>VDFB02360302.1:0-112153 GCA_007258455.2 Sequoia sempervirens
AAGTATGCTAAGCAGTGATGGATTGGAGGAGAAGTTTTGGGCCGAGGCAGTTGCTGTTACTTGATAAACCGTTCTCCTAATTCTGCTCTTGTTGAGAAAACACCTTTGGAAGCATGGTCTGGAAAGAAGCCCTCTCTGAGACACATTCGAGTCTTTGGTTGTGAGGCATATGCACATGTGCCAAATGAGAAAAGATCTAAATTGGAGAACAAGGCTGTTAAATGTATTTTAAGTGGCTATAGTGTTGGCATAAAAGGATACAAGCTTTGGAATCCTGATACGGAGAAGGTTCTATATAGTAGAAGTGTTATCTTTCATGAGCTGAAGCCTTCTACCTTGGATCTGCAGTCAGAGCCAAAGTCAGAAAACAATAAGGATGTAGTTGAAATTCCTCCTACACAAGATAAAGAGGAATTAAAAATTCAAAATGTACCTGAAACTGAGGAGAGCTCAAGTAGTTTTGAGAGTTCTGATGAAGAAGAACAACCTTAGCCTCAACAAGTGAGGAGGTCAACTCATCAAAGAAAGCAACCTGATAGGTATGGGTTCTCTTTGATAGATTCTACTTATGCCTATGCTTTAATGTCTAGCACTGATGAGCCTAAGACTGTGAAAGAGGCATTTAGAATGTTTGATTCAAACTCTTGGTTGGAAGCCATGAATGAAGAAATGGCATCATTAGAAAAGAATGATACTTGGAGTCTGGTGCCCTTTCCTGAAGGCAGAAAAGTTGTAGGCTACAAATGGGTATTTAAAAAAAAGGTCTAGATGGTGATGTGGAAAAGTACAAAGGCCGAGGAGTTGGTTCTGAAGGGTTATTCCGGTGGGAATTGATTATGGGGAAATTTTTTTCTCCTGGCCAGCTGGTAGTATCTAGTAGATTCTTTTGTCACTTGCAACAGCATATGACTTAGAGATTGAACAGATAGATGTGAAGACATCATTTCTTCATGGTGACCTTGAAGAAGAAATTTACATGTCCCAGACTGAGCACTTTGTGGAAAAGGGTAAAGAAAAAAAAGGTTTGTAAGTTGAAAAATCTACGTATGGATACAAAAGCGGTCTCCTAGAATGTGGTACCATAACTTTGACACTTTTGTTTTGTCATTGAGATTTGTAAGATCAAAATATGATCATTGTATGTATTACAAAGCTGAAAGTGATTGAGTTCTTATTATTGCTCTCTATGTTGATGATGTGTTGTTCATAGGCAATAGTAAGTTAATTTTTTCTGATCTTAAGTCTCAGTTGTCTGCAAAGTTCGAAATGAAAGATCTTGGTGTAGCTAGGTATATTCTGGGGATGGAAATAACCAAGGACAGAAAGAGAAAAAAGCTTTGGCTTAGCCAGAGTAAGTATATTAACACTATTCTGGAGAGATTTATTATGACTAATTGCAAGCAGCTAGTTGTTCCATTTTACGGAACAAAACTATCTGAAAGCGTCAAAATCTCCCTCTTTTGAGATGGAGGACATGACCGATCATACCTTAATATGCTAGTCGGTTGTGATCTTATGTATGCAATGGTCTATGAGCCCGGACATTGCACAGGCGATTAAAGTCACTAATTGATTTATGAAACAATCACGGAAGGACACATTGGGATGCAGTGAAAAGAGTATTCAGATATTTGAAGGACACTTTAGAATATGCTTTGTGTTACCATGGGAACTTGGTTGAATCACAAAGGACTCTCAGTATTCGAGGCTATGTGGATTTTGATTGGGCAGGGGACATTGACAGCAGAAGATCCACCAATGGATATATTTTCATGATGAATGGTGGTGCAGTGAGTTGGATGAGTAAGCGGTAGGCTGTAGTCACTTTGTCCACTACGGAGGCAGAATACATGGCAGCAACACATGCCTCTAAAGAAACAATTTGGTTAAAACATGTGTTCTAACATTGGTTTTGATGCAGGGCAAAAAACAATTTATTGTGATAGTCAGAGCGCTATTTGTTTGGAAAAGAATCCTACTTTCCATGCCAGGATGAAACATATAGATGTACAGTATCATTTTGTACAAGATATGGTGGAGGATGGAAAGGTCTCGTTAGAAAAAGTGGATACTCTGGAGAATGTTACAGATGCATTGATGAAGCCAGTGAGCACAGACAAGTTCAGGTGGTGTGCTAGTTCGATGGGCCTCAGTGCCCATGAATTTTAGTAGTTTTGTTGTGCTCTGGAGGTGCTTGTGTGATCTTCGTCAAGTGGGAGATTGTTGGAATAATGTGTCTCAATCTCACAAGCTGAAACCTCTGAAAGAGCCAAGTTGGTGTGACATTTTTATTGTCTGGCCGACTAACAGTTGTGCAACCTTGTGAAATGTTCAGGTCACCGAGACCTTGTTGTCTTTCCGACTAGAGCTATCGTTGTGACTCATTGTGTTCGGTGTAACCCTCTATCGAGTGGGTTGGTCTTGCCGATGGGTAGATATATATTGGTTATCAGGGAGACTTGTGGCAACAACAGTTTTTGGGGAAAGATATGAACATTCAGTATGAAGTCTTACCAACAAGAGATGTCTCGCCGAATGGTTATACACTTGGAGACATTGGTGTAACATGTGACTTCAGTAAGAACTCCTGGCAATAGATGGTATGTCTCACCAATAGTTATACACTTGGAGTCATCAGGGTAACATAAGGGTTTGATAAGAACTCTTGGCGACAGATGTTTTTCTCACCGATGCTTTGGTTGTTGTTGGTATGACTCTTGGCGAAAGGTGGTTTCAGGGTAACATGGAGGCTTCGGTAAGAACTCTTGCCGATGGTTGGTTCTCTTGCCGATGGGTATGAACATTGGTGTGACCTCTTGGCGATAGCGGTAAGTCTCCCTAACGGTAGGACATTTCAGTGTAACATGAAGGCTTCGGTATGATCTCTTGGCGAATAGCGATATTCTCGCCGATGGGAATCCTGATGTCTATGTGACTTTGGAACTTCGGTATGACCTCTCGCCGACTAGCGATTGTCTTGGCGATAGCGCTACATGTGATGATCATCGGTATGATGTCTCAGCGATATGGTTTGTCTCGCCGATAGCTTTTGAACTTGGTGTAACCTCTTGCCGGAGGTGATGACTCTGGGCGATATCGACAGTTGGGTTTTGTGGCATCGGGGAGACACGGCTAGTGTCTCACCGACATGCAACACAGGTTGAACATTGTTGACTGATTGGAAGACTATCCTACATGGTGTGACTTTGACCAATCAGAGAAGTAGAATGGGAACCACTAGCAGTTGGACTGTTGCGGCCATTACTGAGAGGAAGATCAATAGACCAAGGTCGACATGGATATACTCTGAGATTGATGATGATGTTCGGTTGGACGATCAGTTGGATGAATAGTTCGATGTGTAAATCAGTGTGAATTCAATTCAAAGAGCATTGTAACTGGGATGTTTCCTATACAAGGTTGATCAAGGATTATGCTATTGTAAATTGACATCAGAAAGATAAGTTTGGTCTCTGTATGTAATTTTTGTTACTGTAATACAAAGAGGCTTTTCTTGGTGTGGTGGGTTTTTCTCCCGTAAGGGTTTTTCCACATAAATCTTGTGTTCATCTGTGTATGTTCATTTCTTTGTTTCTGCTATTTCTTTCAATTGTATCTTAATTAGACTGTAATTGAAAATTTAAAAACACCTCTGCATTCTTCCCTGAGGTTTTGACGTTAGGAGAGTTTTTTTCGCACCTTAGCTTTCCTTACACACTCCCCACATCACCCATATTTTCATCCCCCATTATCATCATTGCTCCAAAAAGACTTAGAGCATCCCTTTTACCTAGATTTGAGTCAACTAGAGAGTTCAAACATTACAAATATCAACACAACTCTCCCAAAGGTGACACAAAATTTATGGTAAAGATGAGATCACAACACAAGAGAATCATGGAGAAAACCAAAGTCACATTTACCTCAAGTGATCCAACTCGTCTAGAATTTTATTTGAGAAGTCACGTTACTCCATCACAACAACCTTCATTACCATCGAGGCAACATGAGATTGAAGATGTTACAAACAATCCATTTGAACTTACTAGGGAGGAAATCATGGAACATCAAGCCTTTGAAAATGTAGCTCCTATCTCCCCATCATTTGTTGCACAAAATTTGACATAAGGCTTCACAACTCTATCCTTAGGAGGCTTCACAACTCTATCATCAGGGCTAAATCAAACATCCATTCCTAGTCTTGTAGCTAATCTTACTAAGGAATTTGGCCCATACTCTTCCATTTGAAAGTAGCACACTTGTGGGAACTCTTGAAACCCACCCTCCATCCCAAACGACCACTTGGACACCAATATTTGGTGCTCCTCCCATTCTCAAAGATCTTAAACATACATATAAACCCCTTGAACTTAATTACTCCACAACAACCTCAACATATCAAGGACACACTCCTTCATCCATATCCATGAGTACCATAAGTTTTCCCAACATCACGCAAAGTAGTGCGGACCAACTAGACCCAAAAGCACAAGGAAATACCCTCTTGCAAAATCAACCTTTAACACCACAAGGGACATCTTCATCCAATCCTCTCATGGATACATTGAACATAGTGATGGTTCAAAACACATCTATCCCATCCATTATCAACCCATCTCAAAACAATCCCTTGGTTGGTATTGAATACCATCAACCTAGGTAATACCTTGTCTACATCCCTAACATAAGGAAATCCTTAGGACATGGGACAAGGAAACTTTATTAATCAATGGACTCAAGGTCCTAGTATGTCATTCCCATCACACAATCTAATGGAACCATCCTCATCTTTTTCCATAGTCCCCTTTACCATGTAAAATCAAATGGGATCTCAAACTTACATTCCTCCACCTCAATCCGCTATCTTATAAGGAATGTTGAACCAAGGGAACCCCCAAGCTCTCATCACCAATCCTCTACCCACTCAAAACATCAATGCCCACAATCCTTCATAGGTGTCCCAACAACCAACTGATCCTACATTACAAGCACAGGCCTTAGCCCTACAGCAAGCACAAGCTTATCAACAAGTCATCCAACAACAAGAAACACTCATAGCCCAACAACAAAAACAACAACAACAAGAAAAACTTGTAGCCCAACAAAAACAAGCAGCCATAGCAACACAACAACAACAACAACAAGCAGCCCTAGCAATGCAACAACAACAACAAGCAACCTTAGCAACACGACAAGCAACATTAGCACAACAACAACATCAAGCACAAGAAGCATCCCTAGTAGCACAACAACAACATCAAGCCCATCAAGTGGCCTTAGTAGCACAACATCAACATTCCCAACAACAAGCCCTCATGGCACAACAACAAATGCAAGCTCAACAACAAGCCTTAGTAGCTCAGTAGGATGCCCAACAACAACAACAACAAAGTTCCTATTATAACCCCCAATTGAACATCGTCAATACAAATGCGTTAGGAACATATACATCAATACCCCAATCACCTTCACAGAATCTCACACCACCATACACCCCATATAACACATTATCATATCAAAATGTATCCATCATCCTATTGTATGTTCCTCCACCAAAACTGCAAGATGATCTAGCATCACAACTTAAGGAATTTCCACAAGAAATACAATACCTTCAGATGGGCAAGACAAAGAAGCCCCATACGCAAAAATTATGTCCCTATCCATTCGATTGAAACATCGCAATGGTACCATTCCCTCCCGTATTTTAAATCCCTAAATTCAATAAATACAAAGGGAGAGGAAGTCATGTGGACCATGTCAAAGAATTTAACATCATGTGCATGGAGGTTGCTTACAATGATTCTTATTTGATGTGCCTCTTCCCCCGAAGTCTAACATGTCCTTCTATAGATTGGTTTTCTCAACTGCCTCCTGATATCAAAACTTTCTAGAAATTACCAACAAATTCATCGATCACTTCTTTAATCTTGACATGGACATAAGCCTAGAAGAGTCACTCTCAGAAAAAACAAAGGAGAAACTTTCACTAATTTCTTACAATGGTGGAGACAAAGGGATAGTAAGAGAAAATTGCCTCTTCCTAATGAACAACAAGTGGGGATCATTGCAAATCTAGATCCAGATCTATCCTTCCAATTAAAAATGTAGTGCATCACATCTTACAACGAGCTTGTCCTTAGAGCTCTTAACATCGAGAGAGCTCTAATCTCACAGAGAAATACCCAAGCTTACAAAGACAACCACCCATCCACTAGTTCAAATGACAAATGATGGTCCAAGCCTTGTATCTTGGCCAAGAACAAGAACGCAACAAATGATAGTGTGGTAGATGTTAAGGTGGTCCTAAGTGCTCCTAGGCCAAACAATAACCAAGTTGCTAACATTCAACCAATTGTGCAGCAAACAACACCCCCACATAATAATTAGATCAACAACACTAAATCACAACAAAGGTGAACTCCTAACAAGAACAACTATCCTAAACCCAATTACACACAATTATCTGAACCCATCAAGACCACCCTGGTACAACGAGAACCATAAGAGAAACCATCCTAGTACAACGAGAATGACCTTTGTGACTTTCACAATATTAAAGGACACAAAATATAAAACTGCATGAGGCTTAAAAACATTATCCAAGACCTTGTAGACAACGACACCATATCTATTGAGGTACCAACTAGTAATAAAGATCTTAAGATATAGAAGAACCCTATGTTAGATCATAGCAAACGAAACAACAATGGAAAGGCTAAATATTACACAAACGTGCAACATACCTATTCAAATGTGGTTGCTTCCTGTGATAACGTCATCACCATTGTCACCATCAAAAGGCATAGTGTAGAGTGTGGAGTCACCACATGACGTGGCAAAGTCACCATCCAAGGGTTCCCATCCCAATCTAGGGCACAACCTACTCATCCAATAGCAAGTACCAGAAAGTACAATCTCTTAGAGCAACTTAAAAAGACCCTCGCACAGATGTCTATCTTAGAACTATTGAGGCTATCACCCACACATAGGGAAATCTTAGAGAAAGCTTTATCAAAGTCATTTATTCCTAAGGATATTGATACTAATTAGTTTCAAGCTATGGTAGGACATATCACTAATCACCTCCTCACCTTCTCGGAACAAGACGTACCATCATAGCCATCTCATAACTGTGCTTTACACCTTGAGGTTATCATTCATAAGAACAAGGTTAAAAGAGTCCTAGTATATGGAGGTGCTAATATGAACATTTGCACCCTTTAGTTGATAAAAAAATTTGGACTATTCAAAGGATAATATTGAGAAGACAAAGAGTACCGCCATCAAAGCATATGATGACCAAGAATGAGTATCACAAGGCATCATCGCACTACCCATCCAAGTGGGCCCCCTCATTGAAGAAACTAAATTTCAAGTGTTATACCTAGATCTTCCCTACAACATATTACTTGGTCGGCCCTAGATCCATGCCTTAAAAGTTGTAGCTTCAACCTACCATCAATGTGTAAAGTTTCCTTTTGAGAGAAGAGAAGTTACCATCCATGGAGATCCTAAGCCTTTTTACTACTACAAAAATCTTGAAGCCAATTTCTATAAAATCCCCTAAGTAACCAAGAATGATGAAAGGCCTACACTTTCTACCTCATTTGTTGACCCATCATCCCTTGCATCCACTTCTTAAACAAAGGCACTCATTGTGTAGAGCATACCTGATATCAAGGTAGTGATCCAAGATGATGGTTGTGGAAAATATAAACTAACAAAGGATACTTTTGTGTTGGGAGAGTTACCTCTTTCTCCCAAATATCATGGGAAACCCATACCTAGCAACATCTTGAAAATTGTTAAAATGGTAGCTACTACCTTCACCAAATGGGGGAACCTAAACAAATAAGATGTTAATGAGGAAGATGTTTCTAAACTACTCTATCAAGATGAAAGACCTGTTCCTATTCTTCCCATGGAAGATGACAACAAAGGCTTACAACTAATGAAGAGCATGGGCTATACCAAGAATGAGAAACTGGGACAAAATGACAATGGTTTTCTAGAACCTATAATTCTTGAGAAATGTCCAAAGAATCTTGGCCTAGGTTGTACTACTAGCAAGGTTACCATTATCGGCAAAGGTACTTCTGATAAATGGGTTGAGGCTTCCTCTTGGTTACTGACATCACAATATACTATCCTAGATAAATTCCCCCTTGATGTTACTGACCTAATTGAGAATAACTCCCTCTTCATGATATCCACATAAACCTTCACCCAAGCAACCAACCAAATGAAATACACCTAGTATACCTGCAACTCATTGACCTAGACCAACAAGAACCATTGATTCTTGATTTATTCAAGAATGATGAAGTGATCTCAAAATTCATGGGACTCTATAACAACTTACCATGGGAAGATCACAAGGAAGGTTTTGACATAGATCTCTAGACACAAGGGCATACTATGGGGAGACAATTGAGTCATTCAGTCACAAAATGGATATCATGCAACTAACTTTTAGATCTTTGAGTGAAAACCACACTATGACACTTTTTTATCCTAAAATAGTAAAAAGAAAGGATGTATCCAAGGGTGAAAACCTCTTTGAGGCACCTAAGGATGAGGGATTCAATCTCCCCCTTAGTGCAATACATCCAGAGAAATCGGCTGTCTTAGCAGAAAAGGCCACTCCAGTCAATGTGGGAACAAAAGAAGCACCCAAGATCACTTTCTATGTCAAATTCTTGTTGCATGAAGAACAGAAGAACCTAGCAGCATTCCTCAAAGAGCGGAGAGCTAATTTTGCATGGTCATACACACATATGCTAGGCCTTAATCCTGAAGTAGTTGTGCATCATCTAGCAGTCTATCCCAAAGCCAAACCAGTAAAGAAAAAGTTAAGGAAGATGCAGCCTCAAATAACACTCTTGGTGAAACTTGAGTTACAAAAGATTCTTGACATTGGATTTATCTAACCACTAGATTATCTTGATTGGGTTTCAAACTTGGTACCAATATCAAAACCCACTAGGGGCATTAAAATATGTATTGATTTCAGAGACTTGAACAAAGCATGTCTGAAGGATGATTTCCCTCTTCCTAATATCGACATCATAGTAGACTTAATAGCTAGGCATGAAATGTTGTCACTCATGGATGGTTTTTCAGGCTACAATCAAATCATGATCACCAAGGAGGATCAACACAAAACTGCATTCACTTGTCCATGGGATACATAATGTTGGAATGTGATGTCGTTTGGGCTAAAGAATGCAGGAGCAACCTATCAGAGAGCAATGACCCTCATCTTTCATAACATGATCCACAAAATAGTTGAAGATTATGTCGACGATATTTTGGAAAAATCAAAGAAAAGGAGCGAGCACATACAAGTCTCAGGACCCATCTTTGATAGGCTTGAAGAATACAAGGTACGGATAAACCCAAAAATATGTGTCTTTAGGGTTACATTAGGGAAACTTCTCGACTATATAGTCTCACAAAGAGGGATAGAAACTAACCCAGCAAAGCTAAAATCTATCCTAGACATGGAACCACCACAAATAATAAAGCAGATGAGAGGGTTACAAGGAAGATTGCAGTCCATCAGGAGGTTCATAACGCAACTATCAGAAAAAATCCATCCTTTTTCACACCTGCTCCATAAAGGAATAACTTACAAGTGGGATGAGAAGTGTGAAAAATATTTTCGACAGATCAAGGATTACTTATTGACACCTCCAATACCCATGCCACCAATACCAAACAAACCAATGATCTTGTATATCTCGACAACATCAATAGCATTAGGTGCTCTTCTGGCACAACATGATGAAAACAGAAAGGAAAGAGCTATATACTACATCAATAGGACCTTGGTAGGATATGAAATGAACTATTAATCTATTGAGAAATCATGTTTAGTATTGTTTTTTATTTCACAAAAATTTGAACACTACATGCTATCACGTCAAATCAAGCTCATTACAAGGATTGATCCATTGAAATACCTGTTATCCAATGCAATCCTCACTAGGAGAATGGCCAAATGGGTGATGATCTTAACAAAATTTTACATAGAGTATGTGGAGCGCAAGGTAATCAAAGGACAAGTGATCACAAACCAACTATCATAGGAACCTATCTATGCAAAGAACCCATTGATATCTGAATTCCCCGATGAATCTATGTTCCTTGTTAATCTCACAAATCAGTGGAAGATATACTTTGATGGATCGTTCACCCAACATGAATCAGGAGTAGGTATTATTTTCATCACCCCTCAAGGTGATTGCATCCCAAAGTCATACAGGCTATCATTTCCTTGTACTAACAACATCGTTGAGTATGAAGCCCTAATCATAGTTCTGAGGATAGCAGTTCAATGGCAGATACAAGAAATAAAAGTTTGTGGAGACTCACAGTTGGTTATCAAACAATTCAATGACGACTACCAAACTAAGGATGACAAGCATACTCAGAAAAAAATGGTAGATATTCTTAAGGACCTTTTCATAGAAATAACTTTTGAGCATATTCCTTGCATGGACAACCGACCAATAGATGATATGGCAACAATCAGGTCACTGTTAGACATGTTGAACAATGTCCTAAAATGCAAATTCTTGGTAGAACAACTTCTCGTACCAACTTTGAAATACCAAAATCTAAATTTGTGTGTCATTGTTGGTCCTAGATCCCTGTGGTACCACAACATCTTTACCCACCTAATCAGAGGAACCCTCCCATTTGATATCACCTCTAATCTTAAAAATACCTTTGCTAAAAAGCCATCCCGATTCGTGATCCTAGGTGATACCCTTTACCATTGAACCATTGAAGGGACATTACTACGATGTCTTAACCAAGAGGAAGCCTCGACCACTTTAACAAAAGTACACTATGGTATATGTGGTTCCCATTCTAGCGGTATGAATTTAGCTAAGAAATTGTTGAGAACGGGGTACTACTGGCCAACCATGGAAAGAGAAGTTCATCAATATGTGTAGAAGTGTGTCCAATGTTAACAACATGGAGATCTGATTCATTCTCTAGCTCAAGAATTGCAACCAATGGTCACACCTTGGCCTTTCTCAAGTGGGGACTTGACCTCATAGGAAAGATTACCCCAACCTCATCCAATGGCCACAAGTTTATCATAATAGCAACTGAGTACTTTACCAAGTGGGTTGAAGCCATTCCTATGACCTACATAATGAGGAAGCAAATTGCTAAGTTTATCCTGAATTACCTCATCTATCATTATGGTGTTCCACAAACCCTTATCTCAAAAAATGGAACACCCTTCAAGAATCAGGATGTGAAAGAGCTATGTCAAATATTCAACATCCAACACCAATTCTCTACCCTATATTACCCTCAGGGGAACGGTCAAGATGAGGCTACAAACAATACCATTCTAAAAATCCTAAGGAAAATAGTCAATGATGCTGGTCGTGGTTGGAATCTACAGCTAAATCCTACTCTTTGGCCTATCGAAATAGTATTTGCACACCAACAGGTGCAACCCCTTTCTCCCTTATCTATGGATCACAAGCCATTATTCCTATTGAGGTTGAGCTCCCATCACCATGAGTATCACTACAAAACTTGATCACCGATGAAGAGTACAGAGTATCTCAGCTGAATGAGCTAGAATTCTTGGATGAGTGTCATCTTGATCAATCACTTGAAAGCATATCAAAACTAACTAAAATGAAGCTATAACAAGAAAATAAAATGTCAGTCTTTCCAGGTAGGGGACCTTGTCCTTAAGGAGAATCTGAAGAATCTACCAGATCAAGACAGCAAAGGGAAGTTTGAGCCTAACTAGTGGGGTCCCTTTTTCATCACAACAAGTTATGGATCAGGAGCATACCAATTATAAACACCCAAACGTGAACCCTTGCAGGAACCAACCAACGACTTGCACCTTAAAAGTTTTTATACCTAGTCTTAAAGGGTATAAATCTAAAAAATACAAAAATATCAAAAAATGATCAAAATCCAAAAACATAGGAAAAAAGATTGAAAAGTAAAGAAAAACAATTGTCCTCTAGTGAAAACCACTTTGGTGGTGCTTTGGGCAACTACCTTGGTGAAAACCTGGCAAACAAGCGCCTTGTGTAAATAAAGTGCCTCTGTCCATCTAAGGATCTTTATCATATCATCCCATCCATCACATCACATCCTTCATCCTCTTCCATCCATCACCCATTTACATCATTATCATAGCTTGATATTGTGAAATATCATATCCCATTAGTACTACTTGGCATATTCCTAAGGTCAGCTTGTCCTGCCTATATCAAGGTAGTTTATTGCATAAATACTAGGGGAAATTCGTTATGGATTAGATCGGGTTCTTGTATATCTTAAGGCAATATAAAAACACCAAAAATATTTGTAAAACATTCATCAGAAAATCCGAAAACATTTACAAAATCCTATATAGCTAAAATCCAAAAACATTCAAAAAATTGTAAAGTCAAAATCCAAAACATGCAAAACACATCAAAATCCCTAAGAAGGTCGAAAATCAAAAATCCAAAAATAATACATTGTCAAACTACGTCATCTCTAAGCTTGAACACAGGCAAGGCTTATCTTTGATCATCCCCCGAGAAACCCTAGGCTAGTCCTTTAGGAGTCTGTTATAATAAACTAACATTCTCAATTATTCATATCTCATCTTCAATAAGTTGAACTTTAGTCAAACTACGTGGTTTTTGCATGTATAACGTAGGCAAGGCTTATCTTTGATCAGCCCCTGAGGCCCCTAGGATAGGTCTTTTCGGTTAGGTTCTTGGTCAAAATCTTAGAAAACCCATAAACATTCAATCATATATCAAGTCCACATAAAGCCGAATGCAAGTAGCATCATAGTTTGAGACGTGAAATCCTTCCCCACTTGGAAGAGACATCATCTTGATGTCTTATTATGAAACACCCACACAAAATAGAGTCTGAAACATTTAGTGTATCATAAGTCATAATATGCAAGAAATAAAAAGTATGCTAGAATCTCAAATGTGGAAAAGATTTGTCAATATCCTTTGCATTCTCCCAAGTGGCATTGTCCATCGAATACTGGTCCCACTGGACCCTATATTGCATAATATCTCAGTTCCACAACCTAAGGTTGTGCCTTTCCAAAATCCTAAACTTGCAATGCATGCCAGTCAAGAATATGAATAACATCTGGATGAAATGGCTTAAGCACAGAAACATGGAAGATGTTATGTATGCAGGATAGATCTGGTAGTAGAGCAAGCCTATATGAAACTGGATTAATAACCTCCAAAACATCGAAAGACCCAACATATCTAGGGGCAAGCTTAGAGCTCTTTCCAAAAGAGATTGAACTCTTTTGCGGACGAAATCTAAAGAAGACCTTATCTCCCACTGAGAATTGTCTAAAAGTTATGTTCTTGTTAGCAAACCTCTTTTGACGGTCGGAAGCTTGTTTCAACTTTTCCTTGATTAGCTTCATCTGATCCTCCATCTCTCTCAACATCTCAGTCCCAATAACAATCTTGTCTTCCACCCTATCCCAACTAATAGGTGTACGATATTTGTGACCATACAAAGCCTCGAAGGGTGTCATTCCTAAGGAGGCATGATAGGAGTTATTATAAGTGAACTCCACTAAAGGTAGGTACTCCTCCCACTTATGTTGTTGTTCCATACAATACATCATGAGGAGATCCTCTACTGCATGATTTACCCTCTTTGACTAACCATCATTCTAAGGATGATAAGCTAAGCTAAAGTTCAGTTTGGTTCCCAAAGAAGAATTTAATGTAGTCTAGAACCTAGAAGTCATCTAAGTGTCATGATCTGAGATGATCGTCTTTGTCACTCCATGCAACCAAAAAATCTCCTGCACAAACTTCTTCACTAAAATCAAGGATCCATCCTTAAGATTCCCAAGAATGAAGTGAGCTACTTTTTTCAATTTATCTACCACAACCAAGATGACATCATGTCGATTCTTGGTCATAGGAAACCCCTGAATAAAAACCATTGTAATTATCTACCATTTATACTTTGGCCCCCTATGTGGGTATAGAAGTCATGCCGGGTGCACATTCTCAACCTTAACTCACTGGCATTCCAAACATCGGGCTACAAAAGCAGTAACATCTCTCTTAAGTCCATGCTAGAAATACAATGGTCTGAGTCCCTCTACCATTTTTGTTACATCGAGGTGCCTTGAATACGATGCATTATGAAATTCTTCTAGCACTAGCTCCCTCAATCCTGCTATGTGATGAGCCCAAAATATGTTCATAGTTTGGATATTATGATGAAATTTTAATGCCTTTACTTTTGTTATTCGTGGTTGTTTAAAACTCTTTTGAAACCTTTTATGGGGATATCCTGTAGCAAAACATTTGCATATTCCTGCAGCTTATTGTGTTGACTTGACTACATTTATTACCTCATTGACTCCCTAAATGATTGGTATATCGCATACAGTTTTTGAATGATGAAATAGATTTAAATGTGTGATTAATGAACGGATATTGTGTATGTGCCATACGCCTTTTCTTTCGCATCTGTTACCTTTTGTTTCGCAGGTTGTTGAAGAATGATCGAGTCAAATTGCAGCCGATCTCGGCCTTGTAGTAAAGTCCATTTCCTGCACGACTTCGAGGAAGCTCCGGCGAAGACTCTTTGACCGAAACCATTGGGAAAGATTTTTAATGACAGTCAATCTGGAAAGAGTGGAGCGCTAGATTCTCTCTGGATTGGGTTGAACGCATAAATTTATTTATGAAGTTTGTTCCTTGATTTTGGGAAACACTTTACTTCCACGTCTTTCTTTGATAGGGTTAGTTAGTTAGTTGCTCTCCTAATTTTAAATAAAGTACTCCTCCTGCACGAGTGAGAAGAGATAGATGATAGTTAGAGTAAGATAGAAGCATAGTTATAGAAAGATAGAAGATATCATGTAAGAGTCAGTATGATAATGAAAAGCAGAATCTGTTTGACAAGAGACAGAGTTTGTTGTTAGTTTATATCAATAAAGCAATGTATACCATTCTGTTTTCATGAATAAAGTTTGATGAAGTACTGAGTTCAGCACCTGCGTAATTAGTAGATGCTTGCTAAGGGGGCCCACTTAGTAAGTATTTGTAGCTAGTTAGTTAGATGTTCTTTTTTTTTGATCTTCAGTTAGCCTTCATCTTTGAAGTTTTCATACAAACTCAGTCTTGTATTGCTCCTGTAGCATATGGAATCCATCCCTGTGCCTGTTCCTGCAACATAAGGCCAGTTCTTAGTTTGTGTTTCAGTCGTAGCTATTATGGTTTTTGTTTTAATCAAATCATAGTTGAGTTAAAGAACTTTGCATTACCTTCCTGTAGTGTAGATAGAATCCCTTTCAAGTATTTATTTTTGCTAAGTTTTGACTGAAACCAGTTCTTAGTGCATATATTGTGCTGCGCCATTTAAAGTATACGTCCCTTGGTTTGACAAGCAAATGAACATCCATAGAGAGATATTAGTCACCTGTTGGAATGTCCAATTCCCAGGAAAGGTTTTACTGTGATTTTCATATCCTTTTGTGGGCGCGACCATTTTTGGCACCGTTGTCAGGGACGACGTTAAGCTAAGGATTTTTCAGAAGTCATTTTTAGTATTAGTTTAGTTTGTTAGTCAAAAAATTTCAAAATCTTTCAAACCACCATTCATCGTATTGCATGCATAGAAGAAGAAGAGATGCACTAGGAAGGTTCCTCCCTGAAAACCTGTTTGTTGAACTACCATTTGACCTAGCTGACAACGAACCTGAGGAAAATCCATTCACTCTGTTATTCCAGCAAGCAAACATGGAAAATAATCCACCTCCTGCTTTTGAGTTTCTCATTGTTCCCCAATGAGATACTGACAATCTTAAGAATATACCTTCTTCACTACTTCCAAAATTCTATGGCCTAGTCACAGAGGACCCTGAAACCTTTCTGTTTGAGTTTGATGTCCTCTGTCGCAGTTATGACTACAACTCAGAACGCTCATAAACTGAAGTTATTTCCTTCCACCTTGAAGGAGGGAGCTCTCAGATGGTTCATGAGTCTGAGAAGAGGTGTTGTTGATAGTTGGGCAGCCATGCAGATGAAATTCCTTGAGAAGTATAAGGAATATTGTAAGAGTGCCAGCAAAGGTGATGACATATTCGAATTCAGCAGAAGGAGGATGAAAGTCTGAAAGATTATATTTCCAGGTTTTTGTTTTCACTAAAGAGGAACTCAAACCATACTCTCAACGAGGACTCTCAGAAACTACTCTTTCTAAGGGGAATCAGTGATGCCTATATAGACACCCTGGACCTGATGGGAGGAGGTGATATAACCCAACTTCCTTGGGATGATATAAAGAAAATATGTCTTAACTACTCCCAGCAATAGTTAAGAAAGGTCGAGGTCATCATGCTACAGTGGGGAAGTCTTCTTCTGGTGGAGTTTCTCAGATGGAGATAACAAATTTGATGTCTGACTTCAAGCAGGACATCATTAATAATATGGCTACACAACTGGACACTATGCAAGCTTGGAAGAAACATGAGGAAGCTGAGGCAGTTTTGGCGAGTTCTGTCCATATTGCAGACAGAAGAAGCGAGACTGCAGATGCAAGATAGTGGCTAATTTGGAAGCTAAGAAACTACCTACTGACTTCAAGCCAGTAGAAGGTGATGATGATCAAGTGTTCTTTGTTGTGCAAAGGAGACCATGGGCCCAAAGATAAGGTATGCCTCAAGATCCTTTAACTTTTGGTAATCCTTATTCTGGCTATAATAACCAATGGCAACATGCATATGGACCACCACCACCCTAGAATCTACCTCAACCAAGTTGGCTTAATTATCATACCCCGCAATGGAAATCTCCTCAAGGAGGTTGGCAGTAGCCACAAGGACAATGGATCCCACCTTCAGGTAATTGGAAGCAAAATCCTCAATGGAGAGGTCCTCAGCAATGGCAAAACCAGTCCTCTGGATTCCTGCAGCTTCCACAGACGCAACCACAAGCCCTTATGCCACCTCCTACAGCAACTGCCACAAATACTAGACCTCCAAAACAAATGCCTATGCCTACCCAGCCATTGCCAAATCCCAATAATAGGCAACAGCAACAGCCACAGCAGCCTACGTATCTTGCCGAAGCCAACCAATATCAAGCTTATGCCTTAGACGTTAATGACATCCATTTGAGGTATGGAACCACTTTACCTGCTTTGAAACCTCTTCTAGTTACTGAAATACCAGATTCTTCCCTTGAAGAATCTACTACACCTGCTGATCCTACTGAGTATATGCATATACCTAATACGGTTTCTAAGGAGCCTATTTTGCAAAGTCAAGATAAACCACCTTTTCCTCAGAGGTTGAAAAGTACTACATTTAAATCTATGAAAGAACCCACTTTTGACATTCTAGATCAGCTCAAAAATGTACAAATTCAAATCCCCTTATTTCAGGCTATTAAAGATGTTCTCATTTTTGGAAAATCTATTAAAGAGGCATGTTTGAAGAAGCCTGGACGAAAGAAAAAGAATCCCCAAACAATTCATGTCTTAGGGAAATTGGCCGATATAATGTTGGGAAATGTAGTCATCCCAAAGTATATTGACCCTAGAAGTCTTGTAGTGCAAATACATATAAATGGCCAAATTGTAAAAAATGTTTTGATTGACTTAGGTGCTGCCATTAATGTTATGACAAAGCATACTATGGACTCCTAGAACATTTTAAACATTAGGTCTACACCCACAGTTCTGCAGCTTGCAGATAGCTCCACAGTTAAACCTGATGGGATGGTGGAAGATGTAATTGTCACTCTTGAATCTTGGGAGTATCCAGCTGATTTCACAATATTATCAGTTAAGGAAACTTTAGGAAGGTATCCAGTTATCCTTGGTAGACCATGGTTAGCAACTGCTAATACTTTTATAGGATGTCGTTCTAGAGATATGACCATTTCTGATGGACAGTCCACAAAAAAATTGGCTATGTATCTGCCTGCTAGACCTCAACTAGATTTGTCCCAACCTATTTGGCCAGATGAGGGGGAAGAAACTGAATAAGCCAATTCTTTGACTCAATTAATGATGCTTCAAAATGATTCATTCTCACAAATTTAGAGTGAGGATGCTTTACTTTTTCAAATTCTACAGTACAACTCTGATACAGGTAGTTCATCTAATCCAAGTGGCAACCATCTATAATATTTCCTGCATCAACCAAATTCTGAGAGTTCACTGCCTAAACTTCCAGCAATTTTCAATAACTTGCTTCCACAAGAGGTACAAACATCACCTGTAGATTCTATAAGTAATCTCACTAAACAGATAGAATTATCTCCAGGTCACTGTTTAAATATCAATAGCAAGCTGTCACAATCTCAACAGGCTATCTTATTAAAAATGCTACAAGATCAGCATAAAGCTTTTGCATGGGAATATGGGGACATGCAAGGAATAGATCCTTGAGTTTGTACTCACAGGATATATATCAAAGAAGATTGTTTACTAGTTAAACAACTCAAAGAAGAGTAAATCCAGCACTTAGAGAAATAGTTAAAAATGAGCTTCAAAAATTGTTTGATGCTGGTTTTATTTATCCAATCTCTGACAGTCAATGGATTTCTCCATTAGTTATTATTTCCAAGAAAGGTGGAAAATGGAGAGTGTGTGTAGATTACAGAGAGTTGAACACTGCCACTAAAAAATATCACTTTCCACTACCATTTGTAGACCAAGTACTGGACTCACTGTCTGGCAAAAAATATTTTTCCTTTTTGGATGGTTACAGTGGGTACAATCAGATAAAAATTGCCCCTAAAAATCAAGATAAGACCACTTTTACCTGTCCATAGGGAACATTTGCTTATTCGGTCTTGCCTTTTGGTCTATGCAATGCGCCAGCAACATTTCAGAGAGCAGTAATTAGTATCTTTGCTGATATATCTATGACTATATGGAGATTTATATGGATGATTTCACTACCTATGGAGTCACATTTGAAGAAGCACTGGTGAATTTAGAAAAGGTATTGAAAAGGTGTAGAGAGCAAAATTTGTCTCTAAACAGTGAAAAGTGTTTTCTAATGATGGAAGAAGGTATTGTTCTAGGTCATCATATTTCAAAGAATGGAATTCAGGTCGACCCTGCTAAAATTGAAGTTATTCTGAATTTACAAACTCCTACAAAACAAAAAAATGTCAGAAGTTTCCTTGGCCATGCAGGGTATTATAGAAGGTTTATAAAAGATTTCAGTAAAATTGTCAGTCCACTTTATGCCTTGTTAACTAAGGATTCTCAATTCGAGTGGACAGAGGCCTGTGAAAAATCTTTCCTGCAACTAAAGGACTTTTTTACTCAAGCCCCTGTTCTTCAAAGTCCAAAATAGAATTTTTCTTTTCACATACATGCTGATGCTTCTGATTTTGGTATAGGAGCAGTTTTAAGTCAAAAAGAAAATTCAATTGAGCATGCTATCTACTTTATTAGCAAGAACCTTCAAGGTCCTGAGCTCAACTATATTGTTACAGAAAAGGAATTGTTCGCAGTAGTGTATGCTTTGAATAAATTCAGGAATTATATCACAGGTTATCAGATATTCATTCATACTGACCATGCAGCAATCAAGTATCTGATGAAAAAACCTGTCATTTCTGGTAGATTGGCAAGATGGCTCCTATTGTTACAAGAATTTGACATTACAATAATTGACAAACCAGGAAGAGCTAATGTTGTAGTTGACTTTTTATCAAGACTTCAATCAGCTGCACCTATTGAACACGAGGTCATTGATGATAGGTTCCCAGATGAACACTTATTTTTCATTACTGCACATACACCATGGTATGCAGACATTGCCAATTATCTAGCAGCAAGCAGAATACTAGCCCACTTTTCTCCAAAAGAAAAGAAACTGTTAATAGAGAAAAGTTTCAACTTTTCATGGATTGCAAATTATCTGTTTTATACTGGACCTGATCAAGTGATGCGAAGATGTGTAAGAGAAGATGAGACTTATGATATCTTGCATGTTTGCCATGATGAACCATGCGGGGGACATTTTGCAGCAAAAAGAACATCAATGAAGATTCTTACAACATGGTACTACTGGCCAACATTACACAAAGATGTTGTGGCCTATACAAGGAAATGTGACAGATGCCAACGTATGGGAAGACCAACCAAGTCAAATGAAATTCCACTATATCCACAGGTAATAGTCACCCCTTTTGATAAATGGGGAATAGATTTTGTGGGACCAATTGATCCACCATCAAATGGCAAATCATACATTCTAGTTTGCACGGACTATGTAACAAAGTGGGTTGAGGTAAAAGCTATGACTCATGCTCGAGATAACAAGGTTGCTGAATTTCTGTATGAACAAATTTTCACTAGATTTGGAGTTCCTAGAGAGCTTGTAACTGATCAGGGAGCTCAATTCACATCGAATATGATCACTGCACTAATGAATGACTATAAGATCAAACATAGGAAGTCCAGCCCCTATCACCCTCAAGCCAATGGTCAGGCGGAGGTAAAAAATAGGGAAATTGAAGCGATCCTAACAAAGACAGTGCAGCTCCATAGAAAAAATTGGAGCAATCGACTTCCTGAAGCAGTTTGGGCCTACAGAACTACATGGAAGACAACTGGGTTTACACCTTTTGAGCTGCTTTATGGGAAAACAGCCATGTTGCCCATAGAATTTGAGGACAGCTCTTGAACTCAATATGGAAATATCTGCAGCACAGAAGGACCATCTCCTACAGCTAAATTCTTTGGACGAAATCAGAAAAGCAGTCCTACAGCACACAAAAGCAATCCAACAGCAAAGGAAGAAATGGCATGATCAACACATCAAAACCAGAAAATTTTTTGCTGGTGATTGGGCTCTGTTATATGATTCCAGATATCAAGAGAACCAAGATAAACTCACAACACGCTGGCTTGGCCCCTATGAAGTTGAGAATGTGTTTGACAACGGAGCTGTACAGCTGGTGACAATTGATCCAGTCCGTTTCAAATTGCTAGTTAATGGCCATCGACTCTGGTTGTACCATAAATCAGTTTCAAAAAAAGAATTCATGCAGCAGTTCGTTCAGGTTCCTCCCGCTACTCTTCCTGTAGCCGAAGGCTTTAGCCTTTCTCCTACAGCTTCACCGTAATTCTAAAAAAAGCATGCTCATAATAAATAAATAAAATTTAAAAGGAAACCCCTTTTTCTCCATTCTCATTTATCGACCAATCTCACTTCTTTATCTTCCATCCATCCATCCCATCCATCCATTCCATCCATTTATCTCATCCGCCCATGTCACCCATCCACTTCATCCATCCGCATCACCCTTAATTAAGATATCATTCCCAACTGTCAACTCATGCAGACACCATCATCTTTCTTCACACGTACATGCAAATATCAAAGGTATGCCATATCTTTTGTTATCGCATATTTGATTTATTTTATTCTATTCATTTACTGCTATGACAGTACCAGTCATTATTACCCGATCTCCACTTATTCTTTAGTACATGTGAGGACACATGTCATACTCTAAGTAGGGGGCGGGGTAATCCACCTTTTAAAACCTATCTTTTCACAGCTGCCATAACTGCGCAAATAACCTTTCTTTATTATTTTTTTGGTACTTTCCAAATATGATCGCATGTCCTTCTTTATTGCATGTTTTTCTTGTAAATTACGATTAAAATTGCTTGTTCAAAAAGTTTGTTTTTGGAAAAGAAAGAAATGTGACGGCACGACAGAAGAAAAACCAGAGCAGAAAGGGAAATAGAGAACTTAAATTTTTAGCTAGGGGAAAACTGTGAACATGGGTGGTCAGTTGGTGTGACATGAGCCTGTAGCTCATGAATTATTATTGCAAAATCCTCAAACAGTCCACGCATTCAGCATCTGTGGATGGTTAAACTATTTCTTGAGTTTAAATGTTTTTTATGAGGAGGCTGCTGGAGAATTTTTGAGAACCCTTTCTGAAGGGGAAGCCAATGTATGGGGTCTAACAGTTGTTGCAACTGAAGACAGAATTGCTGAAGTAACTGGGCTTCCAACTGTTGGAGAAAATTTTTCTTCAGATGCTGCCGCTGCAAGGGCTGAATTTTCAATGCCCACTGATGGACCTTTGGAAGTCTCCAAGCAGGGATGCAAGTGGGTATCGTTGCCTCCTCCTTATTCAGAATACGCTGCTTACATAATCAGGTATTTAACCTATGAAGGTCATTTCTCCTACCTGCATTCGTATCATTTTAAATTATTAAGTCATATGAGGCATGGGTTAGTTATAAATGTTTCGAATTTCTTATTAAAATTTCTAGAAAAAAGTGCCCATAGAACCCAACAAGGGAAAGATAATTCTATTGCTCACCATGGCCTTATCAAATTACTGATTGAACACTCTTTGAGAGATGTCTCACCTCTTTCTTGACAACAATTCGTTGCCCAAAAGAGCTTGCAAATTCCACAATCCCCTAAGGTACTTACCCTACGGCCTCAAAAAAAAAAGAAAGAAATTGTGTCTACCAGTAGAACAGGGCAAGAGTCATCTACTCCTATAGCACCTGGTCTTGCAGCTCCCCCACCAGAATCCTCTGCTCGGGTACAAACTAGGTCTACCACTAGGAGAGAGAAGGGAAAAACAAAGGCAGGTGAGTCGTCTGGGGCAAAACAAACCCTAGAATCTGACCCTCATTCTCGAAAAAGGTAATACTTTTCTCCTGCAGCACCTTCCCCTGCAGCCGTCTCTCCTACAGCAACACCTGTTGCTAACATCAATTCACCGTCATCCTCTGGTAGGGTAGAGCCCTCTAAGCAGACCAGAAAAAGGAAGGCTACCAGAACATCTCCTGCAGCCGCACCAGTGCCAAGAAGAGTTTCCACAAGGAAACAATATAAGACTGCTTCACCTCAACCAGAGGTTATTATAATTTTAGAAGAGTCTGTAGGGTCTGAATTTGATGTTTCTCAAAATGTGTCCAAAAATGCTGCACAGAGTTCATTCATTCTTGAAGAGGAACAAGTTGAGACAAAGGAAATGGAGCATAATGAGCAAGGGTTACCAAATCTTGATGACTTGGCTACCGCTGCTATGCAGTTTTCGGAGGAAGCACAGTCTTCTCCACTGCAGCAACAAGAATTCATCTTGCAACAAGAACAGGAACTGACTGAACAATTAAATGTGCCTAGTGAAGCTACATTTCACCCTGCAACTTGTAAAGCCATTGTTGTTTATAAGAAGACGTTTTTAATTGAGTTTCTGGAATATGTCAAAGCTAACTGGGAAACAGTTACATTGCAAACCCTAACTTTCTGGCACATAGCCTAGACTAACATGCAACAAAGTCTATGGGAGGTAGAAAGGAAGAAACTGAAAAAGGAAATTGAAAGTCAGAAGCAGGAAATTATTGAGTTGAAAGCAAAAATGGATGAAATGTTAAAAGTAACTGGTCAGATTATGGAATACAGACCACCACCCAGAGTTTATGCTCTGTGCCTTAAGGAGCAGTTCTTATGGTTCCAACTAATGAGAATTTCCAGAAATCAAGATTATATACTTCACACTGCTAATGAATTTTACGAGGCATACCAGGCAACCCCTAATTGGTTAAGAAATTCTCTGTGTGAATTTTATTTACATGACTTCTTAATTCCATCTGAAATAGAATGGAACCCTCTTCTGTATATTGGTGATATCCATTTAAGATCATTTATGTCATGGGCAGCAAATGAAGCAAATTATGGTAGGCAATGAGAAATATATGAGGAAGCTGAGAGAAATGAGCCTGTTCCATTACGCTCTCAAAGTTCAAACCCCCATGTAATGTTGAAAGACTGGTTTGCTCTAACATATGGCATTAATAATATTCCAGCCAGAGAGAAGATATTTGATATCAAGAAATAGGTATATGATGAATTTCAGGAACAGTCATATTCATTTTGGAGACTGGCATACACTAGAATTGTGAAAAGGTGGGAAAGATTAACTGTTGGACTAAGAAGATCCGAACCTCACAGTCCCCTAAATTTCACAACAGCTCTTAAACGATCAAGCAGATATATACAGTTGGGACTTCAAGAGAGATTTAAATTGTGGTTGCCATTGACATTCAGACCTCCTGTACTAATGTGGCCCCTTTATCCTTATCAGGCTACCAATCTTAATGATGATTTAGAAGACCATAGTTATGAAAGGCGCCAAGCTTTCAGAGGATTTTATTACAGGTTTGGAACTCCATTTCAGAGTCATGCAGCAACCACTGACTTCAGAGAAACCATCGGGAAAGTTAATGCTAGAGGACCAGCATTAGGCTAAGTAGGGGGCAGTGATGAGCCAAAAATATGCTCATAGTTTGGATATTATGATGAAATTTTAATGCCTTTACTTTTGTTATTTTTGGTTGTTTAAAACTCTTTTGAAACCTTTTATGGGGATATCCTATAGCAAAACATTTGCATATTCTTGCAGCTTATTGTGTTGACTTGACTACATTTATTACCCCGTTGACTCCCTAAATGATTGGTATATCGCATACAGTTTTTGAATGATGAAATAGATTTAAATGTGTGATTAATGAACAGATATTGTGTATGTGTCATACGCCTTTTCTTTCGCATCTGTTACTTTTTGTTTCGCAGGTTGTTGAAAAATGATCGAGTCAAGTGCAGCCGATCTCAGCCTTGCAGTAAAGTCCATTTCCTGCACGACTTCGAGGAAGCTCCAGCGAAGACTCTTTGACCGAAACTGTTGGGAAAGATTTTTAATGACAGTCAATCTGAAAAGAGTGGAGCGCTAGATTCTCTCCGGATCAGGTTGAATGCATAAATTCATTTATAAAGTTTGTTCCTTGATTTTGGGAAACACTTTACTTCAACGTCTTTCTTTGATAGGGTTAGTTAGTTAGTTGCTCTCCTAATTTTAAATAAAGTACTCCTCCTGCGCGAGTGAGAAGAGAGAGATGATAGTTAGAGTAAGATAGAAGCATAGTGATAGAAAGATAGTAGATATCATGTAAGAGTCAGTATGATAATGAAAAGCAGAATCTGTTTGACAAGAGACAGAGTTTTTTGTTAGTTTATATCAACAAAGCAATGTATACCATTCTATTTTCATGAATAAAGTTTGATGAAGTTATGAGTTCAGCACCTGCATAATCAGTAGATGCTTGCTAAGGGGGCCCACTTAGTAAGTATCTATAGCTAGTTAGTTAGTTGTTCTTTTCTGTTGATCTTCAGTTAGCCTTCATCTTTGAAGTTTTCATACAAACTCAGTCTTGTATTGCTCCTGCAGCATAGGGAATCCATCCATGTGCTTGTTCCTGTAGCATAAGGCCAGTTCTTAGTTTGTGTTTCAGTCGTAGCTGTTATGGTTTCTGTTTTAATCAAATCATAGTTGAGTTAAAGAACTTTGCATTACCTTCCTGTAGTGTAGATAGAATCCCTTTCAAGTATTTATTTCTGCTAAGTTTTGACTGAAACCAGTTCTTAGTGCATATATTGTGCTGCGCCATTTAAAGTATACGTCCCCTGGTTTGACAAGTAAATGAACGTCCATAGAGAGATATTAGTCACCTGTTGGAATGTTCAATTCCCAAGAAAGGTTTTACTGTGATTTTCATATCCTTTTGTGGGCACAACCACTATGTTAGGAACATACATCCATCCTTGGTACCTCAAGAGTCCATCAATATCAAACATATATCTAGCATATCTATGATCTGAAGGATCCTGCTCTAGGACTTGTTTCACCCTTTCATGATGCTCATCCCATGACAAAGCTTGAATCACTTGTTGTCTAAAACTTGACCTTATAGTGACCATAGATGCAAGATCTATCCTCCTACTTAAGGCATATGCTACTCTATTTTCTTTTCCTTTTATATATTCAATGCCAAAATCGTACTCACTCAAAAACTCCAACCATCTCTGACAAGCATTCAGGTTGTGTTGAGTAAAAATATACTACAATCTCAAATGATCTGTTTTTAACTCAAAAGGCTTCCCCAAAAGGTAGTGCCTCCACATCTGAAGAGCATGCACTATGGTAGCCAACTTGAAATCATGTGGTGCATAGTTCAATTCATGTTGTTTCAATTTCCTTGATTCGTATGCCACCACCTATCCATTGTGCATAAGGACTGCTCCTACACCCTCTCTTGAAGATTTTTTTATCATTATAATGTGCCCATTTGGATCTGGCACAATCAAAATAGGTGCAAAAGTAAGTTTCTCCTTCAACAACTGAAAATCATTCTCACACTTGTCACTCCATTCAAACTTCTTTCCTTTTTTTGGAGTGTGGTGATGGGTGTTGTAATTGTTGAGAACCCCTTGAAAAATTTCCTATAATAGCCAACAAGTCCCATAAAGCTCTAGACTTCTTAAACATTTTGTGGTGCTGGCCACTCCAAGATTGCCTTAATCTTATTTGGGTCCACTGCTATCCCCTCAACCGAAATAACATGTCCCAAATAGTGCACCTCAGTTTGGTAGAAAGTGCATTTAGACATCTTCCCATAAAGCTTGTGATCCCTCAAATGCTACAACACTATCCTCAGATCTTTGTCATGCTCTTCCTCTGATTTATAATATATTAGGATATCATCAAGGAAAATTAGGAAAAAGTAATCTAAGCAGTCTCAGAAGATGTTCATCAAAATCATAAAGGTTGCAGGGGCATTGGTTAGCCCAAACAGTAACACCATGAATTCATAGTGCCTGCATCTCGTCCTAAAATCAGTTTTGAAAATATCCCTTCTTTTATCCTTAGTTGATGGTATCGCAACCTCAGATCAATCTTCAAGAATACCTTAGCCCCTTTCATTTGATTGAACAGATCATCTATCCTAGGAAATGAATATTTATTTTTAATGGTAACCTTGTTAAGAATTCTATAATCAATGCACAACCTTAAGGTCCCATCTTTCTTCTTTACAAATATGATAGGTGCTCCCCATGGAGACACACTTGGCCTTATGAAACCCTGGTCAAGAAACTCTTGTAACTGGGCCTTCAGCTCATGCAATTTTATAGTGTTCATCTTTTATGGTGCCTTAGACTGAGGCTCAGCTTCAGGTATCAAGTCTATTCAGAAATCAAATACTCACTTAGGTGGTAGTTTAGTCGGCTCATCAGGAAATACATCTTGAAATTCATTCAGAATAGGATGATCATTAGCTGACAACTCTAAGCTCTCAGTATCCCTAACCTTTACTACATAGATAGTGCACCCTTTTTTACTAGCCTTCTTTAGTTGAATGGCAAAGATCTGCCTGAGTTCTAAAGGCCTTTTTATACCATGAATTTTAACATGATTACCCTGATCATCAAAACACCTCACTATTTTCTCTTCACAATCAACGAGGGCCTAATGTTCAATAAGCCAATTTATTCCTAAGATCATGTCATATGACCCTAGAGGTGCTACATACAAATTGACCTACATCTCAAAACTAGGAAGTTCAAGTTCACTGCATGCTAGACATTGCTCCACTGGTTTCTCTACCTGATTTCCATATTGAACCTTCCATGAATTAGCCATATATCTGGGTTTAACAGATAACCTAGAAATAACATAAGGATCTACAAAACACTTTTTGGCTCCAGTATCAGTTAGGATAGAAACAGGACATCCAAAGAGCTTACCTGAAAGTTGGATTGGTGTAGCCTGGTAGTCAACTTGGCGATTATCAACTGTCGCATGGATGTGATGTTGATTCGTGTTCTTTTGATTATTCACTCTCTAAGGACACACACTGGCATAGTGCTCACCACCACATGTATAACAAACTTTGCGGGGTGCTCTGGGTTTTTCTAAAGCATCTCTCCTATTATTTTTGTTATTGTAATTTTCCCTCTTATTGCTGTTTTGATTTCTATCATTGCGGTCCTGAGAATTATTACCCCTCTTGAGATTCCTGATTTTCTTGTTATTATTATTGCCTAGATTGTTCTGATTCTGATTATTGTTATTTAGATTGTTTCCTTGAGATTTCCTATTACCATATTTAGCATCCCTGCTCTTCCTATAATTTTTAACCTATTATAACTTCTTTTCCTACTTGGTTGCTTTTCCAAAAGCCTCATCCATGGTGGAAGGATTATGAATGTCTACTTCAGCTCCAATTTGAGGCATAAGCCCCAAAATGAATTTACGAATCTGGAACCTCTCATCAAGCTGGTACTGGGGTACATATTCGAGGAAGTGGGAAATTTTTCCCAATACTGAGTTACTATCATTCCCCCTTGAGTCAGATTCTCGAATTTAGTTAACTTTTTGTCAAAATACTGGTAACCACCTTTTTCTAAACAACTACAAAAATTGTTCCAAAGTCACCTTGCCATGCAAAAATTATTTTTTTGCCTCATCTCCAAATGTTTTTCCATCAAATTTTGGTGGGGTGACCTTCTTAAGGTCCTTTCCCAATTCTTCAGCCACTTTACTTAGGTTTCCTTCAGTCTTAGGTTGTTCATTATTTGTATTTCCTTCATTTCCACCAAAATTTGGCCCTCGTTGGCCTGCTCACCTTTCTTGTTATAGGCTATCAATCCTGGCCTCCTGTTGACTCAACAAGGCTAATATTTGATCCAACCTTTCATTTTTATCACCACGGGATCCCCCTCCATGTTGATAAGTTCTAAAATCCATCATAATGACTTTGGAAAACATAACATTAAGCATAATTAGGCGTAGGTCCTAAAGTTTAACCTAGATGCTCTGATACCAAAATGTAAAGCTCAAAAAACTCACATACTCAATAAAGTATTTCCAAGAACAATGCACATTCCTAGTAAGGAAAAAGTGAAACATGTATATAACATTACTTATCCATAAATTCTCAAAAGCAAGTCCATTAATTAATTTCATTACATACATCAAAATAGTATATAATACATCTATTGTTACATCAATAAGCTTTCATCAATACATCTATTTCAATGTTGCATCAATAAATTTCTAAAGTTAAGTACATTTACAAATGGTCTATGTAAGCCATACAAAGTAATACAAAGAGTACATCCATAGCATAAAGATAATTTGATCCTCAATCGCCTTGACACCACTGGTCTTCTTGCAAGTTGAGGCCAAGAGTGTGGATAAGGCACCTTTTCCACCCAACCACGGAGTACATGAATTCCTCGGGTTTCTTCCTAACTCTAAGAAATCTATGGCCCTACATGAGGAGCCTAGCAACCTGGAACAATAAAGCAGGAGGGAACTTGTTGGTTCTTTTTTATGTTGTATAACTAGGTTAGTCTTCTAATCTAACTATGGAATCGCCAATTCCAATCAAGGGTAGCTCGAAGGACCTGGACCAACTGACGAGGACTTTAAAAGGCCTCCTACACTTCGGACTCTGCAAGACCCAGGAGGGGAATCTCTTAATGTGTTTACAACCTCTGTACCATTATCATAAACAACATTAATAATAATAGATAATCCCACTTAATAGCTCAACACAATAAGATAATATTGCATAGAAATGGCTATTCTTCGACAATATCAACTATATGGAGCATGAGATGACTACAACACAATCCATAATATATAAAATAGTCATTTATTTGCAATCTGTAGCAAGCTCTAGGCAAAGACAAACTAATACTGAATCACACAAATGAATGCAACTTAGATCAGTGCCATATATCCATTGCAGGAGTCAAATTCATAAGCATTTAAAGGTTTGTAACAAATGAAGTATATGACATAAAAGGTCCCTGACGATATTGCATTACAATTTCATCAATATGTATTCTAACCCAATACTACTTATCAAATCCTTATACAAAACATATCTACCTATAATCTCATTCAAGCATTTTAATTAATTCCTTGAATTAAAGCTAAAATAGAATCATACACATCACAACAGTGAGATGAATGAAACAACCCTTAGTTATTTTATTCAAAGTGCAGATATGCGCATACAATGGAGAGACATGAGCTCGAATTTATCATTTCAATTCAAATGCTAGTACTATTATGCAACATTAAATCCTCATGAACTCAAAAACTATCACAGAATGACTCAGAATCCTAAATTGCATCACTTTAGAAACATATGACTTTACAATCTACTCTGCAACTTCGCCTAGACTCAATCAAAATTCTCTAACTTGCTAACCCGTACTTCTGGCCTTCAAATCCTTCTTATAGAAAATGAAGGAGAAAACAAGCTTCAGGCAAAAAAGTACACATGTCACTAGCCGATTGGGGCACCTGATGATATTCCAAAAATCCTTACAACAACAATCATCCTGGAGCATATTCGCGTTCATCATGTCGGCGGAGGAAGGTTGATGCAATAAAAAAAAACCATGCGAAATCCATGCCATGAAAACCATCAACATAAAACTAGAATCATTGTAACCGCAGCATCTGATTTGCCACCTGTCGATAGTCCACTTCTTTTACACATCATCATTCAAATACTTAGCTACCCACCTCTAGTATTCTTCATTAGTTGGCCAGTCAAAATTGATTACCTCATTTACCTTTATACTATAAGGCATATACTTTACCGCTACCTGATTAGCATCTCTTTCAAAAGACTCCAAAAATGAGCTAGTATATTCTCATTCATCATGCCGGCGGAGGAAGGTTGATGCAATAAAAAAAACCATGTGAAATCCACGCCATGAAAACCATCAACACAAAACTGGAATCGTTGTAACCACAGCATCTGATTTGCCACCTGTCGGTAGTCCACTCCTTTTACTCATCATCATTCAAATACTTAGCTACCCACCTCTATTATTCTTCATTAGTTGGCCAGTCAAAATTGATTACCTCATTTACCTTTATACTATAAGGCATATACTTTACCGCTTCCTAATTAGCATCTCTTTCAAAAGACTCCAAAAATGAGCTGGTACCAATAATCTTATCCATAAAATTTACCAACAAATCATAATCTGAGTCATCACACATTACTTTAATTTTATTATTGATGACCTTAGTTGCTTGATCTTGCCATTGTTGGACTGTTCTGATTTCCCCCTGCTCATCAATTATATCAGGTAATAGTGTGTTACCCCAATCATTGAAATTCTTCACCAACTCCCTAATCTTCCTACTTAAATCATCTGGTAAGGTCTGAAAACCTTGCAATGATTTTACTAATATATGAGTAGGCTTCAATGATTGGGGCCTGTTATTTATATCAAACCTTGAGGCTTTATTCATGATATCTAGATCATTTGCCCTAGGGATCCAATTTTCAATTATTGGAATCACTATCTCCTGATCCCGATCAATATTTTTTATTGCTTCCAACAACAAAGAATACAAATAATGTATAGAGGGAAATTTATTATCTACTCTTTCATTCAAGTGCTCCAAAATAGTAGTAACAATTTATTTTTCCTTTGAAAGAAAACCCTCCTCTTTTACCCTTAATGATGTCTGTAATTCATCAATTTTTTGTATGAGCTGCCTCTTCGTTGGATCAACAGAGCACTTTGTTTCTTCATCAATTTGTTCTAGAGGAGGGGTGAGAGCAAGAGTTTGAATGGGAGACCTAGGTGTGGAAACATTTGGAGAAGCAAAAGGTATTGACCCTGTTGTGGGAAGTAATGTGCTAGTTTCTGGAGCACTAGATGTTTTCCCAATATGTCTATACTTGAACCTTTCCACTTCAGTTTGTAGCTCCACATTCCTCTGTTGCATTTTACTATATTCTTCAATCAAAGTGTTATACTTCTTTGTTAGGCTCTTCCTTTCAGCCTTCTCCCTTTCAGCAGTTTTTTGGGCCAACTGGCCACATTCACAGTTAAATTAGTGGCCTAATTAGTTGAATTTTTTGAGGCTCTCTTTATTATTAATCCTCCTTTGAAATTTGGATTAATATCAGCAATATCTGGTTTCCTCCCCTGTGGAGCCAATGCCCAAATTGCCAAGGTCTCATATTCTTCACTGAAGGCAGAGTTTTGCAATGTTGCCTTAACTTCTTCTTCAGAATCCTGAAAAGGATTCTTGGACTTCATAATAGCGTTAAAAGCCACTGCATCTGCAATATCCCATTCAAGAAAAATCAACACACCAGCCTGACTCACTAGTTTTCTTCCTTCTTCAGGAGAGATGTTCTCGAACTCTTCCATTAGTTCATCTTTTACTTCTTCATCATTCTCCCAATCTGACCTGTCAGGCCTTAGTTCTCTTCTCTCCCTGCATTTATTTTCATACTCTTCAAATTTCATTCTCCATGCCAATTGCAAGAATATAGGAGTCTTTACAAATGCATTATCATCTAAGAACTCCTTACAAGCTTCCATTCTTGCATCTTGCACACTTTTACCCTTCATATCCAAATCGGATAGAACCAATTCAGCTGACCTAGGAGGGGAAGGCATACCAACCTGAATATCCTAATCAATAACAATAATTTCATCTGCTAGATCCTCATGTGGGTGATCAATTCTTTACCTCTTAGGGCTTGTCTTAGATGGTGGTGATGGGGGACTGCGCTCTGGTGAAGATTGTAATTCAATGATCTTGACTCCCCCGGGTACTTTGAATTTTGGACCTGGTTGTGGAGGTGCCTTCATTATTTTCTTCCCCTTTCTGTCTACTTCTTCCTCATCACTGCTACTATCCCTTTTCCTCCTATAGATAGGCCGCCTTTCTGTAGGCTAATATACTAACCTTGTTTCAATTGGCCTAGCACTTTGTCCTTGCATACCTAGACTTAGCATTAAATTTATGTTTTTGGTTGTCAAGGTGTCCATAATCTCCTTGAAGTTCTTCATTAAAAAATTAATTTTCTTATGGTATGGAGTGAATTCCATCAGTGGATCATACTTCGGATCCATTTCATGCACAATATCCAGTAGCTTACTATAAGCTATCCATTTCTCCTTTTTCAATTCCTGCTTATTTAAATCAAATTCATTTCTAATCAAGTCCTCAAAAAAATTTAACTCATGTGAAAACTTGCCACCTTTTATTCTTTGTCTGAAAAGAGAAAAGAAACCTTCAGGATCATGTTGTCGCCTCGAACCAAATCTCAAATGATAATCAACAAAGAATTTATCAAAATGTGTCCAGCCTCCCTTTTAAAATGTAAAGTCAGACACTACTATATAATCAGGGAATAATGTTCCCTTCCCCTTTCCAGTAAGGTTGTCCTCATGAACACAACCCATCTGCCACATAACTTCCACAAACTCCATTCTTGGTGGCACATTGTATGGCAGAATGTAAGGGGCTCCCTGAAATCCATATATTCTCAAGACAGTGCTGACTGGATATGGGATAATGTCACCCCAATTATGTAGAACCCTCAATTCTGGCTTCCTCTCCATTGGCCTAAGGAAATCATGTACTTCCTCAGGGATCCTAGGTACATTTACCATCAATCTATCCCTTAATCTAGAAGCAAAACAATTATCAAATTGCACATAACTGGTGCTTTCCTTATTACAGGATAAATCTACAGCCCATATCTGTACTGGAAATCTTTCTCCATCAACTGATTTCCTAAATCCCATCTTCTCAGCAAATAAGTCAGCATTCTTAAACATAAACATATGCATCAACATGGAATACCAAAAGAATTGAGTACCAGTATCACTTTTCTGCAACTTCGATAGCCCTTCATGAATTCTTTCAGCTAAGAAAGAAGCAAAGTCATATGTCACAAAGAAGTTAGGGTGTTGTATTTGCACCCCCATGAACATGTATGCAATAGGCATTACTGCACCAAGATTGAAACCCAAAATCTGATATAATGAATAGAAAGTAGTCAGGAAGGGTTTTGCAAAATAATTCAATCTGAAAGGTTCCTGGTCACTAGGGCTGATATGAAATTGTGAACCTCCTGCCTTAACCAAATGAGGTGGAAGCAGCTTAGCCCTAAAAAGAGATTTTAGCTTTGCATACTCTTGCTTTATTTCCTCAAGATTGATAGGAACCAAGTCCTCACTCGGCTCACTCAAATCAATAGTCTATTGGATAACATCTCTATTAATTTCTAATAGCACCCCTCCATCATTATCTCTAACTACCCGTGTGATGGGTTCATACCTCATGGCCACTAGCCTAAGTAAGTCCACATCAGGGAACACATTTGGTACAACCAACTTTCCCATGTCGTACATCCATCCATTTGAAAAGGGTGAGGCAAATTCCTCTGTCCATACCATAATCTGAACATTTCTAAGCCGGTGAGTGGAACCCTAGCATCAGCAATGTTGGAACTATTACACACCAACCCATCCCCTAGGATTTTCCCTTGCATCAACAATACACCTTTCCTTCTATCATTCGTTGATAACGGAAATTGATCCAAGAAATCATCGTACAAATTTCTTTTCAAATATTGAATATGGCTAGAGTGCTACTTAGGTGGCATCATCTTAGACAAACTAGGGCTTCGCTTTAATGTTACACTTCAAGTGGCTATGACTAAGCAAAGATAAGAAATTACAAAGTAAAATATTGCAATTCCTCACAATTTATGACTAAGTTATAGCCCTTCAAAATATTTCACTGAGCTCAATGACAAGCATATCAAACCCCACTTCCCAAATTTAAATGCAGAATGACTGGGAAGTAGAGAAAACAACTTACGACTCTTCTCGCACAAACTCCAAATTCTAGCTGCAGCTGCTTGCAATTTCACTTTCGGCTCTAAAACTATTTTCACAAAATAACTAGATGCCTTGTGATACAAATAAGATAAGTAAATTGATTTTATATCGATCAAATCTCACCAATAGATGTCTCATCTTCCATTAAAGCTCACTCGCAGGCTGCATGAACGGCTCCAACCATACTTGATACATATTTAAATTTTAGTCGTTGATCCTCCAGTTTGATCAAAACATCAACGACCATATTCAAAATAGGCTAACATAATCGCCAACATGGAAATAAAGGGCCCACCATGTCAAACACCACAAAGGAATGCCACGTGGTGATTGCCCGCGATATTGCAATCCTTCAATTCACCATCACAGGATGGCGGGCGACCGTTGATCTTTCTCATCAGAGATCCTACTCCTTCAAAAATGGTCAACATTCTTTCCTTTAACTGTCAAGTAGCTTTCCCCTTAAAATCATAACATCTGCATTGAAATAAAACACGTGCATCTCACAAGTGCATTAGTAATCTACCCCGTAATACATTTAAAACATGCAAATGCTTCCTTCACTCCTTAGGCTTCATTGGATGAGACACGTGGCAGTCGCCCGTGATATCGCGATCCCATAATTCCTAATCGCGGGATGGTGGGCATCGTCAATCTTGAAAAGACAGCATATCAATGGTCGCGTAGATTTCATCCTTTAGGAAGGGCACGTGGCAGTCGCCCGTGACATCGTGATCCCATAAATCCTGATCGTGGGATAGCGGGCGTCGTTGATATCTGCAGTAAAATGGATCAATGGTAGTGCTAATTCAACCTTCTGCAAAATAAAACATTTATAAAAAGGCAAGGGGACACCACTAGGCAGACGACAAACAACAACATAAGTTATTTTTAAAATGACAAAGCACGGGGTCAACCTAGACTTAGGAAAAAATAAAAACTCACGGAAGGCTGCAAAAATTAGAAATCGAAGGGGCCAACGTCTAGACAGAATGATGGGGCACAAGTCATTTTAAGACCCTTCAAAAAGGTAACGTCCAAATAGAACCATAACCAGGGAAGAAAACAAACACTAGGGTTTAAGACGAAGACAAAGCTAAAACCCTAGCCCCTCAAAAAATTTCAACACAAAGAAAGAAAGACCAGTGACATGAGGCAAGACCTGAGTGAAACAAGAAGCAAAAATTGAAAGCTTCAACAGTGGCTCCAGTTGGGGACGTTCATTCCACTAGAATGAAGCAAGAATTTAGAATCTCAGGGATAGCAGACCAAGAGGCAGAGACGACCAAAAAGGAATTGCTCGGACAAAACAACCCGACCTATATACAAGACACATACAAAATATACAAACCTAAACTACTGTTCATGGAAAATAAAACTTCAAGTGAAGTATAACTTCAAGAACTGTCCATGAACTGGCAGTTCAAGAATATCTCCTGTCATCTCTTGGAGGAAGTACGAATCTTCACCCCACTTACCATTAATCAAGAATGGTCCTAACCAAATTGCATCAAATTTCCCATGTTTCCCTTTATCTTCCAGTCTGGCATTCCACATTAAGACCAGATCTCCATTTTTGAAACTCCTTATAGTTACTCTCTTTTCATCCAAGTTCTTTACTTGCAACAGCAACTTAGCATTTTTCTTTTGTGCTTCCCTCCTGGCTTCATCCAATTCTATAAGAGCTTCCACTCTCAATTGCATTTCATCATCTATTTCATTATCATATATCTGGACAAACTTATACATTTCCATTAAGTTGTTTTGGGGTAACTTGGCATTTATCCCATAAACCAAGTCAAATGGGGCACAACCTATTGCCTTCTTCACAGTTACCCTATCTTCCCAAACTGCTAATCTCAGCTTAGAATCCCAAGCCCTTTTATTTTGATCCAGGATTCTTTTAATAATCTTCATCAAGCTTTTATTGCTTGATTCTACTTGTCCATTTCCCTGTGGATGGTATGGTGATGAATAAGAAATCTGGATGCCATGTTTTTCACAAAATTCCATGTATTCTTCATATCTGAAGCACATTGCATTGTCTGACACAATCCTTTCTAGACATCCAAATCTAGTCAATATGTTGCTCATCAGGAAATCAATTACCACTTTACTAGTGGCTTTCTTTGTTGGAATTGCTTCCAGCCACTTGGTAAAATAATCAGTGGCCACCAATATCCAGGAATGACCTCCACTAGATTTACATGCTATCTCCCCTACAAAATCAATACCCCATTGCTGGAATGGGGCTTGTACTATAACTGGTTTTAAAGGCAAGTTGCCAAAAAACTTTAACTTACTAGTGAAACGTTGACAAGCATCACATGTCCTCACTACTTGGTGTGCATCCTTAAAAACTAAAGGCCACCAAAATCCAGCCCTCATTATCTTATGTGCAATTGTTTTAGCCATATAATGTCCTCCACAAACTCCACTATGCATTCCACTCAGAAGTTCTTTTGCTTGATCTTGATCAACACACTTCAACATGACACCCTCTCCATTTCTCCACCAGAGCTTTCCATCTATAATAACATACTTGATAGCATGTAATTTCAATGTCCTTTTCTCATTTTCACTCAAGTTATTAGGACATTTCATTTTTTGCAAATAATATTTCACATCTCTATACCATTATGAATGCTCCATATCACATAGATGCAACCTATTCTCCTCTTCTAGCATATTTATCTGATTTGCTTCCAAATTAATTTGGTCAATGATTTTGTCCAATCCTTGTCCTCTTACCAATTTAGTACTTTGAACCTCTATATTGAATTCCTGGATCTTATTTATCCATCTACACCTTCTCCCGAACACCTCTTGCTGTGTGACAATGTCCTTAACAGCAGCACTAGGCACATAAGCAATTACAGTAGCTCCCATCAAATAAGGTCTAAAATCCTTCACCACTCTTACCAGTGCATATGCCTGTTTTTCATTTATATCATATTTTAGTTCTGCAGCCTGTAAAGATTTGCTGAAAAAGGCTATAGGTTGTTCAAAACCTTCTGCGTTCTTTTGTAACAACACAGCTGCAATTGTGTGGAAGGAAGCAAATGAGAAAATTTGCAAAGGCTTGGAGAAATCAGGAGTTCTTAACACAGGAGCCTCCTTTATTGCTTGCTTAATGGCCTGGAAGGCCTGCACAGGTTCCTCATCCCATTCAACCTTGGCTCCTTTCTTGAGCATTTTGGAAATAGGGCGAACTATCTCAGCAAAATTCACCACAAACCTCCTTAAGAAATTTATTTTCCCAAAGAAAGATTGGATTCCTTTGACAGTTCAGGGTTGTGGCACTTTATCAATTGCAATAACTCTATCTGGATCAATTTTTACTCCATCCTTGGAAAGTATATGTCCCAATAGTTTTCCTTCTAGTACTCCAAACACACATTTATTTGGATTCAAAGAAATGCCATACTACAAGGCTCTAATGAATACTTTCTCCAGATGCACACAATGATCCTCTTCCTTTTTAGAATATGTTGTCAGGTCATCCCGATAAATTACCAAAAATAAGTTAATGAAATCTGAAAATGCCACATCCATGGCTCTTTGAAAAGTAGCCCCTGCATTTGTTAGACCAAACGACATTCTTACATAAACATATGTTCCCCATGGTGTAGTGAAATTTGTCTTAAACTGTTCAAACTCTTTGACCATGAGCTGATTATATCTAGAGAAACCATCCATCATAGACATTAACTCACAGCCTGTCACTTGTTGTAACATAGCTTCCATATTAGGTAATGGATAATTGTCTTTTAATGAAGACATATTCAAATTTCTGAAATCTACACATAACCTAATGTCTCCATTTTTCTTTCTTACTGGTACCAAGTTTGATACCCAAGATGAATGTCTAATTGGCTTGATGATCCCTGCATCCCTTAGTTTCATTAATTCTTCTTGCATTTTGGGGGCCAAAGTGGGATTAATAGGCCTTTGCTTTTGTCTGAATGGCTTAGCATCATCACGTAAAGGAATCTCATGTTGAAAAAGATCTTCCCTATATGCCTTAAGGTCATCATAAGACCATGCAAACACATGCCCAAAATTCCTCGATAAATCAATTAACATCCTTCTCACCTTTGGTGACATTCTCTTTCCAATATACACTTTCTTTGGGGATGCTTTTGTTCCAAGATTTATCTCCTCCAGGTCGTCAAGATGGGAAATAGTATGATTAGCCTTTGTCTTGTCTTGATTGTCAAACACTCTTTCTAATACAACTAGACCCTTGGGAATTGTGTTTGTCTTTAACTGAATGACTTCATTTTCGAATACAGTATCCTTACCATCAGTATTTTCAACAAAAGCTCCAAAGTCAATTTCCTGATTTTCATATTCTCCCACACAAGTCAAAAAATTTAATATATCTTCATCATTATCAAAAATTTGCCAATTTTTAATATTATCAGGGACAAATGGCCTAGTTTGCACCTCAACCTTTGAAATTCCAGCATAAGACATATCATCTAGTTTTAATGCAATGTTAGCTAATAAGTCTGCCACTTTGTTTTGACCTCTCTCCATCCACCCTATACCAAATGCATCAAAGTTCTCTAGTTCATCCCAAACAGCATTCCTATACTGTTTTAACCTCTTGTTCTTTGATACATATTTGGATCTAACTTGAGAGACCACCAACTCATAATCCCCAATTGCTTTGATCTTTTTGATACCATGTTTTTTAGCCAATCTCAACCCTAATAACAAGGCTTCATACTCTACCACATTATTTGTGCATTCAAATAACAGTGTGAAAGAGAATCTAAATGTCTTTCCACTTGGTGATCATAACAAAACACCTACACCAGACCCTTCTTTTGAACATGCACCATCAAAATACATAGTCCACAAATCATCAGATTCTGACAATTGTTTTATTTCAGTATCAATCAATGCAATAGGTTTATCACAACTGCTAGGGAATTCCTCAACCCTAAATTCATCTATACCACTGTCAATAAAACATGTCATATTCTCAACCAGACCATGCTCAATTATATGAGGTACCTTTGACTCTCTTTCAATTTTGACATCCTTACCATCAATAGAGAAAGTAGCAAATGAAAAATCACATTACATGTTACCCCCCATTGATGCACTCCATTTCCTTGACAAAAGCATCCCAAAGTGAGGTGGGATGTCTACTACTAAGACAGTCATGACTAAATCCTTATCAGGGTACTGAGTCAACTTATAAGGCAATGCTCTTATAGTTCCAATAATTGGAACTTCTCTTGAATCTATAGCATAACATTTTCCTTGAGTAGTATCTACTGTCAATCCCATTGCTTCCATTATTTTGACTGGCATAACATTATTTGAGGCCCCTGAATCTATCATACAATTTCTTAGAGTTTTCCCATTTATATCCACACTCAAGAAAAAGGGGTTTATGTTTTTGAGGAACATGTTAATAGAATTTCCTAAATACATAGGGGGAATTTGTGACACTATTCCCTCCACTTCCTTTTCTTTCTCTTTATCTTTCACTTCTTTACCAGTTCCATGTTTAGCCTTATTACCAACAACATCTGTGATTAAGGCTATTGCCTTTTCTTTGTGTTCATCTATCCTCATCATTTCTAGTAAAGGTATAGTTACTTTAACCTGATAAAGAACATGAAACATATCCACAGGTATGTATTTAGGCAAATTAAACATCATACCTTCATTGTTTTCCTTTCTTTCTAGCTGATTACATTCTCCTAATTGCTTTTGCTTGTCATCCTCTGTAGCAGGTTCAGCTACCTTTGCAATCACCTTTTTCTTCACCACTGGTGCAATTACACCTTCTTGAAGCTTTGGGATCTCATCTCTTTTTTTCCAAATCTTATCACCCTTAACTTCTTTGACTTTTACAATATCCCTTTTGTTGTCAATCTTAACACCTTTGTTTTTATCCTTTTGCTCTTTGATAAATAAACCAACAGGTTTACCCTGCTCACCACCAATAGTTCTACTTCTCAATTGGAGTGAACCTCTCATTTGGGTAGCCATTTCTTTAGTCAACCTTTCAATTTCCTCTTCTAACGGTCTCCTTAAGGACATTGAATCTTTAGTATGTTCCATATTGCAAGCATTATGATCAAAATCATCTTCCTCATCAGAAAAGACCTGTTGATGGTACATCTCATTTCTCTGTCTCTGATTATCTAGATTAGCTTCCTGTATTTCACCGTCAGAGGAGCATTATACTTCATCAATGTATGATCTAGCCATGCAAACATTTACATCATCTTTCTCACACTCTGATGTCTGCTCATGAGCGTCCTCCTCAATCTCCTCAGCAACAATCAATTGAGCAACCCCACAGTAATTTTTATCATGAGGATGTTGACACATTTCACACCATGGTTGGTCTACTACCATATTCATTGAATATTTCTGTAAGGGGTCTGGTGTATGCTGATCATTTTTAGGCTTCTGGCTAGGCAAGATTGGCTTTCCATCTTTCCACTTTGTATTGTATGGATATTTTTGCAATCTAGGCGGCCTATCATTTTTATTATAGGGCTGCCTTTCATTTCCTACACCCTTTTCTTGCTTAGCAACAGTTTGCTTTATGTCTTTCAGAGTATTGTAAACCTTTTCCCACTTTTCATCATCCTTAGGCTTTGTAGCAGGAACTTTCTCAATTTTTATTCCTAGTATTTTTCAAAAATGCAGATTCTTCTCTCCTACCATACTTCCCAGAAGCTTTTCTGTTACTTTCAATATTTATAGCCACTCTAAATGCATCCCTCATGGTCTGAGGGTCTTTATCTCTGAGGAGATATGCCATTTTAGCATCAAAAGCATTGAAATATGTAGTTAAACAAACATTTTCATCAAGCCTCAAAACCTGGAACAACTTATACATTGCCTTTTGAAATCTCAAATTAAACTCTGTCACAGGCTCATTCAACGACTTCTTGATGTTATTAAATTCATTCAACATGAAACTAGCGTTAGTTTTATCACCATACTACTCTTTAAAACACTTTTCAAACTCATCCCATGACCCAATACTAGCATTAGGTAAACCTCTATACCAATCCCTTGCATCTTCTACCAGGGATTGTATAAACAATTTCATTACAACATCTTCATGTTCTACCTCATAATCATTTAGCATGTCCATGAAAGATTTCAAGTGTTCCTCTGTTGTTACAGCATTATTACTAGTAAACTTATTCATCTTTTCTCTCAAGTCAGCAGGGATAGGATTTGGATAACCAGGAATACCATCAAAGAATAATGGCCTATACCTTTCCAACTGTATAAGTCATCATTGAAATAATCTCTCATTTCTCTGAGAATCCACACCAGACCCTTTATCTTGTACTCTTAAACCATCCTGATTTGGATTTGCAAACCCAGTTACATGAATCTTCGGGTTATAACTATTTATAGTGGGGCCTGGATTGATTTTAGAACCGCCCTTTAAGGCATCTTGGTGGTTTGATGAGGTTGCAGCTTGTCTAACCTCATCTGTAGTTTTCATCTTTAGGAAACTTATTTTCCTTTTCATTTTTGCATTTGCAGCCTCGAACTCTGTTCTTTGCAACTCTTCTGCCAAAACTTCACTCTCCTTCTTAGCCTTTTCTAAAGCAGATTCTGCTTGAAATGAAACATGTGGTTTGGGATCTTGTTTGGTAGGGTCGGGAGTCACCTTCTCATTTATTTTAATCCCCTCAACTTTTTTCTTTCCTTTGTCCAATGTAGGCTTAGGATTTGTATTACCTGGTTGAGATCTATCATGAGTCGAGGGCTTCGGATCTACAGGTTTGGGTTGGGCATCAATGTGGGCTACTGGGGTTTCTTTAGGCACATGCCTTATTGCTTTATTAGCAATCTTTTGTAGAACCAGACCCTCAACATTTGGTTCAGGTTCATCTAGGTTCAGGAGCTTCATTGTTGCCAACTGTCTTATTAACCTATCCCTTTCAATCACAGCACTTCTCAACGTTACTTCCTTCTCTTTTTCTCTCTTCACTCTAAGCTCAGCTTGTGCTTGGATTTCCCATCTCAAAGAATTTATGTCTCCAAAAATATCATCAGGGTTGGGAAAAGTCACATCAGAACTTGATGTATCATCTAAATCTATTAAATTGAACCCTTCTAATACATGTTCAGAAAATAAAGGATTTACATCATTTTTAGCAGGAGGAGGAGGCACATCACTAGTGCATTCTCTGTGATGGCTTTGACTTCTACTCCTACCTCTTCTCTTTTCAGCATATTTAACACTAATAAGCCCCTTATTCTGACATGTCACATCATCTTGAACCGATGTATTAAATAATGAATCAAAAAATCCACAACTATCTGACTCTGAATTTCTAGACATCTTGTCAAGATTCTCAGGGATAGGATGTAAAAGCTTATGTGTACCTTGGTGTACAAGGTCCTGTGACATGGGAGAAGCATTACTAGATTCCGGTTTCTTCTTTATCCAGTCCTTCTTCTTTGCTTTGGGAAGGTCACCTTCCAATTTTTGTTCTGGATGATTCTTCATGAATGACCTTGTGTTCTTCATTACTCGCACATGTCCAAAAGTTCTTTCTATGTATAATAAACTTTTCAAAATAAAGCACACTGGTGCAGAGATGTCAGAGTCGCCACCCAATTTGCTTGGGAATATCAGAAACCTAAAGACACATACTGGAATATAAGAACCTTCGGAACCTCAAACTAACAACATGCAACTGTGCTTTACAATTTAACTCTTGACACTTATGAAAATAGAATAAGTGGACAAACTTAACACAGAACTATAGGCTCAACCTTCAAATCACATAAATACTATGAAAAATCTACACAAAATGGACAACCGACACACTTGTAAGAATCTTTTTAACATTAGCTCCCCAGTAGAGTCATCATTTTGTTGGTTCTTTTTTATGTTGTAACCAGGTTGATCTTCTAATCTACCTATGGAATTTCCAATTCCAATCAAGGGTAGCTCAAAGGACCTGGACCAACTGACGAGGACTTTAAAAAACCTCCTACACTTCGGGCTCTGCAAGACCTAGGAGGGGAATCCCTTAATGTGTTTACAACCTCTGTACCATTATCATAAACAAAATTAATAATAACAGATAATCCCACTTAATAGCTCAACACAATAAGATAATATTTCATATAAATGGCTAATCTTCGACAATATTAACTATATGGAGCATGGGATGACTACAACACAATCCATAATAAATAAAATAGTCATTAATTTGCAATTTGTAGCAAGCTCTAGGCAAAGACAAACTAATACTAAATCACATGAATGAATGCAACTTAGATCAGTGCCATATATCCATTGCAGGAGTCAAATTCATAATCATTTAAAGGTTTGTAACAGATGAAGTATATGACATAAAAGGTCCCTGACGATATTGCATTACAATTTCATCAATATGTATTCTAACCCAATACTACTTATCAAATCCTTATACAGAACATATCTACTTATAATCCCATTCAAGCATTTTAATTAATTCCTTGAATTAAAGCTAAAAAAGAATCATACACACCACAACAATGAGATGAGCGAAAAAACCCTTGGTTATTTTATTAAAAGTTCAAATATGTGCATACAATGGAGAGACATGAGCTCGAATTTATCATTTCAATTCAAATGCTAGTACTGTTATGCAACATTAAATCCTCATAAACTCAAAAACTATCATAGAATGACTCAGAATCCTAAATTGCATTTCTCTTTAGAAACATATGACTTTACAATCTACTTTGCAACTTCGCCTAGACTCAATCAAAATTCTCTAACTTTCTAACCCGTACTTCTAGCCTTCAAATCCTTCTTATAGAAAATGAAGGAGCAAACAAGCTTCGGGCTAGAAAGTACACATGTCACCAGCCGATTGGGGCACCTGATGATATTCCAAAAATTGTTACAACAACAATCATCCTGGAGCATATTCTTGTTCATCATGTCGGCGGAGGAAGGTTGATGCAATAACAAAAAACCATGTAAAACCCACGCCACGAAAACCATCAACACAAAACTGGAATCGTTGTAACCACAGCATCTGATTTGCCACCTGTCGGTAGTCCACTCCTTTTACTCATCATCATTCAAATACTTAGCTACCCACCTCTATTATTCTTCATTAGTTGGCCAGTCAAAATTGATTACCTCATTTACCTTTATACTATAAGGCATATACTTTACCGCTTCCTAATTAGCATCTCTTTCAAAAGACTCCAAAAATGAGCTGGTACCAATAATCTTATCCATAAAATTTACCAACAAATCATAATCTGAGTCATCACACATTACTTTAATTTTATTATTGATGACCTTAGTTGCTTGATCTTGCCATTGTTGGACTGTTCTGATTTCCCCCTGCTCATCAATTATATCAGGTAATAGTGTGTTACCCCAATCATTGAAATTCTTCACCAACTCCCTAATCTTCCTACTTAAATCATCTGGTAAGGTCTGAAAACCTTGCAATGATTTTACTAATATATGAGTAGGCTTCAATGATTGGGGCCTGTTATTTATATCAAACCTTGAGGCTTTATTCATGATATCTAGATCATTTGCCCTAGGGATACAATTTTCAATTATTGGAATCACTATCTCCTGATATCTATCAATATTTTTTATTGCTTCGACCAGCAAAGAATACAAAGAATGTATAGAGGGAAATTTATTATCTACCCTTTCATTCAAGTGCTCCAAAACAGTAGTAACAATTTATTTTTCCTTTGAAAGAAAACCCTCCTCTTTTACCCTTAATGATGTCTGTAATTCATCAATTTTTTGTATGAGCTGCCTCTTCGTTGGATCAATAGAGCACTCTGTTTCTTCATCAATTTGTTCTAGAGGAGTGGTGAGAGCAGGAGTTTGAATGAGAAACCCAGGCGTGGAAACATTTGGAGAAGCAGGAGGCATTGACCCTGCTATGGGAAGTAATGTGTTGGTTCCTGGAGCACTGGATGTTTCCCCAATATGTCTATACTTGAACCTTTCCACTTTAGTTTGTAGCACCACATTCCTCTATTGCATTTTACTATATTCTTCAATCAAAGTGTTATACTTCTCTGTTAGGCTCTTCCTTTCAACCTCCTCCCTTTCAGTAGTTTTTTGGGCCAACTTGGCCACATTCACAGTTAAATTAGTGGCCTTAGTGGTTGAAGTTTCTGAGGCTCTCTTTATTATTAATCCTCCTTTGAAATTTGGATTAATATCAGCAATATCTGGTTTTTTCCCCTGTGGAGCTAATGCCAAAATTGCCAAGGTCTCATATTCTTCACTAAAGGCAGAGTTTTGCAATGATTCCTTAACTTCTTCTTCAGAATCCTGAAAAGGATTCAGGATTCTTGGACTTCAAAATAGCGTTAAAAGCCACTGCATCTGCAATATCCCATTCAGGGAAAAGCAACACTCCAGCCTGACTCACTAGTTGTCTTCCTTCTTCAGGAGAGACGTTCTCGAACTCTTCCATTAGTTCAACTTTTACTTCATCATTCTCCCAATCTGACCTGGCAGGCCTTAGTTCTCTTCTCTCCCTGCATTTATTTTGATACTCTTCAAATTTCATTCTCTATGCCAATTGCAAGAATATAGGAGTCTTTACAAATGCATTATCATCTAAGAACTCCTTGCAAGCTTCCATTCTTGCATCTTGCACACTTTTACCCTTCATATCCAAATTGGATAGAACCAATTCAGCTGACCTAGGAGGGCAAGGCATACCAACCTGCATGTCCTGATCAGTAAAAATAATTTCATCTGCCAGATCCTCATGTGGGTGATCAGTTCTTTTCCTTTTAGGGATTGGCTTAGATGGTGGTGATGGGGGACTACGCTCTGGTGAAGATTTTAATTTAATAATCTTGACTCCCCCAGGTACTTTGAATTTTGGACCTGGTTGTGGAGGTTCCTTCATTAGTTGCTTCCCCTTTCTGTCTACTTCTTCCTCATCACTGCTACTATCCATTTTCCTCCTATAGATAGGTCGCCTTTATGTAGGCTGATATACTGACCTTATTTCAATTGGCCTAGCACTTTGTCCTTGCATACCTAGACTTAGCCTTAAATTTATCTTTTTGGTTGTCAAGGTGTCCATAATCTCCTTGAAGTTCTTCATTAGAAAATTAATTTTCTTATGGTATGGAGTGAATTCCATCAGTGGATCATACTTTGGATCCATTTCATGCACAATATCCAGTAGCTTACTATAAGCTATCCATTTCTCCTTTTTCAATTCCTGCTTATTTAAATCAAATTCATTTCTGATCAGGTCCTCAGGAAAATTTAACTCATGTGCGAAATTTCCACCTTTTATTCTTTGTCTGAAAAGAGAAAAGAAACCTTCAGGATCATGTTGTCGCCTCAAACCAAATCTCAAATGATAATCAACAAAGAATTTATCAAAATGTGTCCAGCCTCCCTTTTAAAATGTAAAGTCAGACACTACTGTATAATCAGGGAATAATGTTCCCTTCCCCTTTCCAGTAAGGTTGTCCTCATGAACACAACCCATCTTCCACATAACTTTCGCAAACCCCATTCTTGGTGGCACATTATATGGCAGAATGTGAGGGGATCCCTTAAATCCATATATTCTCAAGACAGTGCTGACTGGATATGGGATAATGTCACCCCAATTATGTAGAACCCTCAATTCTGGCTTCCTCTCCTTTGGCCTAAGGAAATCATGTACTTCCTCAGGGATCCTAGGTATATTTACCATCAATCTAGCCCTTAATTTAGAAGCAAAACAATTATCAAATTGCACATAACTGGTGCTTTCCTTATTATAGGATAAATCTATAGCCCATATCTTTACTGGCAATCTTTTTCCATCAACTGATTGCCTAAAGCTCATCTTCTTAGCAAAGAAGTCAGCATTCCTAAACATAAACATATGCATCAACATGGAATACCAATATAATTGAGTACCTGTATCACTTTTCTGCAGCTTCGACAACCCTTCATGAATTCTTTCAGCTAAGAAAGAAGCAAAGTCATATGTCACAGAAAAGTTAGGGTGTTGTATTTGCACCCCCATGAACATGTATGCAATAGGAATTACTGCACCAGGATTGAAACCCAAAATTTGACATAATGAATAGAAAGTAGCCAAGAATGGTTTTGCAAAATAATTCAATCTGAAAGGTTCATGGTCAGTAGGGCTGATATGAAATTGTGAACCTCCTGCCTTAACCAGATGAGGTGGAAGCAGCTTAGCCCTAAAAAGATATTTCAGCTTTGCATACTCCTGCTTCATTTCCTCAAGATTGATAGGAACCAAGTCCTCACTCAGCTCACTCAAATCAAAAGTCTATTGGATAACATCTCTATTAATTTCTAATAGCACCCCTCCATCATTATCTCTAACTACCCATGTGATGGGGTCATACCTCATGGCCACTGCCCTAAGTAAGTCCACATCAGGGAACACATTTGGTACAACTAGCTTTCCCATGTTGTACATCCATCCATTTGGAAAAGGGTGAATAAAATTTGGTACTTGATACATATTTAAATTTTAGCTGTGGATCCTCCAGTTTGATCAAAACATCGACGGCCATCTTCAAAATAGGATGACATAATCACCAACACAGAAATAAAGGGCCCACCATGTCAAATGCCGCAAAGGAATGCCATGTGGCGATTTCCCATGATATCGTAATCCTTTGATTCACCATCGCAGGATGGCGGGCGACTGTTGATCTTTCTCATCAGAGATCCTGCTCCTTCAAAAATGGTCGTCGTCCTTTCCTTTAAATGTCGAGCAGCTTTTCCCTTAAAATCATAACATCTACGTTGAAATAAAACACTTGCATCTCACAAGTGCATTAGTAATCCACCCCCTAATACATTTAAAACTGGCAAATGCTTCCTTCACTCCTTAGGCTTCATTAGATTAGACACGTGGTAGTCACCCGTGACATCGCAATCCCATAATTCCTAATCGCGGGATGGTGGGCATCGTCGATCTTGAAAAGATAGCATATCAATGGTCGCGCAGATTTCATCCTTTAGGAAGGGCACATGGCAGTCACCTGTGACATCGTGATCCCATAAATTTTGATCGCTTGATAGCGGGCGCCATTGATATCTACAACAAAATGGATCAACGGTAGCGCTAATTCAACCTTCTGCAAAATAAAACATTTATAAAAAGAAAAGGGGACACCACTAGGTGGACGGAAAACAACAACATAAGTTGTTTTTAAAATGACAAAGCACAGGGTCAGCCTAGACTTAGGAAAAAATAAAAACTCACGGAAGGCTGCAAAAATTAGAAACCAAAGGGGCCAATGTCTAGATGGAACGATGGGGCACAAGTCATTTTAAGACCCTTCAAAAAGGTAACGTCCAAATAGAACCATAACCAGGGTAGAAAAAAAACACTAGGGTTTAAGATGAAGACAAAGCTAAAACCCTAGCCCCTCAAAATTTTCAACACCAAGAAAGAAAGACCAATGACATGAGGCAGGACCTGAGTGAAACAAGAAGCAAAAATTGAAAGCTCCAATAGAACTCTCAATACATTCCTGATGCCTATATGCATTGCTATGTGTACCTTAGAAAAAAGGAAACTTGCTTGATTTGGGAATAATTCATGATAAATTGGACTTAATGAGGCATTTATTTAGTGTGGCAAAGTTTTTTACACATCCACATTAGGTCTTGGACGCTTGCAAACTGAATAAAATGTATTTATCAATATCTGGTAAAGGTGTTGTAAAGTGTTGTAAAAGACTTTCACACTTTTCTAGACCTAATAAACCCATTTTCCCTTAATTCAACATTATAAAATATATTCAATTACCTTATCACATCAATCTAGAAGGGTTGTAACTTAAAACTTGACTTTAATCTAGTGTTGTAATGTGTCTTACACATTCATATTGTATGTTGTGCCTTTCTAGGCTATGTGGACCTCATTTTTGTGTTGTAAAGTGTATTTAATCATACTTTCACATTGAATTATGTGTCCCAAGCCCTAATTGACCTTTACATCATCACTAATAGGCCCCTATTACCCCATATTGTACATCCCAAGGGATAATTTGATGAAATGCCTGACAAAGTCACCATATAAACCTAATTTTCTTATTTCCTGACAACCCAATTGGAAAATGGGCCCCTCTGGGACTAATTCTCCATCTGTGGTAAATGAGTCCCTACCAGGTGGGACTGATTTTCCCAAGGTGGTAAATTAGTCCCATTTGGGTCATTTTTTACTTTTGGGTGTGAAAAACTAGAATTTAAGTTTATTATTCTTTCATTTCGGCCTTGGGGATCCAATTAACAGGAAAATAAAGTGAATTTCCTATAAAATAAAGTCTCTAAACCATAATTCACATCTCTTATCATTCATTCATCATCTATCTTCTCTTTCAATTCAAGCAAGTTAGGGTTTTTACATTCTAAGTCGCTAAGATAGCTTCCAAAGACATTCAAGGGTTGAATCTTCATGTTTTACTGCAGAACTTCAAGGTCACTCATCATGGAAAGGTTTTAATCCCTTTATTTCATGTTCATTATTTATATTATCTCCTCATTTGGTTTAATTACCTACAAAGGGGTTTGACCAAGGAAAACCCCCATGCCTTAACATTCAACATTTCTCTTTCTCTTCTTGTGTATTTGCAGATTTGGGAATCTTGGAAGCTTGGAAATCATTAAAAATCAAGTTGCAATTTTTTTTAAGTCTTCTCTTCATTTTCTAAGGCAAAATATCAACAAAAAGTCACTTTTAGGTTCGGAAATCAAACTTTCGAAGGCAAACACCTGTTAGAAGCCGAAGTGCAAACCGAAGACTTTAGTTTCCACCTTTGGATTTTCATAAATTCAAAAGTGGACTAATTCTCCATGGATGGAAAATTATTCCCACTGCTAGGCTTGAAAAGGGTTTTTTGTAGTTTTGGATACCCATTTGTCTGAAATGGGCTCCAAAACAGTTTCCCAAAACTAGGACTGATTCACCCAAAATGGAAAATGAGTCCCACCAGGCCTAAAAAATTAGGATCAACAACATTCCAGATGTCATTTCTAGTCTCCATCAAGATCTCAAGTGCACACTTTCAGTTTCATCCATTTTTGTTAGAGTTTACTATTCATTTCTAGGTGTTTTGCATTACACAATGTGTTTTCCAACAAATTACATTTCAATAGTTTTCACTTAATGATCAATAGTTTTTATCAGTTATTTACATTTATTTTATCTCATTTAGACACATTTCATGCATATTTCCATTATACTTGCATTAATCTTGAGTGAACCACCTAGGTTTTTGGCCTATCTCTCTCCTTTTAGGTGAAAAACCCTAAGAGTGCAAGAGAAATACATCGCCACCAAAAATCTATCGTTAATTTTGGTGAACCTACTTTTTTAACACCTTCTTTTCTGATTTAAATTCCTTCATTTCCTATATTTCCTTGCATTAAATTTGCATTGCATGTTGCATTGGTTAATTGGTATTCTAGGGTTTCAAATTTTTGCATTAGTGAAAGTGCATATAGTTTGCATTTTTGCATCCCAAGTCATTGAAAATCATCTAAAATCTGCATTTTCATTTATTGTTTCGACCATCCAACACATAAATCATCAAACACCATTGAAAATTTCTAAAAAATTTGCAAAACACCCCTACTAGGACTCATTCGCTATCCTGGGTGAATCAGTCCCAGTCCAGATTTTTAACAGTATATTACAAAGTTAGAAACCTCATTTCTATGCTTCCTAAGGCTCCTATTATCATATACTATAAGTATGGAAAGTTTTTGCAACATTTGTTTTATGCATCTAGGTCAAAAACATCAATTTAAGGTTGTCATTTTTGCAATCATTTCAATTACAAGTCTCATTCGATATGAAAATGCTCACATTTCTAAAAATTTGCATCACATGGATAAAATTAATTTTCACTTTTGCATATACAATGTTTCTATTCATAAAACTTTGCATAAGTTTGTTAAAATTTATTTTTATTCTTGCATATTCATTATGTACATTCTTCAAATCTTGCATATATTGGATAACAATGTTTTGCATCTTTGTACATACATTGTTTATATTGTTGAAACATTGCATGAAATGGTTACAAGTTCTTTTTATTTTTGTTCAAACCATGCTAGTATCTTACATAACTAGACATATTAAGAAACATTCCCTATCTTATCCCTCTAAGAGTTTTTTTTTTATAGAGAATACAACTTTGGATATTCCTAACAATCATATTTGTTCTTCTCCTAATATCTCTCCTATTGGCAAAGAAGATATTTTGGTGATAGAAGAACCCATTAATGAGAGTTTTGATAATCCTAGTTGTTTCTCTCCTCTTAACTCTTTTTGTGGACAAGACATTAATAAACAAGATAACACAACCATAGGTAACCATGACACTAACATTTGTTTTTCTCCTAGTATCTCTCCTTGTTGTGAAGATGATACTTTGATGTTAGAAAACCTATTTTGTGAAGGTCATGAGAATCTTAGTTGTCCCCTTTCCCCTAAAGAAACCCTTGTTGAGCATGAAAATTCAACCCTTGATCATTCCCCTACTTGTGGTCAAGTCATTTTAGAAGAACCAATATTTGAGTGTCAAGAACATTTGGTTTGTTTTTCTCCTAAAAACCCTCCTCCTAGGGAGGATATCATGACACGAGACAAGGATAACTCTCACTCACTAAGGGATGTTAGCATTATTCAACCTCAACTCATTCTTTACCCTCCTTCACACCAACCTCAAACTCACAACAAACCCGAATTAATCCTCTACCCACCTAAGAACAATGTTACACAACAACTAATTCATAATATTTTTTCTCATACATATAACACTCGCAATAATCCACAACCACTACAACCAACCACAACACCCCTACCCTTGCCTAACCCTATAATCCCTAATCCTATCTTACCAGGACCTCCTAGTGGAAAGGAGTACAATCTTGTCGAACAACTAAAGAATACTCCTGCTAAGATATCATTATGGGACCTCATTCACATTTCATCTCATTATCATAACATGATACAAAATGCTTTACAATAAGTTCTTGTCCCTTCTAACATGCAAACACATGATCTATCAGCCATGATTCAAGCCATAAGTGTTGAAATTGTTTTCCACCAAAGTGATTTCCCTCCTTTGGATGTGCAAAACCAAAATGAATCTTTCATGATCATCGCTCAATACAAACGAAAAGGGATTAAGAGAAATCTTATAGATATTGGCTCCACTCTTAATGTGTGTGGAGTAAACCTTCTCGATAGACTAGGCATCGATAAATCCAACATTTGACCCGATCCTTTATCCATCAAGGGATTTGGCAATGTAATCAAACAACCGCTTGGTGTGATAACTTTACCTATTATAGTTGGAGTGTCCACATTGGAAACACTAATCCATGTTATGCCTCATGATCTTGCATATAACCTTCTCTTAGGCAGGCCATGGATTCATGCAATGAATGGTGTGCCTTCTAATCTTCATCGCAAAATGAAATACATCTACAATGACAAAGTGTACACACTCAACGTTGACCCTTATCCAAGCAGTTGTTTAAACATTAAGAAAAACAAAGAGAATCCCTTAAACACATTAACACCAACCACACAAGTGGACCCCGTCCAACATCTTGAACCAGTCATGAAGCTCTTAGAAGATGATTGGGGTTCCTTGGATTTCAAACATGACTTCATGGGTGAGTACAAGATCATACACAAAGACTCTAGCAAGGGAAAAGAAACTGCCATTTTTTCAACACACAACTCAGACGACCTTTTGAAAGCATCCACCTCAACCACATTAGACAAAGAAGAAAAATACACAACAACCTTTGATGAACTTAATCATGCACAAACATTGACTTCAAAAGCAATGAAGAAGCTTTATGGAAAAGGTTATGAACTCATGAAACAACTTGGATATAGTGGAAAAGGATGTGGTGCTCAAGAACAAGGTATATGCAACCCTATAGAGCCTAACACACAACAAATGACTCATGGTCTTGGTTATTGTCCTTTGATAGAAGTAATCAAGCCTTCCCTCAACACCAATACCATCACAAAACATCCTTCTAAACCAACCTTAATAGTATTAAATCATGAGATGATCGACACTACTGGTCTCCATCTTTCTCCTGAACCAAAACACACAAAGAACTCTTTGCTTAACATCAATGTCATCTCACATAGCACTAAAGAGTTTTGTTCTATATATTTTCCCTCCTCTTTTAAGAATCAGAACAAAATATTGCAATCTAAAGAACCTTACATAGGTATGACATCCTATACTAAGCAAGACATCTCTTTTCCACTAACAACAGACACTACTTCTCCCCTTAATCATGAGGGTATCTTATCGAGACTCCTCCAAGATAACTTGATATCTCTCCCTCAACGAACTCGAAAGAAATGATATTACAAGACTTCATTTTGTTCCTATCATAGAGTTCATGGTCATTACACCAATAAATGTAAGTCTTTGAGTAGTAAAATCCAACATCTTAAGGAGTCTAGTATGATTCCCTATGTGGGAGCACCCAATTCCTCTAATTGATACCGATTTTCACTCTACCATTCATTTCATCAACCATTTCAACTCACCCTTGTCTTTTACTAAGTGGGGGCAAGGGGTTATGTAGCCTTGCCCTTATATGTCACTTGTCATTGCTTCCTTTGGCTAGTCTTTAACCTTTCATGAACATATAAGAGCAAGCTTGGGACATGGACGATGTGCCTTAAGTGGGCTTGCATGTGACATACTCCCTTTTCATGACGTAGCTTATCAAAAACATATGACTTGGCATAGGGTTTTTTGGGTAAGATCTCATGTCTTCTTCTTCTACTTTAAATAAATTGTTCACAATAATGGTGTTTTCAACTACTTTAAATTGGGGGAATACATCACCAGTCACATTTCATTATGCGATTTTCTTTTGCATGCAGTTTTCTCTCTTGGAAACATTAGGTACAATGTTACCCAGGATGAGACTTTGCACTTGTCCTCTCTTGGAAACAAGATGAGACCATTTGCACTTATCCTCTCTTGGAGACATTAAGCATGATGTTCCCTAAGATGATACATTGCATGAACTAAGCGAGATCCCTTTGAACATTCCTTACACCATCTTGCATTTACAATGTCTATGAGTGTCAAGCATACGAAGTTTTGCTTACCTCATAGAGCTTGAAAACCATTTTCCTTCGTGACACCTTATTAAATTTATCAGGAGGTATAAATTTGGTATGGTTGAGTGGGAAGCCCATTTTGAGGCACAACTTTCCCCATAGCCACCTATGTGCTTGTAAGTACATACCAACCAAGCATATGTTTCTCACCTTTTGGGACTTCTCACCCAGAAAATAGCCATGAGTTCAGTCACCCCAAAGTGAGTATGTATTCTCTTTTCGGACAAACATCCTAGATTTGATCCACAACTAGCTGGAAAAATGATTGAAGCTTGATCCACCCTTTTATTTTCGCTCTTTCTTCCTAGTTCTTGTCATTGCATGATCATGTATCTTGTTTTGCTACAAATCATTCACCTTGTAAGTGTCCCTTTGTACTCATGTCAGCATGAGTTAGGATCTTGGATCTTGGGGGATTGACTACCTTCTTGATCTTTTTCATCCTTTGTCATCTGCATCTATACACTTGGATCTCTCTTGAATGTCTACTTTAGTGTGAGTTTGAAGAGAGTTCATCCTCTCACTAAAGTGGGGGCTAAAGGTACTGTAGAAAAATGGAAACTTGCTTGATTTGGGAATAATTCATGATAAATTGGACTTAATGAGGCCTTGATATAGTGTGGAAAAGTGTTTTACATGTCCACATTAGGTCTTGGACCCTTGCAAACTGAATAAAATGTATTTATCAATGTCTTGTAAAGGTGTTGTAAAGTGTTGTAAAAGACTTTCACACTTTTCTAGACTTAAGAAACCCATTTTCCCTCAATTCAACATTATAAAATGTATTTAATTACCTTATCACATCAATCTAGGAGGCTTGTAACTTAAAACTTGACTTTAATCTAGTGTTGTAATGTGTCTTACACATTCACATTGGATGTTGTACCTTTCTAGGCTATGTGGACCTCATTTTAGTGTTGTAAAGTGTATTTAATCACACTTTCACATTGAATTTTGTGTCCCAAGCCCTAATTGACCTTTACATCATCACTAATAGGCTCTATTACCCCATATTGTGCATCCTGAGGCCTGATTTGATGAAATACCCGACAAAGTCACCATATAAACCTAATTTTCTCATCTCCGAACAACCCAGCTGGAAAATGGGCCCCTCTGGGACTAATTCACCATCTGTGATGAATGAGTCCCTGCTAGGTGGGACTAATTCTCCCAAGGTGGTGAATTATTCCCATTTGGGTCATTTTTGACTTTTGGGTGGGAAAAACTAGAATTTAAGTTTATTATTCTTTCATCTCGGCCCTGGGGATCCAAGTAATAGGAAAATAAGGTGAATTTCCTATAAAATCAAGTCTCTAAACCATAATTCACATCTCTTATCATTCATTCATCATCTATCTTCTCTTTCAATTCAAGCAAGTTAGGGTTTTGACATTCTAAGTCACCAAGATAACTTCCAAAGACATTCAAGGGTTGAATCTTCATGTTTTGCTGCAGAACTTCAAGATAAATCATCATGGGAAGGTTTTAATCCCTTCATTTCATGTTCATTCTTCATATTATCAATAGTTTTTATCAGTTATTTGCATTTAGTTTATCTCATTTAGACACATTTCATGCATATTTCCATTATACTTGCATTAATCTTGAGTGAACCACCTAGGTTTTTGGCCTATCTCTCTCCTTTTAGGTGAAAAACCCTAAGAGTGCAAGAGAAGTAAATAGCCACCAAAAATATATGGTTCACTATGCTAGAACAACATATTTCTTGCATGCAGGATGTGGCAGAGACATATATAACATAATATTCTAGGCTTTTATCCATCTATTTCAATGGTACATTAGCTTGGCCAAGCATTAAAACATAAATGGTAGTTTATGAAAAGGCTAAACTACCGTCTCTATGTGCCCACATTCGGCATCCTATCCTAGAAGTTTCTCATAAAGAAAGTAAATAATGCATATTTTCACATAAATTGCATACAATTCAAACATTTAAAGTATAAATAATACAAGTTGTAAAAAGTTTCCAAGTTTCTCACAAGTGGCACAAAGTTCAAGAATTCAAACATTCTCTAATTTAACATTCTTATGGAAAACACATTATATTTCCAAAGTTCACTATTTGATTTTCATAGAAATAATTCATAGAGGAAATTTTTTACATTTCACCAAGAACTCATTTTAATCATACCAATACACATCAACAGATATAAACAATTATAAGCACATGTGTTTGTCTCTACTTGTGTTCAAGGTGTTCATTGTTCCATTTCTAATTTAAATGATTTAAGCCCAAATAATGGATTTGTACAAATTTGAAAGAAATACTCTCTAGTCTTAACTATTTACATATATATTAGGAAGTAAAGTTTTCCCATATTCTTATTGCATGTACGTGTGTGTGTGTATATATATATATATATAGAGAGAGAGAGAGAGACATTATATAGAAATTTAGAAATAAATCAATTTAACATAGAGATTTATTAGCTTAAAATAGAAATATTAATCATTCCTAGTCAGGTTTCATATCTATTCATTTCTAAATTTTGACTTGTTCATTCTCAAATAAATATAAACATATATATTCATATATAAATATGTATATATATATATATCAATATAAGAACAAAAGTATGGTTTCAGGTTGTTTATCATTTTAAATCAGAAAATTATACTGTAGGTATAAATACCCTGAAAATTTTTGGCACCAAATATATACATTTATGTATCAATGTATATATATATATACATACATACATGCACTTATTCAAACAGCAACTTAGGAATGAATTGCATATAGTATATAGAAGAACAGAATATAGATTTTAAATAGGGTCAAAAAATTTATTTAAAATAAGTTCAATCCACAAGCCGATGGCTTCCCATTAGGGAGGATGTTGCCTATGGAGGGCGTTTCCTCCACAACACAGCCCTCCCAAATGGGGAGGACGTGGCTGTGAAATCCCACCACTATGTTTCCTCTTAGATTTCCATTGCTGGAAACAAAATAAATACAACTATTCAACATAATGAATTTCAATTTCCAATATTATATATAAGTATTATATATTTAAATATATATATATACAATATGGTACATGTATATATATATATATATATATATAAATATATATTATTACCAAAATATGAATCAATATTTTAATTAAAAGAACAAACGGAAATCTTCATCCTGTGCATAAAATATTCAATACAGGGGTTTGCAGAAGTATATATATAAATATATATATATGCAACTCCAAATATATATATATATATATATAATGAATAGGAAGAACATGCAAATTTGTACAACCAAGATAATGAATTTCATTCATAAAAATAGAACATTTAAACACCAAACACCCAAATACAAAGATTATGCACAAATGATTTTTAAAAGAGGAAACTCAACTTTTCACAATACAGTTAATTATTCTCACTTTTAAAATTTAAATGCATTGGAAAGGATTAAAAAACTTGGAAATTGCCTTCCGATTGAGTTTCCCTTCTTCTTCTCTTTGCTCATTCTTTCCTTCCTGGAAATCACTTTATGTAGAGTTTTCCTTTCTTCTTATTTCTTCTTCTCTTGTTTTTCTCCTCTTCTTTTCACCATTATTAATTTACTGTACTCTCAAATTCTTCTACCTGGAACCCATTTTCAATTATAGTTCTTGCAGAGAAAAATAAAGATCAAGAAACCATATTGTGTGTTTTCGTTATAATTTTCCTCTTTTAAAGATTTCTCCTCCAATTTCCAAATTTGTAATCTTGAAATTAAAAATAATATTTCTTTTTCATGCATAATATTTATCCTCGGTAAATAATAAAGAAATGTCATTTTAATTGTAAATTAAATATTCATTCCAAATAAATATTAAAGAAATATCATTCAATTGTAAATAAAATAATTATTCTAAATAACAAATCACTATCATTTATTTACAAAATAAAATCTATAATTAAATTATAATTAATTCATTTTGTTTCATTGCACTTTTATTTCACTACTAATTAAATTAATTAACCATTTTAAAATACAAACAATAAAAAGTCAACTAAATTAAATGCTAAATGCATCTACATGATACTAAGTGCTCGTGTGTGTGAGAGAGAATTGTTCCTGCTTTACCCTACCAAGAAGCTAACCTCCTCTACCTTAACCACACCCTTGGTTTTTGGTATCCTACAGCTCAAGTACACTCAGACACCCATTAATAGATTAGTATCCAAGTAAAATCCAAATCAAAGAAATATAATGCATTAATCCAAATAACACTATTCTATTTTGCTTCACTTTTGAAATAAAACTATATTCAATACATTTCAACTTTTTCAAAATTAAAACAAACATTTTCTTACTTCATCTCACAAAACACTATATTATTTATTATTTACTCTACCAGACACATTCAGTCATATATCAAGTCCGCATAAAGCCAAAAGCAAGTAACATCATAGTTTGAAATGTGACAAAACCTGAGATGATAGCCATAATGATCAATCTGAAAGTGGGTACCTGACCTCTATACATCTCGAGGAAAATCTGGGAAGTGACTAGAACAATGTCCTCCAGGTCCATCACCTCATGATACGCATTGTAGATGGCATCAGTGTCATATATCACATGTTCACCATTTATTGGAAAATGCAATATCTTCCATACATCCTCTAGTGTCACTGTCGCCTCACTTGTGGGAAGGTGGAATGATGAAGTCTCACTATGTCATCGCTCACATAGTGTGGTCATCATAGCCAAGTGTGTCCAGACTACAGGCATGTACGCGATGTACCATAGACCAATCTCCGCCAGGTGCTCCTTTCGCAAATAAGATAAATCACTATGTCTGGACAAAACGGTGGGTCGGTACTCACAAGACATCAAAGATGGGATGACCTCCTACACCCACAAAGTGCATGGTGTCAATAAAATAAAAAAATGGCTCAATTTGGAATTTTCATCCTCAAAATGGCAATAGCATCCCTATAATTCAAATTTAAAATAGTGACGCTTGAGGCATTTAAATAGAAAATCACAAAATGCGTCGCCAGGAACATGTGTGTCACGATTTGGCTTTGGTGAAACCCTAACCCTAATTTTCAAATAAAGAAGTGTGTCGCCATACACATATGCATCACAATTTAAAATTGCAAACCCTAATTCTAGATTGTGAACTACGTCACAATTCACATATGCATCGCTAAAATTAAAATTAGCATCACATATGGTAAAATTAGCATCACTCCAGATTGACATCGCCAAAGTCTATATTTCAAAAAGCAATAAATGCATCAAAAATTCAAATTTCAAATCAAGTTTCGAATCACATATCGATGGTCTTGTGCCTGGTAGCCTCTAGTACTCTCGAACCCGATCGGAAATGTGTCATGGGAGCACTTGTATGTTCCATTTCGTCGGAGAGTCAGAGCTCAAAATGTAAGAAATCAAGGTGTGAATGCACAAATGAATTGAAAGTGAACCTTCCTGACCTATTTATGTTAAAAAATTAGGGTTTTTTGCCCTAATTTAACCATGAAGCTAGGGTTTTTCATCATTTTCACCAATTTTTCCAAACTAAACCTTATTTTGCATCATTTTTCATGTTTTTGGCATTTTTTTTGCATCCCAGAGCTTTTCTGGACCCCTAGGACAGCCATTTTACCTTTGTCAAGAAATCAACCCAAAATTCAAAATTTTCGCCCAATTTCTCAAGGGGGTAGGAAAACATCTTATTCCTTTCGTTGGGGTAGTAGTGGGGCATCTAAAAAATCAGAAATTTTTTATTTTTTGATTTAATCAACAGTTTTTCATCTGAAGAGTATCATTCTTTGAACTGAAGCAACAGGTATCTCGCTTCAAAGAGGGGGAAAATGTAGATACTAAAAAAAGTCTTGAATCATATCATACACTTGAATCAGGTATACTAACATCATTTCCTCTTAAACCCATCCTCTTTTTGCTTAATTCATTGAATTAGCCTAGCTAATTAATTAATGGCATCATTTGCATCTATAACCTAATTTATCAAATCAAGTTAATTCACCCCCTTTTCATGCTAACACTTCATCCTGTTAAATTAAATAAATCAAACTATTTAATTTAAATCCCTAAATCCTCTCATTTAATTAAATAACCCTAAGTTATTTAATTAAATATCATTTCACCTCTCCCTCATTCATTAAATTATTTTATTTAATGAATATCATCTAATTCTTCTAAATCCCCTAATTGCATAATTAAATGGTTTAATTATCAATTAAATCTAATTTCCCCCACACTTGCAAGGGAATATTCCAAAAGAATATTCCTCCTTTGCACATTCCTTCAAAAAGGGAATATTCCTTTGCACCATTTAATTTAGTTTTAATTAACTAAATATCCCTTTTTCCTCACCCATGAGAATATTTCAAAGAATATTCTCTCCTCACTCATTTGAAAAAGGGGAATATTCATTTTTCTCAACAAACTTACTTAGCTTCTTGAGCAAGTTAATTTGTGACCTCTTGTGCAAGTTAACTTATGACCTCTTGGACAAGTTGAAAATGTGTTTTTTTGAGGGAATGTGAACCCTTGATTAAATATCATCTTGTATTCTCACCCATTGATGAGAATCCATGATCCATGCCTCTCATTTCCTCCATCCATGACCGTCGATTGATCTTTTTTCAACCCTTCATTTCTCATTTGCTTTCCTATAAATAGAACACTATTTGGAGACAAATGGATCCATCTTTTCAAAGAAAACTTATGATGTTGAAATCACTCATACTCACACTCATACTTTGCATATATTTATCATATTTTAGTTTGAATTAGTTGCATAATAGCTTAGCTTCCATTAATGCTTGCCATGGTAGCTTGAATGCATCCATTTAGATAATTAAGATAACTAGGATTTGAAATTTTAAGTTTAAATCTAATTTAGATTAGCTTAGAATTTGTATATCTGAATCATTTTAGCATAAATCATGTTTAATTAGCTTGCATCATGTTCATTTAGATTAAAATCATGTTTACATACACATCTCACAACTGTTCCATCAGTTTTCTTCAATAAAATTGATTGGAACAAGCTCATTTACCCACGAGATTGGGAAAGGGTCGTTGTTCCACATCAACGCGACACCACTTCCATAATAGGAGAAGTTTCAGTTGGATTAGAGTAGACATTAAAATGCTTTCATAGTTTAGAATGCTTAATTTTGATAAATGTTTAGTTTAACTTCCATTTGAATGATCCTATTGAGATTCAACGTTAGCGGCTTTGTTATGCTTTGATTCTTCATGGATCAAGCGTAATTGGACCACACTACTTTGTTCGATCAATAATTTTACTATGTGAAAATTAGTGAAAATAAATTCTTTTAGTTTATGTATATGAAAGCTCGAGATGAGATTAAAAGTTTCCTTCTTAATTTAAATAATAGTATATGGAACTTAAAAGCTTTTCTAAACAAACAATTTTCATAAGAATGTGAATACATATATACATACATACATACATATATATATAATTTAAAAATATGGTAAATATGAATGAAATCATATAAATACATATATAATACACACACACATATATATATTACATATATATATGCATACATATACATATATACGTACACATATTTAAATTCATATCAAATTCAAATTTGATAAACGATATATTCTAAATCAGACTATTTGAAATCAATGAGAAATCACCAATGCATCCTATGAAGGACGTGGACCGTCACAAGTTTGATGACAATATTCGACCAAGTAGTGGTCGGTGGCAAGCAATAATGTCGACGCTCAGAAACATGCAAAAGACAGTGTTGTTTCCATTTTAAATGATATCCAGGAAAAAAAGCAGAGATAGGAGCAGAAATTGAGGGTTTGAAGGAAAAAAAGTAGAAGGACTCGAGATAGGGGAAAAATCTAAGGGAAACATCACAAAAGCTTGAATTGGAGGTAAATCGATTTCCTTTGGTAATCGACTTGTTATTATTGCCATTATTGAATCATGCTTGAAGTATTTTCTTTATTTTAATTGAGTGTTTTCATAGCACAATAAAATGTGAGTCATTGTTCTATGTTTAAATCAGCCTTGAGCCAAATGTATTAAGTTTTTTCAACCACCTTGTGGAGGTCACATGGTCTATGGTTGTTTGCAGAGCTAGGTTGAGGCTCGACAACCTTAAATAGCTTGGCCATCGTCTCTATTTTGCATGAAGATGATTAGCCTTATGAAGGCTATCAAAATTCATTCTGATTGACTATGTTGTATGTAAACATTACTCTTTGAAAAGGATCGAATAATGATCCTATGGAAGGGAATGAATTCCCTGTATTTTGTATTTCATTTGTATATTTACTAATGCTTGTTATCGAACGAGTCAATAATAGAAAGGGGCTTTATCAAATGCTTTTAGAGCTTTGCATATGTATGTATATTGTTATTTTGTGTGAAGCTACCCTCGTTCAATAGGAACGATGGAATGAATCTAATTTTGAGATTCACCAAGCCTTGCTTGGGTTGATCTAGAAGATAAACGGGTTGATTCCTGAATGTGTAAATGGTAGACATAATTCTGCATGTTGAATATTATTGCATGCATGTTATTGTTTTCAATTGTATCCTTAAGTCAAAATAGCCTTCATTGATTTACTAATTATCAAGTTACAATGTGTGGTTGCTCCAAGAGATTTGGTAATTTTCTTCTTCATTTAGGTGTTTAAGAGTGCAATCCCTCAAATGATAGATTTATTTATGAAGAAATCATTTATAAAGAGGTATAAAGTGTCATTATTCTCACTATTTTGTCTTATGAGAATAAAGACAAAAGTCAAAATGTGAAATAGATACATTTTCAATGCCATGATTATTTGTTCTCCACAAAAGGCACATAGTGTATTATGGGGAGAAATTTTTAAAAGATATTTTTCAATGCCTAACAAGACAAACTCAATTTTTACTTGAGTTTGAGGGGGTCTACCATGGGTTTGAGGGGTCAAGATTGAGCTTTACAAGCAGGAAACCCTTTTCTTCAAGAATTTGTGTTGCTAGATCAAACCTAGTCATGGCAGTTTGTCTCCTCCTTTCTCTCCAAGCAAAGGCTAAAGATATAGTTTCATTATTCTTAGACTTTTTCAACTACAGTTAGTTCGAGTAAGAGGGGATTTGTTCATAATTTTTTTAATTTCAAAGGAGGGAGCAACATTGTAGAGCTTTAGATGTGGAAGCAGTTGCATTAATACATTTTGGCACGTGTAGGAGGTTTGTGGATGCTCTATGGTGGAAGGAAAGTTTCCATGAAAAGTCATACATCCATTTCTACAAATATGATGGCAGGTCGGTTGGATAATCAAACCTTTTTGCTTCATTTTATAAGCATGGTTTGTTCTTTGCTAGCAAATCCTTTTTGTTCACTATGTTTTGATCTCTTAATCACATTAAGAGTTTGATTCCTTTATCTTGTTGGAGGACATGATTTTGATTGATATAATGATGGTTTCAAATGTGGAAAAAATTCAAGGGAGAGGTCATGATTCAGTCATATCTAGAAAAATAAGAACTAGGTTTCCATGATTTTTGACAAAAATAGAAAAACGGTAAAATAAAAAAACCCAATAAACTTCGTGCAAACCCAGTTTGTAGTTTTTCAAAAAAAAATCACCAGTATTAAGAAGTATGGATTGACAATATTTAGCATGAAGATAGCAGCCAAAAGCACAAACAATTTCAATTAAAAGAGCATTCATTGAAGGCATTAAATCATGAGAGAATAGTGAATATGATTGCCAAGAGAATAGTCAAAAGATGCATGCAAAGGAGTTCATAACAATCATCAAGCAAGTCAAACATTGGATATGGAAAAGTATTCATATGACTATAGGCATAGTGGATTGTTTAAACAAAAGACAAGGTGACAAGATTTGGAGAAAATGTACAATCATGAATATCAGAGAAATTCATTCATAAAATGACAGCGTTTTAGGATATGAAACATGAACAAGGGTAAGAGTGACAGTGACTAAAATGATATCATCGTGAGCAGGAGAAACATTCTTCAAAGGACAATGAGCTTGAACAAGGTCATGATAATAGAGGTATGATAGAGGCTGGATGATGGACATCATTGATGGTGTCATGATGAAGATGGTGATTAAGAAGATACGAGTTTGGATCACATATTAAATAAAGTGTAGCAAGAGGAATAGATTATGACTCATAGGTGGCATTTCAACATGTGCAAAGGTCACCTAGGAGATATGTATGCATCTAAGGGGCATATTTAGGCTATTAAAGACCAATGTTAGACAATTTTGGAGGTCTTAAATGACTCATTCCCTTTCCATCCGCCCAAGAGACTTTTCAGCTTCAAAATACTTGAAACCACATAAAACATGTGTCCTATGATCAAGGTCAGGAGGTTGCAACCGTCAAGGAAGAAAGGTAAGGACTTTTCAGATTAGTTGAGAGAATATAGGGGCACTTGGAGACCATTTCAAGTTAGTTTCAAGCATCTAGGGAACAAAATTAAAGACATAATTCATAGGCAATTCAAAGGAGTCTTTTCTTCTTTAGTTTTTCAGTTTGAGGTAGTTTGAGGAGCCTTTTGAGGGAAAAATCAATTGCATCCAACCCAACACAATGAAGACTTCTTCAAATCATTCAATTCAAGCCCAAAGACATGATACAAATATTTAGGACTGCATTGTATTATAAATATTCAGCTCTTAGCTTCTTCTTTGGGGGGTTCTTTTCTCTTCTTTTGTAAAGTTTGTAGCTTTCCAAGCTCTCTCAAGCTTAAGAAAAGCATTGTAACTCATTCTTCAAGCTATGTACAACTGCTACAAATACCTTTTATCAATAAAGGAAATAGTTTACCTTCTCTAATATGTATTTTGTGTGCACATAAGAATGATTGATGTGGTTTTTGTGATGTTTCATTTAGTCCTTAGATTTCATGTCTCATTTTCAGCACCTTTGTATGGAAGCAAGCATGTTATGAGCAGGTCATAGGCGGTGTTATAGGTTCAAAATAGTCTTTTTTTGTGAAAGTGTCATTTCCTTCATGAAGATGTTGAGTTTCAGCCTTCTTATGAAATTCTTATGTTCAAACATGTTAAGAAAACCTGAGTTGTGTATTGTATTGTTTCCTATTTGAGCAAGTTGTGTGCTTAGGATAGTGGTATAGCCTTGAATCAAATTTTGTGCATCACCCTTAATCATAGGTTTTATTTTATGCAATCTTTCTTACCCTTTTCCCAACAAGATGTTAGTTTTAGGTGAGTACCATATGATTTGGCTTACTATGGAGGTTAGCTTCCAAAATTTGAGCCCAAAATCAGGGAATATTTCCAATGTTTCACCAATAGGCTTAGTTTACTGAGCAAGGGTGCACTATTTGGATACAACAAGTATAAACCAATATGCCCATAAGGGAAAATTTTGAATATAACTATTGATGCTAAGAAAGAAAGTACCTGACCTATGAGATTGGTCAAATCTAGACCAACTTAAGATTGTTTTGTTGTAGCCTGAATAGGCATGAAGTATTGTTTAGAACCTTAAACTTCTATGCCATTCTCTTGACCAAAATATTTGCTCAAGTTCTTCATCGACATACATGTCGTACTTAGTTTCTTTTTAATATTAAGATTGCTCATCAAATTTCCAGTGATGAAAGTGTTCAAGATTTGAAAATTAGGAATTTTGTTTTCATGTGTGAAATTGGGCTATTTGATTTGTTAGAAAAATCTTTTGGCTTGCATGAAAATTGACAAATGAGAAGTTGTAGATAATATTTGTTACTGGCAAAACAACATTGTTTATTCTCAGTTCATTATGCAAAACATGTTTTGTTTTAAAATAGTTAACAATTAATGTAATGTTGCCATTTAGCTTCTAAATAGCTTGAAACAGCAATAAGTAATTTCAAACAGTGAGTATTTTGTTGGAAAACGGCCATTTTTATTCATTAAATGTAACTGTTTACTCTGAAATAGTATTGAAATGATGTAAACAGTGAATAATCTTTGTAAACGACATTGTTTTGTTGTTAAGTTATCTTTGTAGCTAAAAATAGCCTTGCTTATTAAACTATTTAGTTGGAATAGCTTTGAATAGTTGTAAACAATGAATCTTCATATGTAAACATCTTGTCTTATAACTGTTTAGTAGGAAACATTACTTGTTTTGTCTAAACAGTGAATGTTCATATGTAAACAGCTTATTTTATAACTGTTTAGTAGGAAACAATATTTTTTTGTTTAAACGATGAATGTTCATATGTAAAAAACAATGTTAGAGTATCACAATTGTGAGAATGCAATAAGAGTATGTGTGAAACTACTAACATAGACATGTTATGATTCTTTATTTTTGACAAAATAAATGTCAAATGGAATACTATTTTATGATTGTAATCTGATTTAATGATTTATTTCAGAATGTATGCACAAATTCTAAAACTTAAGTAGGCACATATATGTGTATGCACATAGACTTTGTCTATGTACATACACATACTTGTGACATACCTTAATTTTGTTCTTAGTTCATTTTTAAATGGAAAATGCTTATTGATGAAAATTTTTATAATAGTCATAAGAATGATATGACTGATTGTTGAATTACTCTATTGAATCACAAATTTGATTTTTGTTTAGAGAGTAAATTAGTAATTTGATTCTTCTTGTGAAGACATATGAGAAAGAATATTCTAATACTTGAATGGAATAGTGATACCTTACTTGACTAGAGCACCTTAGGGTAGATGTTGCTAGTGGGTAGATAGTTGTTATGAGATGTTGTATAGTAGAAAGTTACCTTCCGAGACAGATGCCAAAATGGAGTTCAGAGAGTATAGGTTTGCTTTACCATAACCTATTGTTTGTTGTTGTTGCAACACATTTATTATGCTTGGCCAAGCAATATAGTTCATTTGTATGTATGAACTCTGTGATATCACTCTCTGCCATTCCTAGCATAGATCTTGCACTTTCTTTTCTAATTTGTAGATATAAATTGCATGTTGATGTATGGGCACGCACTAGATTCCACCTTGCAGATTGTTCTCTTGCTAAAATTTTCATCCAGGGTCAGGCATTCTTCAAGTCCGAAGAATTCTGGGGAAGGATAAGCTTCGTGGTTAGGTGGTAAAGCGCTTCAACCATGTTCTCGTTCACTAGTGGAGGCGAGTTTCAAAGAAGAACCTTAGTTGTTCACAAGACTATTTCAGTCTAAGATGTAACTTGATGTAATACATTCATGTATCTGATGTAAAGTGTACATTGTATTGACTTTGTGGCCTTAGGAGCCAAGTCAGACTTGATATTGTAATTTGACTTTTGAAGTAAATATATGAATCATTGACTCATTTTAAATGGACATGTGTAGCTATGATTGACTTTAGCCACTAGTTATGTCTTTGTAATTTAGAATATATTCATGTGTCAAATACAATAATGTTAATTAAGTAATAATTTAGGATGGGTTATTACATTTGGTATCAAAGCTTAGCGTTCAACTCTAGGCCTTTGATTCTACCATAATTGACTAGGGTAGTTGACACTTGACCCAAAATTTGGTTGTCCTAAGAATTGACTAAACTTGGATTGAATGCAGGAATGGGAAGGTCAAAGGCAAGACGAAGGAAAGGGAAAACTGTTAGAACCTCACATAAGAATGATGTAAAGGAATGAAATGCCAAGATGGAGGTTTAATCATAAATTCTCGATGATGAAACTCTAGCTCAGGACTTTACACAACTCATGCTAGAGAAAGTCTTGAAGATTAAGGAGAAGCGAACACCTAAGATCAAAAAGCTTTCCACAATCCAAGACTAGCCTCTAGGGTGTGGACCCAATGCACCCTTGTTGAATAAAGAGGAAAAGGAGAGCCTGCATGCTCAACCATCCTCTTCTGTAAAGTTTGATTTAAATTCAAATCAGGACCTAGAGGAATGTCCTCTTTCTAACACTGAGAAATCATAATGATGTAACAAGAAGCCTATTGTAAATAAGGGTCTATTGACTCACCTTTAATATAAATAAAATCGGATAATATTTTTTGGTGTGTTCAATGAAGGACTCTAAAATGTGTGTATTATGCATGAATGTTTATGTCTTCTAGAATGAGGGATGTATGCATATGAGAAATTATGTGATGTAGCATAAGAACATTTATTCGTAGAACCTTGTGTTGAGATGTGATAAACATGAATGTGTTGCAAGATAAGTGTGGGACGACATGGTGACCACCAAGCAAGATGGGGTGGTAGTGGTTCCGATAACGAATCGAACAAGAGGCTAGAGCAAATTTTAGAGCTTCTGAATCGACAAGAGCCTCGCGTGGATCATATAGAGCAAGAAGTTTGAGTGGCACATGACAACCGAGACCGCAAGAATGCAGAAGGAAATCAAGGAGACGGTGGTCCAGGGGCAGGTCCACAAGAATGAATTGAGGAAGAGCTTGGGAAAGACCTCAAAAGAGTAGCACTGCCAAATTTTGATGGTAAGGCTATTGGAGCAGGAGCTAACACTTGGATTATAGAGATAGAAAAATACTTTGGTCTCTGTAACCTTTTTGAACAGACCAAGGTGGCATAGGCTACGTATCAACTCTCAAGTGAAGCAGTGACTTGGTGGGATAATGAGAAGTTAGAATGAAATATTTAGCCTACTGAGATCACTTGGGAACTCTTCCTCCAAGGTTTTAGGAAGAGATGGTTATCGTAGCTTTTCTTTGACAAGAAAGTGGTGAAATTTCATAACCTAACCTAGGGAAATATGACTGTGATTCAGTATTGGGAAAAGTTCACCAACCTATTGAAGTATGTGCCCCAGTATTAGGGAGATGAATGGTTTTGTATCCAAAAATTTATAATGGGACTCAAATCTCACATAGGAGCTAAATTGGATATGCATGAACCTCAAACCATGAATGAAGTCTTCCAAAAAGCCACCGAAAAAGAACATAAACTACAACAACTATCTAATCTTTGCAATGACTCAAATTCTAAGTTGCGGTATGAGAAAACTCAATTTCATCTAGATAAGAGCCATCAGATCCATAATCTCAAGAGGGGAAGTGAGTAGCAGGATAAGGGTGAAGATGGTAATGGTGGAAAGAATAAGAAAGCAAACAAAGGCGAGGGTAAGGATGACCATAAGCAAAAGGGCTCTAGAGAGGACAAGCCAGGAGGTCGCAAAGGACCTCGAGATGGGTGTTATACTTGTGGAGGAGATCATTATGCCTCAAATTTTTCTTAGCTATCAAAGTCATGAAAGGAAGGAAGCTACCAACAGACTCAACATCACCAGATCCATGTTGTAGTGGACAATAGGCAGGCAGAGTATCGGGCTTCGCCAATTCAGCTAGCGGGTAAGCTCTATGGCGAATCGGTCTCTATCTTAAGGATACTAGAGCTACTGAATGTTTTATAGATCCTAGAATAATATCCAAGATACCCATTAGACCTAGATACATAGAAAGTTCATGGACAGTCTAGTATGGTAATCGAGCAGATCGAAGGGTAGATACCTATCTCTTTTGCAGTGAGTTAGATCTTCCAACCTTTCAAACTCAAGTCAACTTGTAAGTGGCACCTTTAGGCTCATATGATGTAATTTTAGGAATAAACTAGTTAACTGAGCATAAGACTATAGTGAACTGTGAGGATAAGGTGGTCAACTATTTGTAAGATTATGCAAACCCCATTGAGGTTTGTGGAATGTAGAGACCCTTAGAGCTTAGACAGATTTTTGCAATGCAACTCAAGAAGGCTCATCGAAAGGGGTGTGCAATTTATGCAGTGCATGTTAGTAACCTGATAGCAAGGAACCGCATTTAGATGACTATCCTATTCTCAAGGAGTTCCAAGATGTATTCCCTGATGAACTTACGAAGTTGCCTCTGAAGCGGGAATTCGATTTTTCTATCAACCTAGTTCCAAGAGTTGAGCCTCAATCCAAGGAACCATATCGGATGACCACCACATAGCTTTATGAGTTGAAGGTCCATTTAATGGAACTGCTAGATAAAGGACTTATAAGACCCAGTGTGTCTCCTTGGGGAGCATAGGTTATTTTTGTGAAAAAGAAGGATGGAACTTTGTGTCTATGTATAGATTATCGGATATTGAACAAGGTGACCATCAAGAACCGGTATTCACTCTTGAGGATTGATGAATTGTTTGATCAAATGAATGGAGCAACGGTGTTCTCCAAAATTGATCTCAAGTAAGGGTACCGTCAATTGAGGATTAAGGAAGAAGATATTCCAAAGACTGCATTTAGAACTTGATACGAACATTACAAGTTCACAATGGTACCTTTTGGTCTAACTAATGCACCAATAGCCTTTATGAACCTCATGAATAGTGTATTCAGAGACTGCTTGGATGACTTTGTTCTGATTTTCATTGACAACATTCTAGTCTACTCAAAGACTGTCGAAGAGCATGATAGAAATTTTAGGATAGTTTTTTAGTGATTAAGAGAAAGGAAACTCTTTAGGAAGTTTTCCAAGTGTTCATTCTATCAGGACAAAGTGCACTATTTGGGCCATATCATTTCAGATGAAGGAGTCTCCATAGACCTCGAGAAGATCAAGGTGATCGTGGAATGGCCAATTCCTTAGAATGTGTTAGAATTTTGTAGCTTCATAGGCCTCACAAGATACCATAGGAAGTTTGTGCAAGGGTTCTCCTAGATTACATCTCCTATTACCTCACTCCAAAGGAAGGGAAAGTAGTTTAATGGACCGAGAAATGCGAGTAGGCATTCCAACTCCTAAAGGAGAGGCTCACAACAACACCAATGTTGATTATCCCTGATCCTAATGGTAGATTCATAGTAATCATAGATGCATTAGGAGAGGGATTGGGGGTAGTATTAATGCAAGATGGACAAGTGGTAGCATATGAATCAAGGAAGCTCAAGTAGCATGAAGTGAACTACGTGCCTCATGATTTGGAATTGGCATCCATAGTTCATGCCTTATAGATGTGGAGGTATTATCTTTTGGGAAAGTTGTTTGAACTAAAGATAGACCACTTGGGATTGAGATACATATTTACGTAGAAAAATATTAATGTGCGGCAGAGAAGGTGGTTGGAATTCCTTAGCGAGTGTGACATTGGAATTGAATATATAAAAGGGAAAGAGAATAGAGTGGTTGATGCTCTTAGTAGACAAAGACATATGCTAGCCATGATCTCATCAAGGTCTAACTTGAGACAACATGTGATTTAGAATCTACTAGGGGATGAGCACTATGAGAGAGTGAAGAGCACCCTAAAAGTAAATCCTTCAAATAATTGATTTGATGGGTATGAAATTGAACCATATGGTATTTTGAGATATCAGAGAAGGACATATATTCCTAACTCTAGAGAGTTGAGGAATTTGGTTTTAGAAGTTCACAGTGCACCTTATTCAGGACACCCCAGAGTATCTAACATGATCGTGAAGATGAAGATTTTGTATTTTTGGCCTAAACTCAAGAAGGATGTAGTGGAGTATGTAGCCAGATGCTTGGAGTGCTAGTGAGTCAAGGTTGAGCATGCACATCCAACTGGGTTATTATATCCTCATGACATACCTGAGTATAAATGGTAGGTGATTAGTATGGATTTTGTACAAGGGTTGTTGTTGAGAAAGAACAAGCATGATGTTATCTTGGTCATGATTGATAAGTTGACTAAGGTTGTGCACTTCATTCCAGGAAACCTTAAGGATGGATTGTTGACCTTGGCTAAGAAATTTGTCTAGGAGATCTTCTGCTTACATGGAGTGCTAGAGACTATCATTTCTAATAGGGACACATGGATGACCTCAAGGTTTTGGATGACCCTAAATGTTGCATTGGGGACCAAACTGAATTTCAGTTCAGCTCATCATCCTTAGACTAATGGGTAGACAGAGAGGGTGAATAGGTAGTCAAAGACCTCCTCTAAATGTATTGTATGGACCAACAATATAGGTGGGAAGAATATTTTCCTTTGGTAGAGTTTGCTTACAACAAATCTCATCATACATCCTTAGGCATGGCACCGTTTGAAGCCTTGTATGGGCAAAAGTGTCGTACCCCCATCAATTGGGATAAATTGGAGGATATGATCATAGTAGGACCTAGAATGCTTAAAAAAATGGAAGAATAGATGAGGGTCATTAAGAGCATATTGAAGGAGGTGGAAAACTAACAAAAGAGTTATGCTAACAAGAATCAAACTCTTAGATAGTTTGCAACCAAGGATAAAGTTTTCTTGAGAGTTAAACCTCATAAAAGTTTTATTGCTTTTGGAAATTCTTCCAAGTTGGCCCCAAGATATGTGGGACCATTTGAAGTCTTGGAAGTGATTAACCCATTTTCTTATAGCCTAGCTCTACCACCTGCTCCAGCTCGACTTCATAATGTTTTTCATGTTTCCTTGCTTAAGCCATATCATCCTGATGTGACTCATGTGCTTGATTGGCAATCCTTGCAGGTACAAGATCCAGGAGTGGTGCTAATGGATCCCATTAGAATCCTAGATAGATGCAATTTTAAGTTGTGAAGTAGAGAAATTGCCCAGTTTAAGGTCTAATGGGACCAGTATTTAGAGGATAGTGCTACTTGGGAGGATGCGGAAGAAATAAAATGATCCTTTCCACATTTTCTTTCTCGAGAAAGAAGCTTCAATAATTTTGCTTGAAATTTTTTGGATTGAGATACTATGATATTCCATGCTTTAAATTTTGATGTGATGTTGAAATAGACATATATATTTTGATGTGATGTTGAAATAGACATATATATATTCTGATGTGATGTTGAGATAGACATATGTATTCTAATAGGATGTTGAAATAGACATATATTCTGATGTGATGTTGAAAGAGACATATATATTTTGATGTGATGTTGAAATAGACATGTATGATCAAATTTTATATGATGTTTTTTTTTCAATTTACTAGACATCGGGACAATGTCTCTTCCAAGAGGGGAAGGATGTCATAACCCAATTTTATTGCATATTTATTATAATATGGTAAATTGAATTATTGAAGAAATTCAATAAATATTAAATGGAAATTTTGGAATTTTCAAAAATTGAATGAAAGAAGTTGACTGATGTTGACTTTAGAAACTTTTGGAAATTATCTAATATGATATCAAGAATTGAAAGTTATTGATAAAGTTTCAAGTGCAAGTGTGTGCAATTGCAAGGTGGCAGGTTGAAGGACAAGAAAATGATTGAAGTAGGATTGTTTAGCTAGATCAAACGGTAAGCCAGTTGGAATCTAGGTGTACACACCACAAATGGCATGATGATTTGCATTTGAACTATTTTGCATATATAGAAGAACATAATTTCATGACTTGAATTGTTTCAATGATTGAAAATGAATGGCTTCTAGATTAAATGGTCTACTCAAACTCTATGTTTTGAAAAAAACAAAAGTAACTATTATAAAAAATGATTAAGAAGGATAAGCGAATTGATTATGGAAAATTAGTGAAAATAAATTCTTTTAGTTTATGTATATGGAAGCTCGAGATGAGATTAAAAGTTCCCTTCTTGATTTAAATAATAGCGTATGGAACTTATCAAAAGCTCTTCCAAACAAACAATTTTCACAAGAATGTATATATATATGTGTGTGTGTGTGTGTGTGAATACATACATACATACATATATATATATATATATATATAATTTTAAAATATGGTAAATATGAATGAAATCATATAAATAAATATATATATTACATATATGTACATACATATACATATATACATACACATTAAATTCATATCGAATTGAAATTCAATAACTAATATATTCTAAATCAAACTGTTTGAAGTCAATGAGAAATCACCAAAGCATCCCATGAAGGATGTGGACTGTCACAGGTTTAATGACAATATTTGACCAAGTAGTGGCTGGTGGCAAGCAATAATGCCAACGCCCAAAAACATGCAAAAGATAGTGTTGTTTCCATTTTGAATGATATCTAGGTGAAAAAGCAAAGAGAGGAGAAGAAATTGAGGGTTTGAAGGCAAAGAGCAGAAGTACTCGAGACAAGGGAAAAATTTGAGGGAAACATCACAAAAGCTTGAATTGGAGGTAAATCAATTTCCTTTGGTAATCGACTTGTTATTGTTTCCATTTTTGAATCATGCTTGAAGTGTTTTCTTCATTTTAATTGAGTGTTTTCATAGCACAGTAAAATGTGAGTCATTTTTTTGTGTTTAATTCGACCTTGAGCTGAATTTATTAAGTTTTGTCAACCACCTTGTGGAGGTCACATGGCCTACGGCCTGCTTAGTATGGAAAACATGAAATTTTAGAGCCTTCATAGATGTTTGTAGAGCTAGGTCGAGGCTCAACAGCCTTAAATAGCTCTACCATCCTCTTTGTTTTGCACGAAGATGCTTAGCCTTATGAAGACTATCGAAATTCATTTTGATTGACTGTGTTGTATGTAAACATTACTCTTTGAAAAGGATCAAATAACGATCCTGTGGGAGGGCATGAATTCCCTGTATTTTGTATTTCATTGGTATATTTACTAATGCTTGTTATCAAATGGGTTGATAATAGAAAGGGGCTTTATCGAATGCTTTTAGAGCTTTGCATATGTATGTATATTGTTATTTTGTATGAATCCAACCTCATTTGATAGGAACGATGGAATGAATCTAAGTTTGAGATTCACCAAGCCTTGCTTGGGTCGATCTAGAAGATTGATAGGTTGATTCCTAAATGTGTAAATGGTAGAGACATAAGTATGCATGTTGAATATTATTGCATGCATGGTATAAACTAGTATGGCCATAAGGGAAAATTCTAAATATAACTATTGATGCTAAGAAATAAAGCACCTGGCCTATGAGATTGGTTGAATCTAGAGCAACTTAAAATTGTTTTGTTGTAGCTTGATAGGCATGAAGTATTGCTTAGAAACTAAAACTTCTATGTTATTCTCTTGACCAAAATATTTTCTCAAGTTCTTCATCAACATACATGTCCTACTTAGTTTCTTTTTAATATTAAGATTGCTCATCAAATTTTCAGTGATGAAAGTGTTCAAGATCTGAATATTAGGTATTTTGTTTTCATGTGTGAAATTGGGCTATTTGATTTGTTAGAAAAATATTTTGTCTTGCATGAAAATTGACATATGAGAAGCTGTAGATAATATTTGTTACTCACCAAATAGCATTGTTTATTCTCAGTTCATTGTGGAAAACCTATTCTATTTTAAAACAATGAATAATTAAATGTAATGTTGCCATTTATCTTCTAAACAACTTGAAACAGCAATAAGTAATTGCAAGCAGTGAGTGTTCTATTGGAAAATGACATTTTTCTATCATGAAATGTAACTATTTAGACTGAAAGAGTATTGAAATGATGTAGACAGTGAATAATCTTTGTAAACGACACTGTTTTGTTGTTAAGTTATCTTTGCAGCTAAAAACAACCTTGCTCATTAAATTGTTTAGTTGGAACAGCTTTGAATAGTTGTAAACAGTGAATGTTCATATGTAAACATCTTGTCTTATAATTGTTTAGTAGGAAACAATATGTATTCTATTTAAACAGTGAATGCTCATATGTAAACAGCTTGTCTTATAATTATTTAGTAGTGTTACTCGTAAATGGGACCACGCCCTTCTCTTTTTCTAGCTATCTTTTCCTTTCACCTAACTCTGTTGCTTAAACTTGTGTTTGTGCAGCCTTCTGTTGTCTTCCTTGAACTCGGGCGGGGTTTTTGCTTGTTCTTCAAACCACTCATTTTACCACTTGCATTGTGTGTTTTTCACTAGACGATGTTTTCTTACCATTTTTGAACTTTCCTTTCCTTCAAGAGTGGGTGTACATATGTTAACAACCCGACTGATGAGTTTTCATGCATCAAAATTTGGAAACTTCACCCACAAGTCATACCTTAGGTGGTATTCTTCAGGTTGTTTGAAACCTAAGCAGGGTTTTATCAAGTTCTGCGAACTACCCATTTTGCCGCCTAGAAGGTTTCAGTGATTAGTGTAATAACAACAAGCCTAATTTATTTAACCAGTGCATTATACAAAAAGGAAACCAGCATTTTCAAACATGATATGAACAGGAAACCAATGAAGCCATGCATACAAAGACACAGAGATATCAAAAGCAATATTTTATTTATATATAAAAACGTTCTTACATTGCATTGGCAGTACAAAATTGTCTTATTTGATTACAAAATTTCATGGAGTGGACAAAAAAAAGAAAAAAAGAGGCATTTCATTTTCGGTACACAGAACAAATATCAGGACATGAATTCCCTTAGTAACAATCTGCAAGCATTCAACTTGAGCTAGTGACAGTAGATTCTCGTGCGAATAGAGGAATTGTGCAAAAGGTCCCATATCATTCCTTATGACTCTTGTGTGTAGAAGAGCCACAACTTCCTCTAAAGTTTCATCCTGAAGGGTAAACGCAATGCAAATGGCGTCAGCTATTAGTTCATTCTGAGGGTAGTGGCTAATCTTGTTGATCGCCACATTGACTTGATGATGAAACTCGGGCTTTACCAGGCGCTCCAGTGCTCTCACACCCCAGTCACAACGACCAGAAGACTTGATGAATGTATAAATAAAACACTCCAACATGGTTGTGTTGAGTACATGGGCTTGGCTCGAAAACACCTTACCCAAAATGTTGCAGAGCACTTCTTCCTCTATCTTGCTCTACACCATGAAACCCTCTTTTAGCTAGTATGATATATGCCTAAACAGTGGATTCCATTCGATCTCTTCCAACAAAATGTAGTCATTGGCAAAGTTACCATCACTCTGAGAGCTCGCCATGTTTGATTCTATTGATTGATGAAGAAAGGTGACATTAGTTGAATTTATAGAAGATTGGTTAGACATTGGTTTGTTCTTCTAAGTTTGATGAGATGGAAATTTTGTCCCAATTTATGGCTGATTTGAGTTGGTTTAAATTACAATTTCCCATCAAGTAGCATACATGTGTTGCCACTTGATATTCCTAGATGTTGCATTAATTGTTTGGTTGTGTGAAAGGTCATTCGGCAATTTTTGGTAAGATCAAAATTAGTTTTTCCTTGCTAATGTCTTCCTCTACCAAGATCGATTCTTCTTATTGATTTGGCAATTCTCAAGAAACGTTGGAAAAAAAAGAAGGCCACTAATTTAGTAACAGCTTTGGCAACCGTCCAGTGGTTCTTCCTATAATATAAATTTGAAGACATAAAATAGGATGGGGAATTTTTTGAAGATACACCTAGTGGTGTTATTAAGAAGTGTTAGCATTTATTTTAGACTGTAATGATTTATAATCTATGTGTTATGAATTTAATGATACTAAGTATGTTGATCTTGGCATTAGGTGTATGATATAGTTGTGTCTTATTTGAAAGATAAGTTGTATATTATTCATTTATTGCAGTCTGATTTTATCTCTTTGATTGGATGATCATAGGTTTCCAATCTTTGTGTTGGTCATATATGGTTTGATTTATGCTTACCGTGTTAGCTTCATATTTATGAACTAGCGTTAGTCACCTTTCCTTCTTTCTGGTTAAAAGCATACCTATATTCTTTAGATTAGATAAATTCTTTGAAAATCTGGTGAGGGAGTTGTACATCAACAAAATTTAGAGGAAAGCCACAAATGCAATTGTGGTCTTTTCAAAGTTGTTAGCGGATTTTCGCTCATGCTAAATCTGGGTCAAGAGTCATTTGTCTAAGCATATTTATCCTGAGCCATTCCATTCGCTAATAGATTTTTGGCGATTCTTTTTGGGACTTAAATTGATTGTAAGGTCTAACAATTTCCATCACATCATGTAGCAAGATGGTACTTCCTCACAATGATGTATTTCCTATTTTGCAACCAAATTTAGATTGGGTTGGAGTGGAGCAAGAAGACATCATATCACAATTAAATACACTCGCCTGGAGATATAGAAGGAACACAAAAAATTATATGTAGGTGAATTTTGTCTTGGAAGAAGAGGAAGAACGGGCCCAGCACCCACCTACACTTGTGATTGAACGCCCTCCGAGGTTGATATTCAAATACTACAACAACCCTCCTTGTCATCATGATCATCAACCTTATCGGTTGTTACATCAACCAAGGGACCCACCTATACCTCAACCTTAGAATCCACCTCTGGCTCGTCCACCACGGTAATTTTCTTTCCCTAATTTTTACTCCCGTGTGATTTGGAAACTCTGTCTATTTATAGCTTTGAATCTTTGGTGTAATCAAGTTGTCCCTCTTTCCCTATCACACTACCATGATTTACCCCAAGGTTCCTGGAAGAGGTTTCTTAAATTTTCCATTCAAAATGAACAAGACCCTTAGGAACATATTTTGGCTATGACTACGATAAGTGCAATTTTAGGAATTCAAGAAGATGTTTTTGTAAGAATTTTTATTAACAGTTTGATCGAGAAAGCGAAAGAATGGTACAAGGGACTCATAAAAGGAAGTATTACTAGATGGGATTTCCTCAAAACAAATTTTCTCCAATGCTATAAAATTCCAATTAAAATTGCAGCTACCATGTGTCTTTTCTTTCAGATCATGAAAAACAAGGTTGAAACAATGAGGGATTTTGTTTACCGGTTTAATCAGTCTCTTCAACAAATTCCTTCTCCAAAAAGACCTAGTGTGGAGATCCAATATCATATATTCATTTCCAATTTGGAACCAGACATACAATTAATCCTCAAAAGAGATAAGGTTCAAGGGATTGAATGAGCTCAATTGGAATTAGTGAAGGTTGAGGATGATTTTATCATCATGGGTAAATGGAAATTAGACACAAATGCAAAGCTTAGAGATAGTTGCAAGACATCTTTTGAGTTTCTAGTTAAAGGTCATCAAGAAGTAGAGTTACCTCGCCCGACTACCGAAAACATTAATCTAACAATTTTTGATAGCATGCAGTAGCCTAGTGAGGAACGAGATCAGCATTATAGTGACCCAACTTTCAATTTATATACCACGTTTAAAGTTGAAAGTGATTGTAGTTCGTCCAATGATGATGAGGATGATGAGCTACAGGAAAGACATTGTTTAGCTCACCTCCTCCTTTCGATAAGCTCCCCTCCTTTGAGACTAATTCAAATGACTTGGTATTGAATTCTCTTCTTGTTCTAGAATATGAAATTTTCTCCTTCAAAGAAGTGGAGAATGAGGATACATGTTCAAATCTGGAAGGAAATGGTGATCCCATGAGTGATAATTCTCAGGAGGAAGAAAAATGGTTGACCCATTCTAACCCTCTCTTTAGTTTTGATGAATTCAAAATATATGATAACCTTCTTTTCACAAATCCAATTGTCGATCAATTCTAGTTTGAGGATGAATGTTGTTTATCAATGGCTGAGATCGATCATAATCAAGGGAAGGATGAGGAAAATACTAGTCTTTTATTGGAGGAAGATGAAATTGGTCCCCAGACATAAGCAAATAACAAATCAGTCCCCGTTTTGCACCAGTTTACAAAGGCAATTACCTTCCATAAAAATGGCCTGATCGAAGGAAGGTATGATAAAGTCAAGGAGAGTATTGTTTCCTATGGTAATTTTTTAGAAACTTGGGAAATTCTTGGGGAATGTAAGGCCAAAGAAGAATTTAGAACTCAGAATGGTATATCATAATTGGATACACTTGAATTAACAAATCTTGGTCATGAGAATTGGATAGCAAAGAATGATCTAACCCTGACGGGATAGCAGCATGATGAATTTTTTGATGAAAAGTGGCTTTTTGGGAGACCATTGGACTATGAATACATCTACATCTGCATTAATGTTGGGATGTCAATGTTCTTATTTTTTTTCCGAAGACTATATAGGAAGGTGGGCCTCTTTAGAAAAGGATTATTCTTCTCCCAATTGGTTAATGGGTTTGTGTGATCATGCTCTTCCTTTTATTTCTCTGGTAGGTTAGTCCTACCTTCTAAATAGTGCAATTTTGGTGTATTCATTTTTGGCTTTTTTTTTGTTACTCTTCTCATTGACTCCATGCCCAATGGAAAAAGATCGGTCTTGCATGTTGGGTTCTCTACATCCTTTGCAGTCCTTGTCCCTAGTTAGAGCCATTGTTACCTGTAAATGGGACCCCCCTTCTCTTTTTCTATCTATTTTTTCCTTTCGCCTAAGTCTATTGCTTAAACTTGTGTTTGGGCGGCCTTTTGTTGTCTTCCTTGAACTCGGGAAAGGCTTTTTCTTGTTCTTTGAACTGCTCATTTTATCACTTGCATTGTGTTTTTTTCACTAGGCGATGTTTTCTTACCATTTTTGAACTTGCCTTTCCTTCAAGAGTGGGTGTACATATGTTAACAACCTGATTGATGAGTTGCAATGCATCAGAATTTGGAAAATTCACCCACAAGTCATACCTTAGGCGATATTCTTTAGTTTGCTCGAAACCTAGGTGGGGTTTTATCAAGTTGTGCGAACTACCCATTTTTCCACCTAGAAGGTTTCAGTGATTAATGTAATAACAACAAGCCTAATTTATTTAACCAATGCATTATACAAAAAGGAAACTAGCATTTTCAAACATGATATGAACAAGAAACCAATGAAGCCATGCATACAAAGACACAGTGATATCAAAAGAAATATTTTATTTATATGTAAAAATGTTTTTACATTGCATTGGCACTACAAAATTGTCTAATTCGATTACAAAAGTTCATGTCGTGGAAAATAAAATAAAAAAAGAGGCATTTCCTTTCAAGTACATAAAGAAAATATCAGGACATGAATGCCCTCAGTAACAATCTGCAAGCGTTCAACTTGAGATGGTGATAGTAGATTCTCGTGTGACTAGAGGAATTGTGCAAAAAGTCCCATATCATTCCTTACAACTCTTGTGCGCAGAAGAGCCATAGCTTCCTCTAAAGTCTCATCTTGAAGAGTCGACCCGATGCAAATGGCATCAACTATCATTCCATTCCAAGGGTAGTGGCTAATCCCATTGATCACCATATTGACTTGATGATGAAACGCAGGCTTTACCAGAGGCTCCAGTGCTCTCACACCCGAATCACGACAACCAAAAGTCCTAATGACTGTATATATGAAACGCTCCAGCATGGTTGTGTTGTGTACATGGAATTGGCTTGGAAACACCTCGTCTAGAATGTTGCAGAGCACTTCTTCCTCTATCTTGCTCTGCACCATGAAGATCTCTTTTAGTTGGTCTGATATATGCCTAAACAGTGAACTGCATTCAATCTCTTCCAACACAATGTAGTCATTGGCAGAGTTACTATCACTCTGAGAGCTCGCCATGTTTGATGCTATTGATTGATGAAGAAAGGTGATGTTGCTTGAATTTATAGAAGATTGGTTAGACATTGGTGTGTTCTTCTAAGTTTGATGAGATGGAAATTTAGTCCCAATTTATGGCTGATTTGAGCTGGTTTAAATTACAATTTCCCATCAAGTAGCATACACATGCTACTGCTTGATATTCCTGGATGTTGCATTAATTGTTTGGCTGTGTGAAAGGTCATTTGGTGGCTGTTAGTAAGATCAAGATTGGTTTTTCCTTACCAATGTCTATTCCTCTGCCAAGATCGATTCTTCTAATTTATTTGGCAATTCTCAATAAATGTTGGAAAAACAAGAAGGCCACTAATTTAGTAATAGCTTTGGTGACCGTCCAATGGTTTTGCATTTGCTATAAATTTGAAAACGTAAAATAAAATGGGGACTTTTTTGAAGATACACCTAGTGGTGTATCGAGAGGGGTTAGCATTTATTTCATATTGTAATGATTTATAATCTGTGTTATGAATTTAATGATACTAAGTATGTTGATCTTGGCATTAGGTGTATTATATAGTTGTGTCTTCTTTGAAAGATAAGTTGTATATTATTCATTTATTTCAGTCTAATTTTATTTCTTTGATTGGATGATCGTAGGTTTCCAATATTTGTGTTGGTCATTTATGGTTTGATTTACGCTTCCCGTGTTAGCTTCATATTTATGAACTAGCATTAGTCACCTTTCCTGCTTTCTGGTTAAAATCATACTTGTATTCTTTAGATTAGATAAAAAATTTAAAAATCTAGTGAGGGAGTTGTACCTCGACAAAATTCAAAGGAAAGCCACAAATGCAATTGTGGTATTTTCAGAGCTATTAGCGGATTTTCGTTGGTGCTAAATCTGGGTGAAGAGTCATTTGTCTAAGCATATTTATCCTGAGCCATTCCATTCGCTAACAAGTAGGAAACAGTACTTGTTCTGTTTAAATGATGAATAATCATATGTAAACAACAATGTTAGAGTATCATAGTTGTGAGAATGCAATAACAAACTGTTAACATACACGTGTTCTGATTCTTTATTTTTGACAAAAGAAACATCAAATGGAATACTATTTTATGATTGCAATCTGATTTAATGATTTATTTCAAACTGTATGCACAAATTCTAAAACTTAAGTAGGCGCATATATGTGTATGCACATAGACTTCGTCTATGTGCATACACATCCTTGTGGCATACCTTCTTTTGTTCTTAGTTTATTTTTAAATGGAAAATTCTTATTGATGAAAAGTATATAATATTCATAAGAATGATATGACTGATTGTTAAATTACTCTATTGAATCACAAATATGATTCTTCTTTTGAAGACATATGAGAAAGAATATTCTAATACTTGAATGGAATAGTGATACCTTAGTTGACTAGAGCACCTCAGGGTAGATGTTGCTAGAGGGTAGATAGCTATTATGAGATGTTGTATAGTAGAAAGTTACCTTTCGGGACAGGTGTCAAAATGGAGTTCAAAGAGTATAGGTTTGCTTTACCAAAATCTTCTTTTTTTTTGTTGCAGCACATATATTATGCTTGGCCAAGCAATATAGTTCATTTGTATGTATGAACTCTGTCATATCACTCGTTACCATTCCTAGCATAGATCTTGCACTTTCTTTTCTAATTTGTAGATATAAATTATATGTTGATGTATCATGGGCACACACCAAATTCCACCTTGTAGATTGTTCTCTTTCTAAACTTTCCATGTAGGGTTGGGCATTATTCAAGCTAGAATAATTCCAAGGAAGTGTAAGCTTCATGGTTGGGCGGTAAAGTACTTCAACCATGTTCTCGTCCACCAGTGGATGTGAGCGTCAAAGAAGAACCTTAGTTGTTCACAAAACTATTTCAATCTAAGATGTAACTTGATGTAATACATTCATGTATTTGATGTAAAGTGTACATTGTAATGAATTTGTGGCCTTAGGATCCAAGTCAAACCTGATATTGTAATTTGACTTTTGAAGTGAATATATGAATCATTGACTCATTTTTTTAAATGGACATGTGTAGCTATGATTGACTTTAGCCACTAGTTATGTCTTTTTAATTTGGAATATATTCATGTGTCAAATACAATAATGTTAATTAAGTAATAATTTAGGATGTGTTATTACACCTGCTAGCTTGATGAGATGAGTTAGGACCAATGCGTTGGGAAGAAAGATTGTGCAATTGTTGGCCTTGCCTAGGTGATTACTCCTAATTTGTGTTGTTTAAATTATATAGATGCATTGTTAGATTTTGTAGGTAGATCTTAGTAGATATAACCATTTATATATATCGAAACCACTTGTTGTGAGTCAATTGATAACTAAAGAAGTAATTTTGAAGAAACAACATATTAAAATAATAAAAATGTTGCATTTTCAAGGTAGCTCAAACTCATCAATTTTCAAGGAAAAATGTTTCACAAATGAAGAATCTGAAGGCCATAGAAGAAGGAAAATGTGCTTGGTAGAGGGGACTCAGCCCCTCAAGCCCATGTTGTATCACGATAGGGAGCGCACCTAGGGCGTTTCCCCTTGACCCCATTGGGGGTTGCCACCCCTAGACCCCCACTTTCGAATTTAGAAAACAAAGAGGAAATTTATGAGGAAATCACGCTAACACAAAGTGATTTTTTTTCCCTCTACCTAATGAATGCAACTTAGATAATCTTAATCTTCCAATACCATTGTCACAAACATCTACAGTTTTTATTCCCATAGTTGAGCAAGAACAAATAATTGATGAATTTTTTAGGACAATGGAATTCTGGAAATGATGATTTGACCATTTATTGTTCTGATTGTTGTGAGGAAGAAGCTAAGTGCACATGCCAAGTTGTTCAAGAGGACATGGTGAAGGAGATAGATGTTATAAGTGAGCCTCAACACAACAAAGATGGAAGTGAACAAGTCTTCTTTGTAACACAAGGACAACTTCACACATCAAATTGGGAAGATCAAGGTATGAATGATGATTTTGAAATTTCTTATAATTCTATTGTATTTGAAAGGTAATATGTTTCTTCACAAAATGCTTCCCCATCTAGTATGTATGGTGAATGGCGAAAATCCCCATACTACCAAGAATGGCAAAATAAATTCTCACAACAACCACAATACCCATCTCCACCATATCCATCTTATATATTACCATCTCCACAATATCCATCCTATCTAATTGTCCTACTCTATATCCAACACAAATTTTGCCATTGACATTATCTCATTCATATCATCCACCATCCACTCCAACATATCCACCAAGGGAAATTGCAATTCCTAATAAATTATTATTATATAATAAGGTGGTTCAAATTGCATATAATAATGATACTTTAATGATCCCTTTACATTCCATTAATGTGCTTGAAATTGATGAATCACAATTGCACTCTATTCAAACAACTTAAGGGTGTGATTTTGGTTTAATTGAATTAGAAGAACAATATGATCAACTAAAAGATAATCAAAATTGTTCTTCTTATCTACTTCATGAATCACAACTTTTATAAATAATTCACAAACATAAGGAAACAATTCAATATGATTCTAATTTTATCATTGAAATGATAAATGTGTGTTGAAATTTTGCACCCTATTGTGTTACTACTTATTTACTTTTACCTAGTTGGGTGAAAATGATTTAGATGAGTGTGTTTATGCTTTATGTGTTTCGGAAATAAGAAGAATAAATGTTGATTTAATTTGATGTTATGAAATGATTTTGACTGTGAAATATATGATGCAAATGAAAGTATTATTTTTGGCTGACTACTGTTGCAATGTACTAAATTGGATGCAAGAATTGAGTCAAGCCTCTTGAAGAGAGGGGAAGTATCACTCAGGGAGAACTTGGTTTGGTAACCTTTGATAAAGACCTAAACTGAGCTTTCACACACACACTTCTAGTTTGGTCAAGTTGGGATAATAGTTGGGAAATAGTAAGTTACCTTTAGTCTTGCTTGTGGTTTTATTTGTGAACATTCTTGTTTAGGGGTTTACAGTGTTGAGTCTCTTTGTGATGTGTGATTTCTTTGTGTTTCTATTTAATTGATGGGATGTATACATAAAATATATGTGTGTGTGTGTGTGTGTGAATATATGTATGTGTCAATGATAAACTCATACAAATAAGTAAATACGTGCATAAGTATACATAGATAGACGTATCTTATCTACACATGCTCATGGACGGATTACCCATATGCATGGGAATATCGAACAGACAAAGTGACATATATATACATATATATACATATACATTCCATGTATATATGTTGATCAATATGACTATGTAACTATGTGTTTAAAATATCAAGGCGTGATATATATATACACATATATGTATATATACACATGCTTTAATATATGAAGTATAATAATACATATGTGTATTTGTATATTGAGTAGTACAATTCTATAAACTTGAAGTTGAGATATATATACATATTACATAACACGTTATGTATATATATGTTTTATATATTAAATGTATATATGATAATGATTTCTATAGCATTGAATTATTTATCAAGCGCATAGCATAATAAACATGTAGCATATTCTAAGTATTGCACGCAACATATAGATAAAGAGAATAATGCTTAAAGCAATGCATAAACATAAGTGATGCTTAAAGTATTTAATGTTGAGTTAAGTGAACTATTGACATTGTTGTATATAGTGCATAGTATCAATATTAAACCAACATGTAATATATTCCACAAAGACTAAGTCAGTAAAACAAAGGCAAACAAATACTCTAGCATATGATCTCTTTGACTTGGTCTTCTAGAAAACAATGACCAATAGAATAGGGCATGAATTGCATAATGTGGCGCCAACTTGTGACTAGTGTAAACCAAATGGAAGTCTAAACTGCAAATACGAATTCTAGATTATGAAGTAATTTGAAATATGTGAAATGGTAAAATGTGAAGCTGGCCAAAGTAAGTTGACCTCTAGAAGACAATAGCCTTGCATTTCCGATTATCATTCTTGTTATCCACTTGAATTAGCAACTCATTCACTTTGGTTGTGCGTGTGTTTACTATGCAACAATCTTAGTTGTCACCTTTTCTTATTCTTGTTGAGTCAAACCTTTTGAATTGAGAAATGTCATCTTTGATACCCTATTTCTAGCCTGCAGTTGCTCACCTTTGTGTATAAATAGAGGTGCTTTTTATCTCAATAGGGACGCATATCTGCATTCTTCTTGTGATTTTCTAAGTTGCAATTGTTTTTGAGAGTGAGATTTTAGTGAAGAGGGAGAATGATAATCAGGAATCACTTACTGATTTGGGAAGGTTGTGTTGGGAAACTAGCTCGATCAATTGGAAGCATTACATAAGTAGGCATGTTGATTTCTACTCTTTTATATTTTTATGTATTTGAAAAGATTGAGTGATACTGTTTGCCTTGCTTGGGAAATTAGTTAAATTGCTTATTAGGGAAAAGTTATTTTATTCTTATGTGAAAGTAAAAGAATGCTTGATGTACTTATTATAAGGATCTATATTGCTTGAAGTGGTTGTACATATTCCATATTAAGGAATAGGTGGTTATAGTGGGATTAAATACTATATTATGGTTAGAGATTATATAGCTAATGTTTAACCTAGTTGAGTTTTGGAGTTACTATGATTTACTTAGTAGATATGTTTTAGATAGCATAGAGGTTATGGGTTGTTCCTGGGGTTAAAGTTATTCCATGGCATAAGGGGATAGCCTATGCAAGGTTATGAATTGTCAGTACAAATCGAGCTAGGAAGGTGGGTGATCATGTGATGTCCACTCCATAATTTCAGGTGATGAATGCTTTGGCTAAAGTAGTGTAAGTTGTCACTATTTACACTGTCAGTTCATTGTGATCCAAATTTATGTACTAGACAGGGAATATCATGTGATAAGTTGTATCCATTATATGACAAATCTAGAAATGTTTAGGACACACCACTAAGCTTAGGAAAGGTCAATGTTATTATGAGGTTACCAAACCAATCTCTTCGTCGAAGGGTAGTGTCATCTATTAGTTTGGTAGATGTGCGGCGGACCGCATTTAGTCCAAGGTTGGCAGAAAAGCGCTTGAGTGATGCTTCTCCTCATCAGTTGGTGACCAAGATTTGATGGAGGATACCTAGACCATTCGTACATCTATTTCTAGTAAGCTCAATGGAGCCTTATTTGTATTTTTGTATCCATGTCTATGGACAGATTGTAAAAGAGAAATGTTATCATGAATTATTTACTATGAAATCAATATATTGGAAAGTTGTAATACTTTGATAATGCAATGGAGAAAGTTTGGAAAGACGTTTATTTAAAATGTACATGATATCTTTATGAACATGAAAGGAAAAATTTTATTGCTCATAACGGTTAGATGCTTAAAACTATTTACTTATGGTTAAAACATAGGATAGGTACTGTGTTGAATAATGGGCATGTTACAACTACCAGGTTTAGCTTTGGAACCTATGTGCTCACTATGTTTTCACTTCCAACATTATGAGTCTAATGTTTGGAAATTCTTGTGCCAAGATGGTGTGTCTCAAGTTAACTGCAAGAAAGTTAGTGATTAGAAATGAGTGTTACGTACGGGCCAAGAAGGAAAAAGAAGCCCTTGTTCATACCATAGAGGGAACCAAATATAACAACACCACCTGACTAAGTGATACCAACACAATTAGTCAAGAGAGAAGAAGGATGAGAGATGAAGCCAATTTCAACAACTTACCATTGTTTCTTCGGTCAGGTCAGACCCATTATCACTTTCTAGGGATATGCCCTCAAAATGTAGTATCAGTCCAGCTATGATATTTAGGAACCCTCATGTAGTACCTATGGTTGAAGTTATTGTTATAGCCTCTAGTAGTGAATCTAAGGGATAAATTCCCTAAAACTATGTATCGGAAGATAAGTCTGAGGGTTACTATCCTTTTTGGGATAGAGATGAGCAAAAATCAGAGGGTTACATCCCACATAGTTATGTATCTGAGAGTGCTCCGATGGATACTCTCCTCTTGGATATTTAGATAGTCATTCTATGTAAAATTAAGGATATTGAAAACCTAATGAATAAATAAAAGATTATGTTTTCTTATCAAAACTTGTGTATGAGAAGCTCAATGAAATTTTGTGTGTGATTATTTGCTCTTATGAAATGTTTTCTATGCACTTAGTAAACCATGATTGGATCTAATTAAAGATGAACCTCAAAGTATAACTTTACTTAAGAAAATGGTTAGGACAAGAACTAATCCTGGAGGGAGTCAAGAAGTTGGACAAGGTTCAGATAATGTCGAAGCTAAGTTGGATCGTCTTCTAGCAATCATGGATGAAACTAATGCAAGGACATGAAACCTTGAAAAAGAAGTGAGGGGAAAAGAAAGAGAGCATGAAGAAGTCCCACACAATGAAGGAGATGAAGAAGTTCCCAATAATGAGGAAGAAGGGGAGGATTCTAGAAACCACACTAAATCTAGTGATCAAGAAAGTGATAAGATGCAATCATATTCTAAGGGAACTAAGAGAAATCATTTAACAACTAAGTTATCTAGGGATATGAGAAATATTACCCCTCTTAAATTCGAAGGAAGCACCAATGGAGAAGAATTTGAGGCTTGGTTAATTCAAATGGAGAAGTACTTTGAAATAAGGAACTATTCAGAGGTCGCTAAAGTTGTGTGGGGAGATTTCCCATTAGCAAGACAAGCCTCTAACTGGTGGATGAACAAGAAGATGGAACTTGGAACCAATTCCTTAAAGATGATCTGGAATGAGTTTGTTGAGTTTTTTTAAAGAGGTGGTTACCCCAACTCTTTTTCACTCAAAAGCTCATTGATTTCTAGAATCTTAGGCAAGGAGATATGTTAGTAAATGAATACTGGGAAAAGTTCACTCGTCTCTTGAGGTATATACCAATGTACCAAAAAGATGAGTGATTTCATATCAGGAAGTTCATTATGGTTCTACATGGCCAAATAGGTGGAGAGGTGGATGTACATGGTCTGACCACTATGGACCTAGTATATGAGAAGGTAATCAAGCAAGAGCAAAAGCTCAAAGCCATCTCAAACTATCAAGAGAGGAATCAAAAGAAGTTTGGAGGGCCTCAATTTAATCAAGCTCCAAAGAAGTTTAATGAGGAGCAAGAATTTCAAAAATAAGGGGACAAGGGATCCCACAATAATTGGAATGAGTCAAGGAAGGATCATCAAGGAAACAACTTCAACAATTTTAACGATGGTAACTATAACAAAGTTGAAGGGAATGGTAGTAATTTTGAAAGGCTAGCAAAAAGGATGGGACTATTAAGAGGATGCTTTACATGTGGAGGGGATCATTTTGCTAATCAATGTCCCAAAAAACCATCAAGTTTGGAACCACATGGTAATTCACTTCCTCCTCAATGGGATACATTTCAATAAAGGATCCATGCAACAGTGGACAATCAGCAAGCTGAATAACAGATCACCTCAATGGAAACTCAAAGTACTTTGTTTGGTTTACCTATTTCCATACTTATTGATAAATATAGCCACAAAAAAAATTGTTTCACCTAAATTAGCTAATCAGATTTCTAAGAAGGTTGGTTTTGTGGAAAAATATTGGGTTGTAGAATATGCAAACTAGGAAAGAGCAACGGTGTTCACAAATGTTTATTTGAGGCAAGGATTGAACTTCCAAGTTTCTTGATGGAAGTAAACTTGTACGTAGCACCATTAGGTTCTTACGATGTCATAATAGGAATGCATTGACTATGGAAGAATAGAGCTAAAGTGGATTGCTATACTAAAACCGTAGAATTCCTAGATGATCTAGGTAATCCAGTATCTTTGCAAGGAACACCTAAAGAAGTGAAATTGTGATAGATTTTGGCTATGCAAATGTATAGGGAAAAAAATAGGTTTCCATCTCTTTCCAATTAAAATGGATAAACTAGAAGAATTCAAGGAAGTCACTCCTCAAGATGATGTCATGTATCATGAACCATAAGTTTCTCAAGGGATTGAAGAAGGAGAAGTGGTGGAAACTAGAGAAATGGATATGGAGAGGTATCCCATTGTAAGAGAGGGGGACCAACCACATTCAAGGCCCCAAGTCACGGAGAGCTAAGAGCGGAAGGTTGCCCTAACTTACCCCAACTTAAAGGGGTGTTTTGAAATGAAGGATGAGAATGATGAGGACTATAAGGTCCTTAAACCACTCTGCAGATCCAGAGTTTAGAATGGGGCTATGCAAGCTAATTTCTGGGTTCAACACTGTGCCTCAAGTAGCTCTTTGCTCAAGGACAAAGCACGGTTCTGGGATGACAGTACGACGTGCTAGCGTCTCTTAGGTGAGTTGGCGTTTGTATGACCAAAGGACTAAAAAGGATAAGGTTGAACACTGGAAAATAGACTAATAGCCTAGCTAATGGTTTTTACGAGAGAAAAACAACACTATGAAATAAGAAATGTATAGATGAATATGATAAAACAAGTAGATTAAAGCTAGGGTGACAAGAATAATCTCACATAAAAGCTTGTTTGCCAGCTAGCTCCAAGTAGCACGTCCACCTACACATAATAAAGAGGAAAATTGTTGGGTGGTTGTATAGGGGTCTGCCTCAATCATAACCCCATTTAGGTGTTTCCACCTCCACGGACAGCCAAGATAGCGATAATGGAGAAATGTATGATAAAGAAAGAAATGAAGTAAAGAACACAAAAGCACTACAAAAATAGTAGGGTGCTACCCACCAAATCGTAGAGGAGAGGAGTAGAAAGCTTACCACCTCCACCAAGAGCTCACTAGCTAATGGAGGAGAAAATGAGAGGACTCAAGCCCCTGCTATAATGGTGTTTGTTCTGCACTTGCTCTATGGAGTTGATAGAGTGTTATTGTTGCTGCTATGGAGTGTAAAGTGTTGCTAGAAGTGCTTGAGAATGCAAGAGGATGGCTTGGAGAGATGAACTGATGCTTAATCTTGTGAAGAAGATTGCTTGAAGGGATGAAATGGAAGAATGAATAGTGAATTTGAAGGAAAGAATGAAGAAAATGACCATATTTGGGTCGGTTGGTCGAAGATGGCATTACAAATCAACCTCCAATGAGAAGTGTAATGCCTCTATAGGTTCCAGATGTGAGAATCTACTAGGGACGTAAGTGCATCACGCAAACATCTACGCGTCACACGGGTGTCCCCGACAATTATTCCTCTGCCAACGCACAAAACAACCGCCAAGTGGAACGAAGGCAATGGGCTTATGTGGAATTTAGCCTTTGAATTAGGTTTTCTAAGGTGAGGATGTGTAAAAGAGGAATTTGCATAAGGGGTGAAAATTCGCTCCTATACACCCATGTTACACAAATTTGTAGATGTCTTTCTAGAAGAACTACTTGGACTGCCTCCCAAGAGAGTATTAGATTTCTCCATTGACCTAGTATCAGGGTTGAAACCTATATCCAAAGTACCCTATAGGATGACTACAACAAAATTAATGGAGCTTAAGGCATAGTTGGAAGAATTGTTGTCCAAGGGATTGATAAAACCCAATGTTTCACCCTAGAGAGTGCCAGTGATCTTTGTGAAGAAGCAGGATAGTACATTGCACTTACGTAATGCCCCACCGTGTGAACCCCAAAGGACAACAAACACTGCAATTTTTTTTTTGAAAGCGAAACATTGCATAAGATAAATTTGTACATTCATTACATGAATAGCAATTATGCATTTACAAAGTCGTCTACATCCTCTAGGGTACATGGAATGGTCATTACGAAACCCAAACTTTTACCAAAACAATAGCAAATGAAAACCAAGATTACATAATGATAGCATAAAGAGAGGAATACGATACATCATTTTATTCCAATTCAATTCATAGTTCCATGATACAACTATGGAGCATATTTCCACAAATACAACACATCAAAGATACAATAGTACATTACATAATGCTTCCCTTATATCACAGGAAGAGTACATCAAGTACAAGAATAATACATTAATGGAGAATAAGGTACAAAGTGAGGAAAAGTCTTCAACAACGTGAAGCTCTAGAAACTCTACATTCGCTTCTGCATCACGAACACAACCTGGGAACCCAATGGGGTGCATATCACGTTCCACCTGACCACATGGACCCGAAGGTCTACCCCCCTGTGCTAGGAGTTGACAGGAAAGACCCATGACCAAAACAAACAAGTAGAATGATCACAAGATCAACCAAGACATATCATACAACACTCTCAACGACCACTTACAAGGTGACTGCTTCCAAGGCCATACAAAGGAAAAGCAAGGGATTCTATGACACCAATTTTCATATACTCCCAACTAAAGGGTACATAATTACTTGGGTTCCCAAAGAAATTCACATCAAGGCTTGGCTTATAAACTTGTCAACACAAAAAATAAATCAATGAAGAATTCAATCAATCAGGAGAACGCAAGAAATCAAACTTTAACCTCTCAACACCATTCCATGTAATGAAACTTAAAGCATATTCCATACTCCACTTGTTTAAACACTCCTATTCAATTTGATAAATAAACTAACTTAATAGGAACATGAAAGGATTAATCATTTGATAATAATCTAACTTCAATTTTTACTTCTTTAATTATAACACTCAAATAAATCAAAGCTCTCCTAGTAATTTTGGATTATTAGATGTTCAAGAATCACATATTTTATGACTATATTGAAATTATTTAATTAAATAAAGAACTTATGAAAACCTATAGTAGGTATACCATCAGATTAAAAATTCTTGGCCTATACATTTGTTACTTCAAAATAATAGATTTGAATTAAAATGTACTATATACCTTCGATTATTATAAGCTAAATAAATTTAATTAAAATATAACATAAACAATTTATCTGCAAATCACAAATCTAATATTAAATGAATTTGTAAATAAATTTAACTTAAATAAACTAAATTTGATTTGAATGTATCCGAAAATAAATCAAATTTAAAAAGTACTTGTCCAATAGACGCAACACTTATTTATGTTATAACCTTACGCTCATAAAAAGATCATTAAAATATTTAAAGAACTATAATCCTAATATTCTTGAGTAATTAATTTTCATGGCAAAATAGTAAATGATAAGAGCACAAAATTCAATTTTACTCTTTACCTATTCATTCACTCAAACGTGAACATCATCCAATCTTACTAAAGATAGTGTAAAGCATAATTAAATGATCAACTATAATTAAATGCATTTCCATCATAATGTCTTTTAAATGGATAGGCACTATGAAAACCTAGAATATGTAACCCATCGGATTTTTTTCTTAATTTAGCGTCCGTAACTTATAAATTTGATTACCTCAACTAATTAAAATTAAAATATAACCTATACTTTTGTTACTTCAAAATAAGAAATTTAATTGAAATGTAATGTGTACCTTTGTTTACTTTTAAACTGAATAAATTTAATTAAAATCTAACATTTACATTTATTGACTCTACCCTAAATAAATCTAATTTAAATCCAATATAGACAATTTATACACAAATCACAAATCTCATATTAGAGGAATTCGTAAATAATTTTAATTTTAAATAACTAGTAATTAAATCTAATCTTTACTTTTAAATGCACTTGAAAATAATTTTAAATTTTAAATGCACTTGAAATAAGTTAAATCTTAAATACACTTTGTGAATAAATCTACTCTTACTATTCTTACTATTCTTACCAACATCCATTGATTTTATGCATATTAACTTTTTCAAACTTGATTTTTCCTAATCCCCTTACTTTTAAATACTAAGATCACTTAATACGAATTATCAATAAAACAAAACCATATTCCTTACTAATTCTATAATAATCAATAATGAAGAGAAAAACACAATAAATGTGAAAAGTTCAAGGAATAGTTAAACCGTCAATATATAACTCCATTATGAAATACCACTAAATAATAAATTTTACTCCAATTCACAATGAGACTTAATATTATACACGAAGTTTAGATTTGATATCCCTATTTCTCAGAGGATTACACAAACCTATTCACCATATATTGTAAACTTATTCAAGTGACATATCTAAACATATATATCCCTCACAACCATAACATAAAATTTATTGATATATATATATATATATATATATATGTGAGAGACTTATAAATGTGATGACCATGTGATATTTCTTTTGATGAAGGAACAGCATGAATGTACTCATCTAAACACTTAAATATATATATATAATATGCATTAAGGACTGTAATGCTCAAAACCCTTCATGCGCAGGACACAAGAGGAAGACTGGCCGAAGAGCTAAGGTTGAATAACTTCGATATGGACTATATCATAAATGGCACCATAACTATGACCAAAACCACAAGGATGGAAGAGGAACAGCGAACCCTACAGTTAAAGCATATACTCCAGGTAAATTTTGAATGTCAAAAAAGAGGATAATGATTGATGCAAGAGGACTCACTATTCTTACCAACATCCATTGATTTTATGCATATTAACTTTTTCAAACTTGATTTTTCCTAATCCCATTACTTTTAAATACTAAGATCACTTAATACGAATTATCAATAAAACAAAACCATATTCCTTACTAATTCTATAATAATCAATAATGAAGAGAAAAACACAATAAATGTGAAAAGTTCAAGGAATAGTTAAACCGTCAATATATAACTCCATTATGAAATACCACTAAATAATAAATTTTACTCCAATTCACAATGAGACTTAATATTATACACGAAGTTTAGATTTGATATCCCTATTTCTCATAAGGTTACACAAACCTATTCACCGTATATTGTAAACTTATTCAAGTGACATATCTAAACATATATATCCCTCACAACCATAACATAAAATTTATTGATATATATATATATATATATGAGAGAGAGACTTATAAATGTGATGACCATGTGATATTTCGTTTGATGAAGGAACAGCATGAATGTACTCATCTAAACACTTTTATATATATATATATATATATATATATAAAATATGCATTAAGGACTGTAATGCTCAAAACCCTTCATGCGCAGGACGCAAGAGGAAGACTGGCCGAAGAGCTAAGCTTGAATAACTTCGATATGGACTATATAATAAATGGCACCATAACTATGACCAAAACCACAAGGATGGAAGAGGAACAGCGAACCCTACAGTTAAAGCATATACTCCAGGTAAATTTTGAATGTCAAGAAAGAGGGTAATGATTGATGCAAGAGGACTCACTCTGCAAAATCAAATCACTTCCTTCACATTGAATAGTGCGACAGCCTCATGGAACAGATTGGTGATGTTGAAGGGAACGACCTGACAGAATAGACTTACAAGCAAGATGTGTACTGAAGTCAATTATGCCAGAGGAGGAAACGTGAGCCAGACCCCCCCAGAATTTGTTTAGACAAAGCCTCAAAGAAATACAGTCTCAAAATAAAATGCCACTATTTGTAGGGTAAACTCAAAAATTTGATTTTGCAAGGAAGCGCTCAAATCCTTGAATCAATGAAGCACCTTGGAACACCTTCTAACATTGTAAGCTTTTCTTGTGACCTAAGTGCGGTTGAGGGATACACAAATTCACCAACAGACAACCCTTTTTGCGCTACCATTTGTGTTGCTCAAAGGAAGAGCACGGTTGACCTTCATGCCGTAATGGCTATCCTGAAGGCACCCTCGGCCTATCACTAAGAAGCCAATCCAGCCTGTGGTGGTTGTGTATCATAAGGGATTAAATGCAAGCCTCTAATGACCGGAGAATATATGTTAGGAACAGAAAACTTGTGAGATTCCACGACCTGGAGATGAGGGGATGAAGCTGAATAAGAGATTTGAATGGAGGAGGTGAGGTTGCAGCATAGTAAGGCTGAAGGGTAGATTAAATATCTCCCCAATAATCTTTATTCTAGCTATGGAATGAAATCCCCTCAAGAATTACATGGAAATCTTCAGGCAGACACTAAGCAAACCGGTTAACAAATGTGCAAAACAAAATTTTCACTCTTAAGACTTTTGAAACAAAATACTTGCAAGGAAAAATTTAAAAAAGACAACCTGGAGATTTTGCAGCTGCAAATGGAGACGATATGCGGTAATTCCCCAAAAAAAATTCTGTCTCCTGAAGACTCCCCTCCTTTCCTTCTTTTTTTTTTCCCCACTCCAAAATAAATCAAGAGAAACTTTTATCATTTTTCGATAGCAAATGAGATAGGTGCCAAATTCACAAATTCCAATTTTAACACCTAGTTCTTACCCTGCTTAACCACCTCCACCTGGAGGAATTTAGAGAATTAAGAAATCTACCATCCACTAAGGTTTAATTCCATCTAGGGTAGAAATTTCATCGGGTAACATTAAATCAACCATTTTATCCTGAGTTTTCTAAAAATATATTTATATTTTTGAATAATGTTCTTAACAACAATTAAATAAATAATATTATTTATTTAACTAAACAATATTATTTAATAGTTAATTGGGAATTTACATAGCGTAAATTAAAATATTATTCTATTTATAATTAAGACAATTAAATATCGACAATTAAAATAATATTCTTTTAAATTTTCAAACTAATTTAATAATTAGTTAAATCCTTGATAAATTCCCCAAATCACCTTACTAATTAAGTTTGATGCTTAATTAAATTAATTTCAACAATAATAATAATAACCATCACTAATAATGATAACACATTAGAATCGAACAATTAACATATTAAGATTAACGTGTAAAACGAATGGCATAAGACAAGACGATACCAAACAAGACGGGGTACTGACGGACGACATCAACAAACAATAATGGGATGATGGACGTGAACGGGGATGCTTTCTTGTCAAATCCATTTTCAACTTCATACCCATTGGGATTTATGAGGCTCGCCCTGTCCTGACAGTGCACGTGGAATTGAGGCTTGGGTACTTGCAATCCTGCATAAAACCAAGTGTCAAAACAACATATACATCCAATTCCATACACATCGTGAGAGAGAATTGTAGTGTGGCAGGGCGCTCACAGATGAGTGATGACACACCATCCCTCTCACCCAAACCTCAATCAATAACCATATTCTAAACAACATCATCATTAAACGGTAAGTACACAACTGCATAAGCATAACATCAAACACATATGTCCACATATCAAAAATAACAGTGTCGTAAACAACCAAGTCCAGTAAGCAGAACTGTCAACCAACCAAACAGCATGATGAAACAATCACCAATATAGTCTCGAGCATGCATCAAACACAAGCAGTATCTAAACGGCATCAAGCACACACAAAAAGGTATCATAGGAGTAACAGGAACACGAGAGGCACTACAACTTATGTATAGATTATTGAATGCTTAACAAAGCTACGATAAAGAATAAGTACTTGTTGCCACGTATTGATGATCTTTTCGATCAGATGTGAGGAGCAAAAATGTTTTCAAAGCTTGATCTATGATCCGTTATCATCAACTAAGGATCAAAGATGAAGACAATTTCAAAACTGCTTTTAGGACTAGATACAGATATTATGAGTTCACAGTCCTACCCTTTGGACTTATGAATGCACCTACAACATTCATGAACCTGATACACATTGTATTTAGAGACCGCTTCGATAGGTTTGTATTAGTATTCCTTGATATCCTAATCTATTCCAAGAATGAATAGGAGCATTGTAAACATTTAGAGATAGTTCTCCAATGGTTAAGAGAGCACAAGCTACATGGAAAACTCTCTAAGTGTACATTCTTTCATAAAGAAGTACAGTACCTGGGTCACATAATTTTAGCTAAAGGGATTACAATTGATCCAACTAAGATAAAGGTGGTGTTTGAGTGGCCAGTTCCCAAAAGTGTACCAAAGATTAGAATTTTTATGGGTTTGGATGGTTACTATAGGAAGTTTTTTGCAAACTTTCCTAGGATAGATTTTCCTATTACTTCATTACAAAGGAAGGGTAAGAAGTTTGAGTGGTTGGAAAAGTGTCAAGCAACATTTGACCTACTCAAGGAAAAGTTGACTATAGCACCAATATTGAAGGTACCTAATCCAAAAGGAAACTTTATTGTCATAATAGATGCATTAGGTGAAGGATTAGAAGGAGTTTTGATGCAAGAAGGGAAAGTCATAGCTTATGAATCTAGGAAGTTGAAGCCCTATGGACAAAATTATGCATCGTATGATTTGGAGTTAGAGGAAGTTGTTCATGCATTGCACATGTGGAGACACTATCTAATGGGAAAGTCTTTTGAACTAAAGACTGATCATTACAATTTGAAGAATTTATTCACCCAACCCAATTTGAATGCATGAAAAAGAAGGCAGTTGGAGTTAATATTTGATTATCACTTCAACATCAGCTACATCAAAGGAAAAGAGAATCAGGTAGTCTATGCCCTAAGTCAAATAAGGCATATCGCCTCAATGATAGCAATTCAAATTTACTTTAAGGGACATGTGTTGCAAGAATCCATGGGTGATGAATTCTACAAGCAAGTCAAGCAATTACTCATGGATAATCCACATGATGCAAGGTATGAAGGTTTTCACTTTGAACCAAATGGATTGATAAGGTTTAAACAGAGAGACTATGTACCTAATTCAAAGGAGTTAAGTAACCTGGTGTGGAAAGAAGTTCACAATGTACCATAATTTGGACATCCTGGTGTGACAAAAATGTTAGCGGATGTAAAGCCATTATATTTTTGGAAGGGTATGGGGGGATGTTGCAAGATTTGTTGCAAGATGCTTAGAATGTCAAAGGGTAAAAGAAAAACATCATCACCCTACGAGTCTTTTGTATCCACATTATGTACTTGAAAGAAAGTGGCAAGTCATTAGCATGAACTTTGTGCAAGGTCTACATATGTCAAGGAATAAGCACAATAACATTATAGTGGTGGTGGATAAGTTAACTAAGGTGGCACATTTTATTCTAGGGAATTTAACCAATGGAGCTCTTGTCATATCTTGAAAATTTATTCAAGAGGTGTTTAGATTGCATGGGATTCCTAAGAAGATCATTTCGGATAGGGGCGCTCTTGTGACATCTAGGTTTTGGAAAACCTTGTTCTCCTCACTTGGAACTAAGTTGAACATAAGTTCAGCGTATCATCCAGAAACGGATGGAAAAACAAAAAGAGTGAACCAAATTCTTGAAGATCTACTGAGGATGTATTGTATGGATCAGTAATACAAGTGGGAAGATTACCTACCATTGGTTGAGTTTGCATACAACATTTTTTATCATTTTGCAATCAAGATGGCTCCATTCGAAGCATTGTATGGTAGAAAATGTTGAACTCCTATAAGTTGGGATAAGCTAGAGGATAGGATAACTCTTGGGTGAGAGATGTTATCAAAAATGGAGGAGCAAGTAGGAATTTTTAAGCAAAGGCTAGTAGAAGCCAATGATAGGCATAAAAGTTATGCAGATTCTAAGTGGGTACGCAAAAATTTTGCAGTAGGGGAAAAGGTGTTGTTGTGGGTTAAACCTCATAAGAGTTCCATCAAGTTTGGAAAGTCATCCAAATTAGCTCTGTCCTACATAGGTCATTTCGAGGTTCTTGAGGAAATAAACCCAGTTGCTTATCAAATTTCCTTGCCACTAGCTCTTGCGAGGATGCACAATGTATTTCATGTCTCATACCTTAAAAAGTATATACTCGGGGATAACCATGTTATTTATTGGAATTCTTTACAAGTACAAGACCCAGGAGTGGTAACAATCAAGCCTCTCAAAGTGCTTGAAACATGTAAGCTTCACTTGCATAATAGAGAAGTTTTGCAATGCAAAGTCTAGTGGGACCAGTATGCAAAAGTTTTTGCCACTTGGGAAGACTATGCTAAGATTAAGAAAAAGTTTCCTCATGTCTTACATGATTTCGAGAGTTCTTGAAAAAAAATTATGATATGTTTATGCTTATTGTATTCAAGACTAAAATAATAAAGGCTAGGCAATAAAGCATATAAATCATTGAACCCTTATAAACAATGAAGCACAAATAAGCATAAATACATAAAAACATGGAACAATCTTACCAAATATTTCATGCCATCATTGATTCACCTTCATTGCACTTCTCCGTTTTGCTTGAATATAATAATTTCCCTCAAATTTCTCTTGAGTATGAAAATAAGCCTATGACAATGACAAAGCAAAATATTGAAGATTCTATATGACTATGGATGCACTTGTCTTGATGGTAGACTTAATAGCAAGATGACTCTAGATAGCTTGTGGATGCAACAGACTAAATAGCAAAAGGTTGCTTGTAGATGACTTGTAGATGACAAAAATGGCAATGACAAGGTCTTTTATAGGAAAGACAATTTTGAATAAAGGTCTAAGATTGAATGTCAATAATCAATGGCCAAGAATGAAAGATGTAGTATGGACTAGGGTTAGGGAAAATGATAAGGATTGATGGTCAAGATTAAATTATAAATAGCTTAATCAAGGGTGGAGGTTAATTGAGACATGGATAGATAAAGACTTGATGTGGAAGATAAGCTTGGCACGGATAAAGAGGTGATAGGAGAAATTAAATAATAAAAATTATTTAATTTAGGTGGCCAATGAATAATTAAATAATTTAAAATAATTATTTAATTATAGAAGAATGTGACAAAGGGGACGTTTTGAATTAAATAATGATTTAATTCAAAATTCAAGAGAGTGGACCAAATTAAATAAATTAAAATTTATTTAATTTATGATAGAACAAGCTAATGAATAATTAAATAATTAAAAAAATCATTTAATTATAGTAGAAAGTGGTATAGAAATTAAATAGATAAGAATTTATTCAATTTTAGAAAGAAAGGGACTTAATTAGTGATGTAATTAAATAAATGAAATTTATTTAATTAATCAAGGAGGAATAAAGATAGAAATGAATTGGGCGGTGCCTAGCTCGATAGGCTAAAGTATCATGTTGCAGGCAAGAGGTCATGAGGTCTAGTCTCCCCACTGTCCCTGTGGTACCAGAGGGCATATCACGCCAGTATCACTAGTCACGTGAAATTTTTTTACCAAGTGCATTGCAGTTTATAGGGGGATAGGTACCCGACCGATTCCTGCAGTCTAAAAAAAAATAGAAATGAATTAATTAAATAATTAAAATTATTTAATTAATAGAAGACTTATGACATTAGAAAATAATTAAATAATTAAAAAACTATTTAATTATGAAAGATGAAAGGGGGGATGATGGAGAATTTGGAAGTCGCGAGCCTAGGACAATTTTTAGTGTCTACATTTTGTCCCTCTTTGATACAATGTAGTTTATCGCATTGTGTCAAAGAAATTTAGTCAAAAAATATGCCCCAGTGACAGCAGGGTAGACCTATGCCCCCTTAGAAGAATTTTGCAAATTTTCAAAAAAATTGAAAATTCTTTTGAAAAGTCAAATTAATAGTCAAAATGCCATTATGATGAAAGAAATAATTGCCAAAACCTTCGGGGTAGACAAAATGAGGTTCCAAAGCTCTCAAAAGGTGCATCCCAAAAAACCCTAGTGAAAACCCTAATTTTTAAGATGTATAATAGGAAAATGCAAAGTCAAAGAGCTCATTTGCACATTTGAAGATTGAAGATTGAGGAGCCCTGAGGAGAGAAGCAGCTAAGATGTCACATGCTCTCCACACTAAGCACAAAGGATATCGCATGCAGACATTCAAACGACCAGAGGGCGTAGGAGAGTCTGTAAGTATCTACAAACCCACTTAGTCAATTTTTGATTTCACGCATTTTTAGGCACCAGGAAAATTTGACAGCCAATTGCGTCGCTTCTCGTTAGCCGCAAGTGTTATCGCAATCGACGCAATTGTCTGTGAAATGATGCAAATGTGCAAAAACACACCTAGCATAGATTAGGGTTTAAAATTTTGCAATGCAACTATTTAGGAATGATGCATCCACAGACTTCTAATACGCAACTGCTAACGTGTGACGCAGATGCTTAGGGTTTGACGCAACCGACTAGGAAATGACACAATTATGATACTTAGTTGAAAATAATTAGGGGTTGCACGCAATCAAACCCCTGTGATGCATTTGTGAAAGCATGTGATGCAAGTATCAACATGTGACGCAATTGCTAGGTTTTGTGACGCAACTGACTGTTAATGATTTTTCCCTAGTTCAAGAGAAAATTTCTTGTGCAATTTATGTCTAAGAGGTTTGAATATACTTTGTGGCTAACATAATACTTACACTTGTGATCACAGGCGAGGCTTGATCCTATCTACACACGTGAGTTTAGAATAGTGACATATTAGCTTTAGGACCAGTTGACTAGCACTAAAAAGTGCAGGTTGTGGCATCTTGGGCTTTACCATGTGACCTTCATGCCCATAATTAGGGATAATAGGGGTATGCTGATTGCACTTATCGAGAGATGACACTCGAATACATGTTCATTTCATCTACCGACAGGGGAGGTGATGGTCATCCTCAAGGACATCTACAACGGCTGCCTATTCAAGGCGAGAGAGTGAGATATGACCTAGGATGTAGATACCAGGAATTGACAGAGTATTATGTCTATGAGGATGTCAAAGACCTAGGGATAGACCGCTACGAGATCAGATGGGAGACCTTGGCAGAGTGGTATGAATGGTTTGACTGCATTTTGTGTACATTGATTATCGGGGTTGTGATTCCAGACCGCTAAGGACACGGGTTTCCGGTTGGATGGGGTGAGATGCTTATGGAGATGCAGGTGAGAGATACTCTATATGCATGGGGGCAATGTCTTCTAGCTATGTTATACTATCAGTTGCATGATATTTCTTACAAATATGGATAGTCTATGAGTTGCGGGGTTACTTTGTCGATGGTTTGGGCTTGGGAGCACATTGTTGTGTTTCGTCCACCAATTGGTCACCAATTATGGGCGAGCATTCCATATGTAAATATGTACAGTGGATCAGTGACACAGACCCATGTGGGTAATGTGGGATACTGGATGCATGGGTTAGACATTCTATCCAGTTTCATCTAGAGGCCATGGAGAGATTGTGCACAGTGGCTAGACGAGGATCAACATTTGCAATAGTGTCATCAGCCAAGATATTTAATTTGGCGGACCATCCAGTCACAACACATTATTGATATGTATTTTCTAGAGATGGTACTATGACAGTTCGAAGACCAACAGGGTATACCATAGGGGACTGCAGAGTTTGCTCGGTCATCTAGGGAGGTGACACCATGGGGTGCAATCATACCAATTACTACAGCAGAGCAGGGAATTGATGGTTTATAGGCACTACCATGGGAATGGAGGGGTGGTCCAATAGATACAGAGACTACATCATAGTACAATGCTTGGTGGAAGGCACATAGGCTAGTGCCTTTGACAGATCTCGAGTAGCCAACACCTGTGGTTCGGCGGGGGAGAGGCCCATGAGGCCAGAGAGGTGGAGGGAGGGGGAGAGGAGATGGAGGAGGAGGAGGAGGAGATGGAGGCCGAGGAGGCAGGAGAAGGGATGATGGTGGAGATGGAAGTAGAGGACAGAGACACAAGTTGAGGAGACAACACGGGTGACTTTCTTCTATCAGGGAGGAGGGAGAGGAGGAGAGGGTTGCAGGGAGGGGAGACAAGATGTGGATATGGATGGAGAGGCACCAGTCGTTGAGGCAGGGCAGTTGGATATGCTGGTAGATATGGTTTCTATGGAAGTGGAGTAGCCAGAGGAGGAGGGACATGGAGAGGAGGAGTGGTAGGAGGGAGAGGATGAGATCAGCGAGGCAGAGTGCATCCTCTGAGAGAGGATTGTATTGGGAGGAGGATTTTGCGGATGCACCCTTTAGAGATGGGGAGGAGAGTGTGGATCAGAGGATTCAAGATCTGTAGGCCAGGGTGCAAGCTTCAGAGGCTAAGCTCCAAACTGTATAGGTAGAGAGAGATGGGTTCCGCATAGAGTGGGACACTCTACAGTCAGAGAGAGATGTTGTGGTGATCAGAGCACAGGAGGCCGAGCAGAGGTTCGTGGAGTATACCACTATGCTCAGTGGGAGCATTGCAGATATGGTGGCAAGGTTATTAAGAGCAGGCCATCGAGAATAGTATTACAAGGATTTATTATTTTCTGAGGTACCACCCAAGCATAGGGCACCGAGTGGGTCATAGGAACTGAGTAGTGGTCGGTCTCGTAGCAGACGGTCATAGAGCAGCAGTGGGGTTTCAGGACCTAGATCTCATCTTTATGATAGGCCACCATTAGAGTGTGGGCCACCACACTGATCACCCTCCAGAGAGCAGGGAAATTTAGGCTAGGGCCTATTTTGACTTTGTATCATGACACTTGTATTTTTTCCATCGAGCCTGTGAGCTCTATTTTGGAGATACATTATGACATTGTACTGTGACACATTTTGAGCGATATATATATGATTTTTGGCAACGATTATATGATATGCAGTCTTTTATTATGCATGTGTTATGTGATGGATGATGTATGATATTTATGCAGTCTATATGCCTTAATTAATATGTTAATTCCTTATTTATGATTCATAGATGATAAGTGTATGCATGTTCGTTTATGATGTTATGCAAGCCAAATATTTATGCCATATGATGTTTATCATTATGAGATGTGATGCTATTTTATTTTTTTATGTAATGTGATGTTAGTAATGATTCATGGATATGGATATAACATGTATTTGATGAAATGAGATGATGGTGGATGCATATATGTATAATGATTATGAATATGAAGATATGTATAGTGATTATGTATGAAACAATAGTTTAGACGAATGCTTGTATGCCTAAATGACATCAATATTTTTGTAAGTTTGAATGCAGGATATATGTATGATCTATCATGTATGTATGATAATTCCTATATGATCCTTCTAATATGGATATGCATGTGGGATTCTTATTTTTGTGTGTCATAGGATGTCATCATAATGCAGATGGGAGAAGTGTTAGCACGAAAGACATGGATGTTAGTACGAAAGAAGAATCTTCAATATTTTTCCAAATACATAATAGGCCTTGCATTTAATCATCATTGGGCGTTAAAATGATACAAATGGACAAAAAACACCATGGTATGAGATAGACCAAGGTGTGCAAGGTCATCCACTTACAAAACAGACAGTCGTAGACAAGGAATGGCTTGACTCATACTAAAGGCAAAGTTGCCCCAATCTTTTTTCCAAGACAATCTGCAAACAACAGTCAAAGAAAGAGTCATGAGACATCATCTATCCTCTAAATACTTCATGGTACATCCTTAAGGAAGCTAGTAACCTGAATCAGACAAATCAAGGAAAAGATAAGACAAAATAAACCACAAGGTCAACATTGATTCAATGTGTTTTCCAAAATATGATTGTTTGATGTTTAGTTGACTAGATGATTAACAGGTTGATTGTTGTACGAAGCTTGGTTTCAGGAGAGGAAACATATAAGACATCAAGTCTGGTTTCGATCATATGACTACCTGTATAAGGAAAATGATGAAGTTTGACTAAATGAAAATGTCTAGTTTTAGGAAGGACACATCCTGTATAAGACATAAGTTTGACTGGTTTAATGTTTTGACTATTTGACTGTTTGACAATTTGTTTGGTTTGACTGAGTGACTTTTTTGGCTTGTTGTCTTATTGGTGTGTGACTTGTCTGATGTTTTGATGACTGTTTGTGCCTAAGTTGACAATGTATGATTTATTATGACTAACACAACAAACCCTAAAGGACCGACCTAGGTGGCCTCAGGGGCTCATCAACAGATGGCCTTGCCTATGTAATAATGCATAGAGACCCTGTAGTTCAACATGACATGACTTTGTTTTATTTACAAAGGACTGAGTCATGATTTTATTTGACCAAACCTAAGAAGATTGACCTAGTGCCTCGGGGGCACATCGACAGATGGCCTTGCCTATGTTTAGTCACAAAGGAAACTTAGTTCGACTTGGACTGGACTGACATGACTGACTTTGACTCTGTTTTTGTGATTTTGCAAGTTATTTGGATGATTTTGTGTTTTTGACATGTTTTATATTTTTTGGATTTTTGAAGATATTTGATTTTTTTGTCTTTTTAGGAATATTTGATCTTTTTGGGAATATTTGATTTTTGTCTTTTTGATATAGCGACCATTGAAAGATCTAATGACATAGGTCAAGTACTTGTTCCTAGTTGGGTATAAGACCAATTTATTAGGAGTGAAATGGGATAGGTGTTATGGAAGGTGAAAAGACACATGATGTCAAGTGTTATGATGGAAGACACGAAGATGATGGAGAAAAAAATTGTTATGAATGAAGGGTGACTATAAGGATCGTGATAAATACATGTGAATGATGTCTACAAGCAAGCGAGCAAGCATGCACAAGAATCCAAGGACAACCATGATCTTGCTCCTAGTCAAGCTGAAAACCAATTGACATGTGATAACGATGATGACGAAGTTGTTTGACATGGGAAGGACACATCCCGAAACAACATGAGGATGGCAATAATGTGACTAAAGGATCAAGGTTTGCATCAAGGCTAAAAACAAAGCCAAGGAATGTTTTGGATGATGTGCTAGGATACATAGCAAGATTGTATGGATTAGGTTGATTGCATTTGGAATGACTAACCTTAGGACTAGATAGGATTATGGAGTGGACTTGGATAAGAGGATTAGAATCCTTAAAACAATGATAAGGGAAAACCAATACATTTGATAGGTATGAAAGGATGATGGTTGGCTTTGGTAAAAGATAGGAGACATGAGGATTATTGGTTGGAATAATTATCATATGATCCCCAAGGACTATGTCGCATAAGGATAATTTGTTTTCTCTGAGTTATGGGTTTTGATAATGCTATGAAGGAAATGACATGATATTTCATGAATAGTGTATGACCAAAGGATAGACATGTCAAAAAATTTCCCAAAGCATGATTTATGTTTGTACCTTGTCCTTATCAAGATCAAAGTAGGTGGGAAAATGGATGGAAATGATATGAATTAAATCGATAGATGGAAATGTCATGAGAAAAGTATGGGAGATGAGATGACTTCCCCCCAAGTGTAGTGGTCCACATAGATAATTGTTCTTACACATGACGCCTATTTTCCAGGTTTTCATCATGGTACTTATCCAAAGCGCCACAAGAATGGTTTTCACTATTGGATGAAATTTTTCTCTTTACTTTTTTTGTTTTGGTATTTTTCTAGATGATCACTTTGATGGTGTCATTGTAGATGTCGATGTCATGATATGCCAATAGTAACCTTTATGAATTAGTTGTCTTTTCAGGATTATAGCACTTGTATACAACTGATCGGTGTTATTGTGATCCTTTCTAATATTCGAGTTAGCCTTATCGAAATACGCCCATCGTGATAGAGTTTCATGAGAGTCCTTATGATAAAGAGTTGTTTCCAAGATGCAATGGGTTTGTGACGTGGGATTTTTAGACTTTAGGCGAGATGTAGGATTATGATGGATGATGGAAGGTGTAGATGGACTATTTGGCATTTTGGATATAGGAATTTTTATTTTCCAAACTCGAGGTGGTGAATGATGGAGTTTGGAATTTTGATTGGGATAGTGTTTGGAACCATGACTTTTATATGCCTTACATGATGACCATTTTGAAGGAGGTGGAAATTTATTATATGTGGGAGACCTTTTTCCTTGTGGCTCCACATTTTGATTGGATATTGTAATTGAACTCTTTTCTTTACTTTATCCATTTTTTGTTGGGATCCACTTTAACTTTATTTGTCCTCTTGGATTTTTGTATTCAATTTCCTTTGATATTTGATTTTGAGCTTTAGGCTTGTAAGACTTTTGTTTTTGTTGGTTCCAATTGATGGGTTTAACTATGTTGGAATGATGGTTTATGGTGTGGATGGAAGGAATGTTGGCAGCAACCTTATGACAAAGACTACTCATGGCCCCCATTTTGATGTTTGTATTGGATAAAGTGTCCCCTAATATCATGGAGGTATCACTAACGTCATTTGATTTTTTGATTTAAGAATAGCCAAGACCTTGATGTCTAGGATTTTCATAAAATTATATTATTTCTTGAATTCCTTGCTCATGTAGGACTAGTCCTCTTCCTTGATACCACATGCTCTAATAGATTTTGTTTGTGATGGGGTATTTATTATTTTGGAAGCAAGATGCGAACCCATCATTATGTATGTGGAAACTAATGCTTGGAATCTTCTCCTCTATGATAAATCCTACTTTGACAAAGGTGGACGATCCTAGTTGATAGGATATTTTGGATTTATCATTCGTCATGCTTCTGTCTACTTGATCATTTGGGATATTGATTTGTTCCATGGTATATTTTGTCTCTTCTTCTTTGACTTGATCCATTGTAGCTTGTTTATGTTCTTCTTGATCCATAGTAACCTTTTTTATGTTCTTATGTGACTTGATCCATGTCATTTATTTGATTATATATGTGTCCAAAGGAAGCAAGTGTCTCATTTTGGGAAATGGAGGTGTTTGAAGTTTGGATAGGGTCAACTTCAAATGGTTGGTCATGGATGGTATGAAGGTCGATGAGTGGATCGTTTTGGATTTCATGATCAATGGTGGTGTATTGATCAAAGATGAGTTTGTCTTGGGTGACATGATTGTCTAGGAGGATTTCTTGGATGGACTTAAGGATGGGGTCATGGGATGGACTACTTTGATCTTGACATAAATCGAGATCTATGTTATCAGATTTGAACTTTCCTTTTGACATGTATCCCAAGGTCTAGGCAATGGAATGTGATTTTGGAGACCATGACTAAATGTATTTTTATTGGATGGAGTTGTATATTGGGATGTAGTGGATTGGAATGGACTAGTGGAAGGTTGATTATGATAGGACATAGAGTATTGGAATGGATTTGTGGAAGGTTGGTTACAATAGGATGTGGAGTCTTGGAATGGATTAATGGAATGTTGGCTAGGATAGGATGTGGAGTCTTGGAATGAATTTTTGGAAGGTTGGTTTCCCTTGTCAAGGTTAGGATAAAGATGACTAATGGATGTGCCAAATGACTCTTGATTATGAGGGTATATGGATGAATGACTAGGGATTATGGATTGTTGGTAAGAAGGGTATGTAGGTTGTTGACCATGGGTTGAGGTTGATTGGTATTTGGATTTGATGAATTCTCTTTTGAAGTCTATGGAAATAAAGCATATAAATCAAACCCTAATAAACAATAAAGTACAAATAAGCATAAAGAAATAAAAACATGGAACAATATGATCAAATATTTCATGCCATCATTGATTCACCTTCATTGCACTTCTCCATTTTTCTTGAATATAATAATTTCCCTCGGATTTATCTCGAGTATGAAAATAGGCCTATGACAATGACAAAGAAAAATATTGAAGATTCTATATGACTATGGATGCACTTGTCTTGGTAGTAGACTTGGTAGCAAGATGACTCTACATAGCTTGTGGATGCAATAGACTAAATAGCAAAAGGTTGCTTGTAGATGACTTGTAGATGACGAAAATGGCAATGACAAGGTCTTTTATAGGAAAGAAAATTTTGAATAAAGGGCTAAGATTGAATGTCAATAATTAATGGCCAAGAATGAAAGATGTAGTATGGACTAGGGTTAGGGAAAATGATAAGGATTGACAGTCAAGATTAAATTATAAATAACTTAATCAAGGGTGGAGGTTAATTGAGACATGGATAGATAAAGACTTGATGTGGAAGATAAGATTGGCACAAATAAAGAGGTGATAGGAGAAATTAAATAATAAAAACTATTTAATTTAGGTGGCCAATGAATAATTAAATAATTTACAATAATTATTTAATTATAGAAGAAAGTGACAAAGGGGAACTTTTGAATTAAATAATGATTTAATTCAAAATTCAAGAGAGTGGACCAAATTAAATAAATTAAAATTTATTTAATTTATGATAGAACAGGCTAATGAATAATTAAATAATTAAAATAATCATTTAATTATAGTAGAAAGTGTTATAAAAATTAAATAAATAAGAATTTATTTAATTTTAGAAAGAAAGGGACTTAACTAGTGACGCAATTAAATAAATGAAATTTATTTAATTAATCAAGGAGGAATAAAGATAGAAATGAATTAATTAAATAATTAAAATTATTTAATTAATAGAAGAGTTATGACTTTAGAAAATAATTAAAAATTATTTAATTATGAAAGATGAAAGGGGGGATGATGGAGAATTTGGAAGTCGCAGGCCTAGGACAATTTTTAGTGTCTACACTTATAGTTTGTCTATGTCTGCTACTTAAAATCATCAGGGATGACGATTCACATGGGGGGGATATGTTACACCTTGTTGTGTTAGTACTTATTTAATTTTACCTAGTTGGGTGAAAATGATTTAGATGAGTGTATTTATGCTTTATGTGTTTCGGAAATAAGAAGAATAAATGTTGATTTAGTTTGATGTTATGAAATGATTTTGATTGTGAAATATATGATGCAAATGAATGTGTTGTTTTTGGCACTACTATTGCAATGTACTAAGTTGGATCCAAGAATTGAATCAAGCCTTCTGAAGAGAGGGGAAGTATCACTCAGGGAGAATAACTTGGTCTAGTAACCTTTGATAAAGACCTAAACTGAGTTTTCACACATACACTTCTAGTTTGGTCAAGTCGGGATAATAGTTGGGAAATAGTAAGTTACCTTTAGTCTTGCTTGTGGTTTTATTTGTGAACATTCTTGTTTTGGGGTTTGTGGTGTTGAGTCTCTTTATGATGTGTGGTTTCTTCTTTATGTGTTTATATTTAATCAATGAGATATATACATAATATATATATATGAATATATGTATGTGTCAACGATAAACTCATACACATAAGTAAATACATGCATAGGTATATATAAATAGCTATATCTACACATGCTCATGAATGGATTACCCATATGTATGGGAATATCAAATGGACAAGGTGACATATATATACATATACATTCCATGTATATATGTCGATCAATATGACTGTGTAAATATGTGTTTAAAATATTAAGGTGTGATATATATATACATACATATATATATACATACATATATATATATATATATGTATATATA
>VDFB02360303.1:0-32542 GCA_007258455.2 Sequoia sempervirens
GGAGAAATGAGATTGCTTCACATTTCTTCGTAGTGAGGTTTCTTGTCTTGCGGATTTGGGAACATGCTTATAGTCTGTATCTACTTTCCCTTGGAGTTTCTAGTGTTGAGTTGCTCCGCAAGTTCAGTTCTTGTGTTGGAGTTCAGTGGTAGTGCATCCTGATGCACATGATGAAAGAAATCTTTGTTTCAGGTGGTTGCGGTAATATTTTGGGATGTGTGGATTTTGTAAAGTGTTGTGTGGTTTGCATGTTGTTTTCAGACTTGGAGAAGCGTGTATGTGATTGCTTGTAGTGGTAGTTCAGGTTTGGCTGACCTAGCATGCTAGCGCTATTTGTGGAGATACCTCGTGGATTGTGGATGTGCTGAGTAGCGTGGTGATGTAGATTTGGGTCCTAGTTAACACTTAGTATGGTCTACCTTCACTTCTTTCCATTGCGGAAGTGTTTGGTGCCTACCTATTTTGGTGTTGCACGTTTGAGGTGCATACGTCTCATTGAGGCTGACCTAATTGAGATTGTTTAGGTCGCGGATGGTATAAATGCAAGGTTAGTTGTTGGAGATGTTGGGTAGTAAGTGAATGAGGTGAATGTGATCGTGCGGTTATCAAAGTGCGAGCTTTAATGCTTATGACTCCTGATGCAGTGAACAGAAAGTGTCTACATTTTCAGTGTGCTTGAAGTTGTTGGAGGTAGTGAGCTAAAGGTTGTGGATGGCATAGAGTTGCAGTGGTGGATTTTCCTGTTGCTCTGAGATAGTGAATCTCTCTATAACAGTTTCTTCTATTCTTCTTTCTTCTTGGCAGTGAGCCACCCGACAGCGAGGCTTTCTTCTTTTTCTGGGTAGTGAGCCTAATTATATTCAGTGTTGTTATTCATATATATGTGAGCTAATCCTCACCGTGGTTTTTCCCTTCTTAGGGTTTTCCACATAAATTTGGTGTTCTCTTGTGTATGGTTGTGTTTGCATTGTTGTTTTACATGTTTACATTCTACTAATGCTTAATGTGGGTTTAAAGTTTGATAAGGATTTGAAAGTTAATGAGGAATTGAATGCTTTAATATACAATTGATTCACCCCCCCTCTTAGTTGTCTTATGCATCTAACACTTTCTTCGTTCATTTGCATTGCTTTATGTTTTAAATTGTATGCAAATATTTCATAATCAAATAATACTTAATTTCTTTAAGGAAAAAATCTAGATTTGTCTAAGTTTATCTCATTCAATTATTTAGCATTTATTATTAATTGTTTAATCCACCCACATGCAACTAGAATTTGCATGCACAAACACGTACTCTCTAACATATTAACATACATATAGTTTTCTATCGGGGTAATCCTTGAACCTCCTTTAGGTGCAAGTGTTGGTTACAATAATGATTGTATTACATTCAAATGGTTCTACAATACCAATAACTACAATAACAATTCTTACCAACAACAATGACAAATTAGATCAAATACAAACTTTGTATGAGATCCCCCTCTAAAATAACTAGGGTTTTCATCCTAGGATTCCCATGCTCAAACACAAGTGCTCAAGACAAATTCTCAAAGGAACTTGGTTAATTGTATATAATAGTCATGAATGAAAATAAATTGCTCTATTATATCTTCCAGAAACAAATCAAGTCAATGACCAAGCAAACCTATGACTTCAAATTTGAACAACAATCATGGGCATGAAAAATTCTACTTTAAAAGTTATGACACCAAAAAAAAATTATTAGGAACAATACAACACATGTTGGGAAGTTAAGAGGGGAACAAAAATATAGGTGGAAATATCAAGGATCAAGGTTTGGCCATACCATTGGACACACTATAGGCTGGGGTGTTAGGATTGAGCAACAAACATGCCAGTAAGGGAAAGTCCAAAGGTTTGACAAATACAATGGTGGGGTGGGGGACAAATGGAAGGCATGACAAGATGGAGAAGTTTGAAACTTTGACAGGAAGAAGGGAAGAGTGGAGTTGGAAGGAAAGGCATACTCAAGAAGAGAAAACACATAGCAATGAAAATAGGGAAGACACAAGTACTTAGTATATAAAAACTTAAATTTATTGGAAACAAGACATGACAAGCCTACCCCACTCAAAATTGTTTATCCAAGCCAAACAATTGTAGGTTCAAATGTTCCAATATCTATGGACCTTCCCATGTTGCATATTTCATTGAAAGGTCTTTCCATTGAATCAGGTACTACTCCTTGGTGCTTTTTGTTTCTCAACTTCCTCTCCTTTACATCCATGATTCTTTTGGGAATCAAAACTAGTTTGTCATCCTCATCAATCAAATTCAACTCATCTAAGAGTTATATATGTTTTCCTAGCGTCTTTTTGAGAGAATACACTTGAAAAATATTATGCATCTTACTCCCCTCTAGTAGCTCCAACTCATAGGCCACTTCACCAATCATTCTCAAAATTTTGTAAGGCCTGTAAAAATGTGGTTCGAGTCTTTTTGACCCACGTGCCTTCGAGGAACATTGTTTGTATGGCTACAATCTCACAAAAACCGTGTCTTTGATCCCAAATGTTCTCTTGATCTTATGATAGTCTACATACATCTTTTGTTGGTTTTGAGTTTGTTGGAGATTATTCTTGAGTGACTTTAGAATGTCTTGGCTCTATTTGATCACATCACTTGCTCCAAGTACCATACTATCTGTTAGAATGAGATCAATGAAACTTTGAGCTTCATATACATACAAGGCCATGGACGGTGTCATCTTGATTGACATGTGGTAAGTGGTGTTGTAACAATGCTCCCCAAAGTAGAGGCCTTTGATCAATGTTCTATTGATCAACAACATAATTCCTCAAATAACCTTTCACCCATTTGTTTGCAATCTTAATTTAGCCAAAAGGAAAAGCTCTTGCCAAAAAAAACTCATGAAAAAACCATCTCTATCACTCATGATGCTTTTGGGTAATCCATAAAGTTTCATCATTTCCTTGAAGAACAACGAAACCACTTGTGGCACCTTAAAATTTGAAGATATAACAAAGAAATGTGCATACTTTGTTAGTATGTTCACAACATGTATACAATTCTTATCTTGAACTTTAGGAAGTCCTATGATGAAAATCATTAAACACTTTCGCATTTTTGCTTCGGGATGGGTAAGGGTTGCAAAAGACTTGTGGGGAATGTCTATTTTGTTTTAAACATTTGACAAATAATGCATTTTTTATATGGTTGAGGATATCATCCTTGAGTCCTTTCCATGTAAACCTTTCTTTGATGTGTTTGTAGGTCTTAAAGTACCTAGGGTGGCTCGCCAAAGGAGTATCAGGAGTCGCCCACAAAATATTTCCCTTCATCCTTGATTCTGACAGCAAATAAACTTTCTCCTTGTAAAGAATGAGTTCATTGCAAATTGTGTACTTGTCATCTAACAACTTCCCTTCCAACACACTAGTTGCAAATGCATTTTTGGCACTCTTTACTATGATTTTATTCTTTCAATCCATAGAGATATGAGACATGGAACACATATTCGACCTTCTAAACAATGCATTAACAACAATATTCTTCTTCCCTTTAACATAATCAATATCAAAGTCACAGGTTTGGGTTTTGCTCACCCACTTTCGGTGCCATTCATTTAGATCCTTTTGATTGAGAAAAAACCTCAAGCTTTTGTGATCAATTTTAACCACAAATTGACCACCCACCAAGTATTGCTTGAATTTGACCAATGCATGTATCATAACCACAAGATATACCAACCGGGTAGAGAAGGTTATTGGAAAGAAATCAATTGCTCACTAGTCCCATGAAACCACAAGATTCATTAAAATCACTAGTCATACTTTGTGGCATAGCTTGTGATTGCCAAGGTCTTCATTGAGACATGTAATAGATAGGTTCCTCAATGTACTACATTTCTACTATATCTATAGGTAATGGTTTTAAGGTGGTGCTTTTGCTAACATCCTCTAATGATGAGATTTTTCTTTTAATGAATGGGCATTCTTCACTAGTGTTTCTTATGACAAGTAGAACAAAAAATAGCAAGTGGTTTTTTTAACTTCTTCATATTTTTATGTGTATATAAAGTATCTACTTGTTTACCCATGTGACTTAATCAATGTTTAAGTCTTCAAATAACATACCTAATTTACACTTGGTAATTCCTAAAGTAATATTCAATAAACTTGTCTTCTCTAGAATAAATCTAACAGATTGGTGAGATCTTGAATAATTACTACAAATTTCACAAATATCATCAATTTTTTGTTTAGAAATATCACCACCATCTATAAGATTTAAATAATCAATACATTCATCATGAATTCCTCTTAAAAAGAGCATCTTAATTGTCCTAAGTGTTAATATGGTTTGTCATGATCTTTGAAGAATAAATATAAATTATTCTAGAAAATCCTCAAGTGTTTCTTCTTCTCTTTGTGACACTAAAAAAACCTCATCACACTTTTTGTTTTTAAATGCTCTTGATATTTGACCAAGAATTGCTCTTTCATATTGTCCCATTTGTGTATGGTGCATCATCTTAATCCCACGAACCATCATAAAGTTTCATCCTTAACCATAGCTAGAAACAATTTGAGATTCTTAGCATCACTTTGGTAATCATAACTTTAACACAACACATCAAACTCAAATAGAAACATATTAGGATCTTCAATAGAAATTCCTTGAAAAATTGGTACATAAATATGAGGTATATTTTTTTTGTAGGAGCTTCTTCATTAGGAAGATCAATAGTAACTCATATATTATTGGTTCATTATTAGCCAAATCTCAGTTGGTTTCATTATCATCTTTGTATGTGTGAACAATATTTTTAAATGCCCAAGGTGTCCAATGACCGACAAAAGAGGAAGAATAGGGTTTGTATTGTTTGTACCATTTTTTATATCTACCACTTCTTAATGTGTATGGTGCCCTAAATTTTTGTAGAAAGTTAGAGGTAACTGGATTAAGTGGTCTTCTTGCTACTACAAGTGATGATTAGGTTCATTACTTTCAAATGGATGAGGCATGTTTGGAGGTGATCTAAAATAATAAGGTTCAAGCTCGTACTCAATTGTTTGTTCTTCTATTGATTCTAATGGTATTGTGGTTGGCTCAATGACACATTTATCTAAATTAAATTCAAATGACTCTTTTTTCACTTTTTTGTTTATAGGTCATGGCTTAATTGTTGTCATATCCCAATTTTTATTGCATTTAAATTATAATATGATAAATTGAAATATTGAGGAAATTCAATATGTTGAATGAAAAATTTGATATTTTTGAAATGTTTGAAAGAAGTTGACCGTCTTTTGACTATGTGATCACTTGAACTATCTTATACCTTATCATGATTGAACATTACTAATGAACTGTGTAATTGTAAGTGTGTGCAAATGCAGGAAAATGAGTTGAAGGACAAGAACACGATTGAGGTAGGATTGTTTAGCCGGATTGAACGGTAAGCTTGATGGAATCTAGGTGCACACACCACTGAATAACATGATAGTTGCATTTAAACTTTCATATAGAAGTTTATATTGATTTGATTCAAAATGATTCAATGTTTGAAAAAAAATAGGCTTGTAGAATGTTATGCATGCGATTTCTTGTTCAATTGTCTATTTTGATCTCGTGTTTTCAAAATTTAAAAGAAAACGATAGTATGGTTAAACATATATGTATGTATTTAAAATGGCATGCTTGAAGGATAAGAAACCCACTTCATTTAAAAACTATTATTTGAATAAAATAAAAGTTTATTCTTTATTTGAAACTAAATAAACACTATATTGTTATAAAATAAAACAATGGTATATGTTTATATATATATTCCTTATAAAAGAATATGAGATCAAATTCATCAAATATTAGTTAAATTCTGATAACATATGAAAAGAGAATAAAATTATTAATAAAATATCATAAGATATTATGAAATAATGGCCTACAATCAAATTGAAGGCCAAGATATTCAAATGCAGTAGTAGGCGGCCAAATTAAGGATAATTATCAAAAGAAGTGGCCCCCATAATGGAGCGAATAGGTAAGGGAGAATGTGGTTTCCATTTTGGGGTATGAATTACTTGTGAGGAATCGGGTAGGGGTCTAGTAGTGGCGACAAAGATTTAGGGAAGAAGGAAGGCAAGTGATTCGACTGAGTTGGAAAAGAAGGAAAAAGCTGAGGAAAATCCCACAAAACAGAGGTAAATTGGTGTTGTTGGTATACATGCTTGAGTTTTTAATAAAATATATTTGAAAACTTGCAATTACCCTTTCATTTTGTCGATTCCATTTGCATTAGTGGTAAATCATTAAATGTTTGTAAAATGCAAGTGTATTTTTCTTAGAGCTAGGACGTCATTATATGAGATCGATCATTTTCTCTGTAATGTTGCAAGGGCCTTATCGACCTCCCTTTGCATGCACTAAGTCTGTGCATATTCTTCCTATCAGCATTAAGCTGGATCATAAGTGAGTGAGGGCTTGCACCAAAGTCTCATTATGTATGTATGGACTTATATGTGATGGCACTCTCTGCCATTCCTAGCATATATCTTGCATTTTTTTATATCATAGATAGAGATTCATATTGATGTTTGGGCACGCACGAGATTCCACCTTGCAGATTGTTCTCTTGCTAAACTTTCCATGTAGGGTCGAGTATTCTTCGAGTAGGAAGAATTTCAGGGAAGCATAAGTTTCGTGGTTGGGCGGTAAAGCGCCTGAGCCATGTTCTCATCCACTAGTGGAGGCAAGTGTCAAAAGGAAACCTTGGATGTTTTTAAGTTATCAAAGGAATATGATGTAACCTTGATGTAAATTGTATATTGTATTGACTATGTGGCCTAATGATCCAAGTCAACTTGGATATTGTAATTGACATTTGGAAATGAATTTACTATGACTCATATTTTAATTAGACATGTGTTGCTATGATTGAAAATAGTTTCTTAAGTTATGTCTTTTTAAAATTTAATATTCACAATTTCATTTGCAATTAATATTTAAGTAGTAGTTAGAATGGGTTATTACATTTGGTATCAGAGCTTGGAGTTCAACTCCAGGCCTTTTGAGTCCACAAAGACCATGACTAGGGGATAGTTGACCCTTTGACCAATTTGAGTTGTCCTGAGGGTTGACCAAACCTAGATTGAATGTAGGTATGGGAAGGTCTAGGTTGGGAAGAAAGAAAGGGAAGATTGTTTGGACCTCGAACAAGAAAGTTGTAGTTGAAGAAAACACCAAGATTGAGGTTCAACCTAAGATTCCTAATGATGAGACTTTGGCTCAAACCCTTACTCGACTTAATCTGGAGAGGGGCAAGAAGATTGAGGAGTCGAAGCGAACTCTTAAGATTAAGAAGCTTTCTGCAATCATAAATTGGCCTCTAGGGTGTGGACCAAACACACCCTTACTAAGTAAGGAGGAAAAGGAGAGTCTGCGTGCTCAACCCCCCTCTTCTGAGAAAATTGATGTAAATTTTGATGAGGACCTAGAGAAGTGTCCTCACTCTGAGAATGAGAAAATTGACTAATGTAAAGAAGAAGATTTTGTAAATAAGGGCCCATGTGACCCATACTTAATATAAATAAAGCAAAATGTATTTTTTTGGTGTGTTCAAGTGAAGAACTCAAAAACATGTTTTTATTGTGAATGAATGTGTATGCCTTTAAGGAATGAGTGATATATGCATGTGTATGTAGAGTTATGTGAATACGAACGTTTACTCATAGAACCCAGTGTTAAGTTATGGTAGACATGAAATGTGATGCAAGTCGGGTGTGAGTTAGTATGGTGACCAATAGACAAGAGACGAGCCGTAGTGGGTCAGACAATGGACCAAACAAAAGGTTGGATCAGATTCTAGAACTTCTAAACATGAAAGAGGCTCGTATGGACCACATAGAACATGAGGTTTGAGTGGTACATGAGGACCAAATTCCCAGAAATGCAAAAATCAATTAGGGAGAAGGTGGTCTAGGAGAAGGCCCTCGGGGTCAAATTGAGGAAGAACTAGGAAATGATCTCAAAAGAGTAGCACCACCTAAGTTTGATGGTAAAGCCATTAGAGTAGGAGTTGAGGCATGGATCATTGAGATGGAGAAATATTTTGGACTCTGTATCCTATCCGACCATACTAAAGCGGTGTGGGCTACATATTAGCTTTTAGGAGAAGCAACTACTTGGTGGGATAATGAAAAGATATAAAGGAATCTTTAGCCTGGTGAGATTACTTGGGAACTCTTCCTCCAATCTCTTAGGAAGAGATGGTTACCACAACTCTTTTTCGACAAGAAGGTGACAAAACTCCAAAACCTAACTCAAGGGAGTATGACTATGGCCCAATACTAGGAAAAGTTCAATCTACTGAAGTACGTGCCCCAGTATCAAGGAGATGAACATTTTCGTACATTTGAAAGTTCATATTGGGACTTAGAACCCACATTGGAGTAGAAGTGGGCATGCATGATCCTCTGACCATGAATGAGGTCTTCTTGAAGGCCACCAAAGAGGAGAAAAAACTGCAACAGTTATCCAATTATCGCAATAATTCAAATCCTAAGTCATGGTTTGGGAACAAGAAGTTCCAGAAAAGAGAGAAGAACCACTAGGTCCGTAATCTCAAGAGGGGAAGTGAGTCACAGGAGAAAGGTGAAGATGGAAATGGTGGAAAGAGTAAGAAGGAAAATAACAACAAAAGCAAAGATGACAAAAAGTAGAAGGGCTTCAGGCAAGACAAGCTAGGAGGTCGCAAAGGGCCTCACGACAGGTGTTATACTTGAGGCGATCATTATGCCTCTAATTTTCTATAGCGGTTGAAGTCACAAAGGGAAGGAAATTATCAACAGTTTCAGCATCATCATATCCACATTGCAATGGATAATAAGCAGGCAGAGTATTAGGCTTCACCAATACAGTTGATGGGTAAGCTCTATGGTCGAACTATCTCTATTTTAATTGATATTGGAGCTACTGAATGTTTCATTGACCCTAGAGTAATATCCAAGATACCTATTAGACTTGGATGCATGAAAAACTCATGGACAGTCCAGTATGGAAACTGGGTAGAGTGGAGGGTAGATACCTATCTGTTTTGTAGCAAGTTAGAGCTTCCAACCTTCCAGACCTAGGTCAACCTATATGTGGCACCCTTAGGTTCATACAATGTAATTTTGGGGATAAATTGGTTAATCAAGTTGTTGGATATGGCATTGATGAATTTGGTTATAGGCTTTGGGATTGTGAAAATAAAAAAATTGTGAGAAGCAGGGATGTCATATTCAATGAGAAAGTGTTGTACAAAGATCAGTTGCAGCAACATGAGAAGAAAGAAAATGATTATGTAATGCTGGATGATACACCAAACAACAATGTTCCAGTGGTTCCTCATGCTCCGCAACAACAACAACAACAACAAATACCACAAACTCCAGTGAATGTTAGACGATCTTCAAGGATAAGTAGACCTCCAAAAAGATTTTCTCCCTCTTTGTATTCCATTTTATTAACTGATGCTGGTGAACCAAAATGTTATGATGAAGCTATGAAGGTGGATACCAAGGTTCAGTGGGAGCATGGAATGGAAGAAGAAATGGACTCCTTGCTGAAAAATCAGACTTGGGAATTATGCAAGTTGCCTGCAGGTAAAAAGGATTTACCAAACAAATGGGTTTATAGGCTGAAAGAGGAGGATGGAGGTAAGGAAAGATTTAAAGCCAAATTAGTTGTAAAGGGATTTGCACAGAAAAAGGGTATTGATTTTGATGAAATATTTTCTCTTGTTGTTAAAATGACTTCTATTCGTACTGTTTTAAGTATTGTGGCTACTGAAGATTTGCATTTAGAACAACTTGATGTTAAAACAACCTTTCTCCATGGTGATTTGGAAGAGGAAATATCTATGGAACAACCACAAGGGTTTGATGTCAGAGGTAAGGAGAAACTTGTGTGCAGATTGAAGAAAAGTCTATATGGCTTGAAGCAAGCACCTCGGCAATGGTATATTAAATTTGATAGTTTTATGGTTGAGCAAGGTTACAGTCAGTGTCATTCAAACCATTGTGTTTATTTTAAGAGGTTAGATGATGATAGCTACATTATCTTATGTTTATATGTTGATGATATGATTGTAGCGGGGTCTAACATAGATCACATAAGAGAGTTAAAACAACAGTTAGCAAATTCATTTGTTATGAAGTATTTGGGGACAACAAAGCGAATCCTTGGTATGAAGATTACAAGAGATAGGAAAAATAGAAAATTGTTTTTATCTCAGGTTGATTATGTTGAGAAGGTGTTGCAGAGATTTCATATGGAAAATGCAAAAGCTGTCAGTACACCTTTGCTCAGTCATGTTAAGTTGACTAAGGATATGTGTCCAAAGACACAAGAGGACGAAGCAAAAATGTCCAAGGTACCATATGCTTCAGCTGTAGGTAGTTTAATGTACGCCATGGTATGCACAAGACCAGATATTGCACATGTTGTAGGAGTTGATAGCAGGTTTATGAGTCATCCCGATGTTGAGCATTGGAATGCGGTAAAATGGATTCTTAGGTACTTGAGAGGTACATCCAATAAATGTTTATGTTTTGGGGGCTCTAATACTGATTTAAAAGGATATGTTGACTCAAATTTGGCAAGGGATATAGTTACAAGGTGGAGTACCGAAAGCTATGTATTTATAGTTGGTGGGACAATAGTGAGTTGGATTTCTCGGTTGCAAAATGTGGTTACTTTATCCACCATAGAGGGAGAGTATGTTGCTACAACAAAGGCAGCAAAGGAGATGATATGGCTACAAATTTTCATGGAAGAGTTGGGAAAACAACAGGCTGAAAATTACTTGTTTACAGATAGCCAGAGTGTTATACATCTTGCAAATAATTTTGCCTTGCACTCTAAAACAAAACACATATAGTTGAGATATCATTTCATTTGGTCAGTGTTGGAGGATGGATAGGTTAAGCTCGACAAGATACATATAGATGCCAATCTAGCAGATATATTTACGAAGGCGGTGACAAGGGAGAAGCTGAGCTCCTCTTCAGCTTCAGTTGGCCTTCAAAGTTGAATTCAGGTATAACAGAGTAGCAGGGTCCAAGGTACTTATTTCCAGTGGGAGATGTAAGTGCAGTAGTGTTTTCTAGGATCAATCTCTAAGTGGGAGATTGTGTTGGTGTGGAGCCTGATTAGTCTCCAAGTGGGAGATTGTTGGTATGTGGTGATTGATCATGCTATAATGTACACCTGACATGTATCCTCATCGGGTTCCGGGGTCAGGCCAGGCCCTAGGTAGGGGTTTGGGGGCGGTAGCCCCCAAGAATTTCTTTTCCTATTTTTTTCGTGTCGTCACCGAAAAAGATAAAAAAGACTTTGTAAAACCCTAATTCTAGAAGCTTCTAAAAGGCTTGTTATAAGGGGTTGGGATTGGGGGGTTACAGTATGTAGAAAAAGGCAATTATTCGCGAGATTATAATATGTTTTGCACTGGATAATAAAATCATTGGATGGCTGTGGTTTTGTGGATGTAGCCCGGATTGGGTGAACCACGTTAAATTCTCTGTGTTGTCTTGTTTCTGCTATAATTTTGTGTGTGTTTTATTTCTATGTTTTATTGATCAAATCTGCATTTAACTGTTAGATATTTGCCTTCTAACCCTAACAAATCGAGCATAAGTCTATAGTGAACTGTGAGGATAAGGTAGTTAGTTGTCTGGATGATTATAGGAACCCAGATGAGATCTATGGGATACAAAGACCCTTAGAGATTAGATAGATCTTTTCTATGCATCTCAAAAAGGCTCGTCAAAAGGGATGTGCTATTTGTGTTGTGTATATCAGTAACCCTGGAAACACTAGATGACTACCCTATTCTTAAGGAGTTCTGAGATGTATTCCTTGATGAACTCATGGAGTTACCTCTGAAATGGGAATTTGACTTCTCTATTGACCTAGTATCGAGAGCTGAGCCTCAATCCAAAGCACCATATTAGATGACCACTACTAAACTCCATGACTTGAAGGCCCAGTTAATGGAATTGTTGAACAAAGGGCTCATAAGACCTGGTGTGTCTCCTTGGGGAGCACCAATAATCTTTGTGAAAAGAAGGATGGAAACTTACATCTGTGTAGACTATCAAATGTTGAACAAGGCGACCATCAAGAATTGATATCCACTCCCAAGGATTGATGAGTTGTTTGACCAGATGAAGGGAGCGACAATGTTCTCCAAAATTGATCTCAGGTCGAGATACCATCAGTTGAGAATAAAGGAAGAAGATATTTCAAAGACTGCCTTTTGAACTCAGTATGGACATTATGATTTCACTGTGGTACCTTTTGGTTTGACCAATACACCTGCAACTTTCATGAATCTCATGAATAGAGTGTTCATAGACTGTTTGGATGACTTTGTTTTGATTTTCATAGATGACATCCTAGTTTACTCAAAGTCTATTGAAGAGCATGATAGGAACTTGAGGATAGTCTTACAATGGATGAGAGAGAAGAAACTCTTTGGGAAGCTATCCAAGTGCTCGTTTTATCAAGACAGGTGCACTATCTAGGCCATATTATTTCAACTGAGGGTGTCTTTGTAGACCTTGAAAAGATTAAGACGATAGTGGAATGGCCAATGCCTCAAAATGTGTTAGAAGTTCGTAGCTTCATGAGCCTCGCAGGATATTATAGAAAGTTTGTGCAAGGGCTCTCCCATATTGCGTCTCCAATCACGTCACTCCAAGGAACACAATTTGAATGGACCAAAAAGTGTGAATGAGCATTCCAACTCCTAAAGGAGAGGCTCATAATAGCACTAGTGTTGACCATCCCTAATCCTAATGGAAGATTCATTGTAATCACATATGCTTTAGGAGAGGGAGTGGGAGTAGTACTAATACAGGATGGACAAGTGGTAGCATACGAATCAAGGAAGCTTAAACAACATGAGGTGAATTATGCACCACATGACTTAGAGTTGGCCATAATAGTTCATGGCTTGCAGATGTGGAGACATTATCTCTTAGGAAAGTAGTTTGAGCTCAAGATAGATCATTTGGGATTGAGATACATTTTTACTCAGCCAAACCTTAATGCACGACAGAGAAGGTGGTTGGAATTCCTTAGTGAGTATGACTTCAGAATTGACTATATAAAGAGAAAAGAGAACATAGTGGTTGATGCTCTTAGTAGATGAAGACATATGGTAGCCATGATCTTAACAAGGTCTAATTTGAGATAGCAGGTGACACAACATTTGCAAGGGGACAAGCACTACAAAAGAGTGAAGAGCGCTCTAGCAGAGAATCCATCAGATCATCGGTTTGATGGGTATGGGTTTGAACTGGATGGCATTTTGAGATACCAGAGAAGGATGTACATTCCAGACTCTAGAGAGTTGACGAAGTTGGTTCTGGAAGAAGTTCACAATGCACCTTATTCAAGACACCCCAGAGTATCCAGAATGATTGTAGAATTGAAAACTTTGTACTTCTGGCCTAAACTTAAGAAGGATGTAGTGGAGTACGTAGCTAGATGCTTAGAATGTCAGCGAGTCAAGGCTGAGCATGCACATCCAATAGGGCTATTATATCCTCATGACATACATGAGTATAAATGGTAGGTGATCAGTATGGATTTCATACATGGGTTACCTTTGAGCAAGAATCAACGTGATGTTATCTTGGTTGTGATCAATAAGTTGACCAAGGTGGTGCACTTCATCCTAGGAAACCTTAAGGATGGATCATTGACCTTGGCCAAGAATTTTGTCTGGCAGATCTTCCGGTTACATGGAGTGCCAAAGAAAATCATTTCTGATAGGGACACCTGGATGACCTCAATATTTTGGACGACCCTGAATGCTGCATTGGGAATCAAGTTGAATTTCAGATCGACTTACCATCCTTAGACCGATGAACAGATGGAGAGGGTAAATCAGGTAGTCGAAGACCTCCTCTGAATGTACTGCATGGACCAACAATATAAGTGGGAAGAATACTTACCATTGGTAGAGTTTGCTTACAATAACTCCTATCACACATCTCTAGGTATGACACCATTTGAAGCTCTTTATGGGAAGAAGTGCTGTACACCCATTAGTTGGGATAGATTGGAAGACAAGATGATATTAGGACCCGAAATGCTCAAGGAGATGGAAGAACAGATGAGAATTATTAAGGGAAGACTAAAGGAGGTGGCAGAACGACAAAGGAGTTATGCCAAAAAGATCAAAACTTTTAGATAGTTTGTGATAGGGGATAAAGTCCTTATAAGAGTCAGGCCTCATAAAAATTCCAATGCCTTTGGAAAATCTTCCAAATTAGCCCCAAGATATGTGGGTCTATTTGATGTAGTGGAAGTGATCAACCTGGTTGCTTATAGACTTGCTCTACCACTTGCTCTGGCTCAACTTCATAATGTGTTTAATGTTTCTTTACTTAAGCCATATCATCCTGATGTAGCTCATGTGCTTGACTGACAAACTTTGTAGGTACATGACCCAAGAGTGGTGCTATTGGAGCCAATTAGAATCTTGGATAGACACAATGTTAAGTTGTGGAGCAGAGACATTGCTCAGTTTAAGGTCCAATGGGACTAATATTTAGAAGACAACACTACTTTGGAGGATGCAAAAGAAATAGAACGCTCCTTCCCACATTTGCTTTCTTAGAAAGAGACTCTTGATAATTTTGTTTGAATATTTTGGATTGAATGTTGTAATGTTTTGGCTTGGAAACAATATGAAATGATGTTGAAAGAGACATATATGCTCTAATTTTTCTCTTCCAAGAGGGGAAGGATGTCGTATCCCAATTTTTATTGCATTTAAATTATAATATGATAAATTGAATTATTGAGGAAATACAATATGTTGAATGAAAAATTTGATATTTTTGAAATGTTTCAAAGAAGTTGACCATCTTTTGACTATGTGATCATTTGAACTATCTTATACCTTATTATGATTGAACGTTATGATGAACTGTGTAAGTGCAAGTGTGTGCAAATGCATGAAAATGGGTTGAAAGATGAGAGCATAGTTGAGGTAGGATTGTTTAGCCAGATTGAAGCGTAAGCTTGATGGAATTTGGGTGCACACACCACTGAACAACATGATAGCTGCATTTAAACTTTCATATAGAAGATTATATTGATCTAATTTGAAATGATTCAATGCTTGAAAAAAAATAGGCTTGTAGAATGTTATACATGTGATTTCTTGTTCAATTGTCTATTTTGACCTCATGTTTTTAAAATTGAAAAGAAAAATGATAATATGGTTAAACATATATGTATGTATTTAAAATGACATGCTTGAAGGATAAGACAACCACTTCATTTAAAAAATATTATTTGAATAAAATAAAAGTTTATTCTTATTTGAAAGTGAATAAACATTATATTATTATAAAATAAAACAATGATATATATATATGCACATATATAAAAACATATACATATTCCTTATAAAAGAATATGAGATTGAATTCATCAAATATTATTGTTAAATTCTTATAACATATGAAAAAAGAATAAAATTATTAATAAAATATCATAAGGAAGATATTATGAAATAATGGCCTACAATCAAACTAAAGGCCAAGATATTCAAATGTAGTACTGGGTGGCCAAATTAAGGATAATTACATGAAATGAAACGGTCCCCATAATGGAGCGAACAGGTAAGGGAGAACGTGGTTTCCATTTTGGAGTACAAATTACTTGCAAGGAACCGGGCAAGGGTCTAGTAGTGGCGACGAAGATTCAAGGAAAAAGGAAGGCAAGTGATTCAACTGAGCTGGAAAAGAAGGAAAAAGCTAAGGAAAATCCCACAAAATAGAGGTAAATTGGTGTTGTTGGTGTAGATGCTTGATTTTTTAATAAAATCTATTCGAAAACTTGCAATTTCCCTTTCATTTTGTCAATTCCATTTGAATTAGTGGTAAATCATTAGATGTCCGTAAAATACAAGTGTATTTTGCTTAAAGCTAGGACGTCATTGTATGAGATTGATCATTTTCTCTATAATGTTGTAAGGGCATTATCAGCCTCCCTTTACATGCACTAAGTCTGTGCATATTCTTCCTATCAACATGACAACCAAACATGGTTATGCTCTATATGTTATATTGTTATCGCCTCTATTTGTTTATTTCTTGCATGAAAGTTTATTTACCATTTTCATGGCTACTCGGATCAATCCGATAGCCAAAAGTATTATTTTATGTAAAATTATTTTAAAATCATTTATCGTTTCCCTCTAAGGGAAACAATTGTTTCTCCATTGTTATCCTTCACAGTTGTTGTTCTCCCTGTTGACTAGGCCAAACAAGTATGCCGCACCATATGGGTGTGTGGGCTTCATTAATCGTTCATAGAACGATGGATAGTCATGGTTGTTATTAAAGCATATCACATCGTTCACCATGAACGATGGTCGAACGATTATATTGTTCCATTTTTCATTATGTTGGAACGATCTCTAAGATCGATTGACAGTATGCCATTTGAACATAGATTTAATCATTCATCATAACAACTCCCATTATCGTTTCTTACATGCGATGCTCACAATGTTTGTATTCACCAGTCCTTATTGCATGCACATTATCGTTCCCTAGAATGATACTCGAATCATTCCATAGAATGATTACCATGAATGAGTCTTACCAGCATTGTCATCGAACAATGTAGGCAAATGATCGACATTCATCAAGGTTCAACTATTGTAATGTTAATAATAAAATCGAACAGTCATTCGACTGTTAGTCATTCTTTAGAACAACAGTGACTTGAGCATATATCTCATAACTGTCGCCAATAGAATTAAGCACATGTTTCTCCATAACCTAAACAATAATAAAGTTGTTCTAGATTCATATGTTTATTTTGGTTTTAAAACGACAAGCATGTTGATCGATTCTTTTGTTTACACAAAAAGATACTAGTATTGTTTATTATTTGTATAACTAGAATGATAGACACATTGATCATTTATATGTTATATTGGTTAACTTGAAACTGTTAATGAGACACATTGGCACAATAACTTGTAAACTTTTGTAAACAACATGGATCTGATACAAACATTGTACTAGTATGTAGTAACTGTTCCAAATAGAACTGTTCTTCTTTTCTATGAAAAAGGAAAACTTACATCTTGTAAAACTGTTTGATGATATAACAAACTGTAGCATTATTTTGAAGGATAGCAATTAGTTATAATAGTATTTATTTCAGAATGTATGCGCAAATATATTAACTAAAGTTGGCACATATATGTGTATGCACATAGACCTTCATCTACATACATAAACATACTTGTGACATACCTTCTTTTGTTACTTATTTAATTCATTTTCTTCTATAATGAGTACTGAATTACGTTAAATATGAAGTGGTAGAATACATTGAATGTAATCATGTGACATGTGTATGAACTGAATGTATAATGCATTGAAAAAATCCACTTGAATTATCTTTCTGAATTTTATTAAGTTGAGGAATTAAGTAGACTGAATTACTTTTCCGTTGATATGTGTTTAAGGAATATTTTCCTTGTTTAGTGGAATATCAACACCTAAGTAGATTAGAGCTCACCTCAGGGTTGATGTTGCTAGAGGGTAGATAGTTTCTAAGGAATAAACTTGTGTTGTTGAAAGTTACCTTTCGGGACGGGTGTCGAAATGGAGTACAAAGGGTATAGGTTTTGCTTTATCCAAAACCCATCTTTTGTTGTTGCAACTTAATTTTAATGCTTGGCCAAGCAGTTAGCCCATTATGTATGTATGGACTTATATGTGATGAAACTCTCTGCCATTCCTAGCATAAATCTTACATTTTTCTGATCATAGATAGAGATGCATGTTGATGTTTGGGCACACACCAGATTCCACCTTGAAGATTGTTCTCTTGCTAAAGTTTATGTACATGGTTGGGTATTCTTCGAGTAGGAAGAATTTCAGGGAAGAGTAAGCTTCGTGGTTGGGCGGTAAAGCGCCCGAGCCATGTTCTTATCCACTAGTGGACGTGAGCATCAAAAGGAAACCTTGGATGCTTTCAAGTTATCAAAGGAATATGATGTAACCCTAATGTAAATTGTATATTGTATTGACTATGTGGCCCAATGAGCAAAGTCAACTTGGATATTGTAATTGACATTTGGAAATGAACATATATTATGACTCATATTTTAATTAGACATGTGTTGCTATGATTGAAAATAATTGCTTAAGTTATGTCTTTTTAAAATTTAATATTCTTTTTTTTGATACGTAAGCGTTTGATATTATATTAATATTAAAAAGAGCCATACATCACATCTGCTAAAGTAGGAAAACCATCAGTGAACCAGAAGCCAAAAAAGCCAGTAAAGATTCCTTTAATCAGCCCGCAGAAGACACAAAATTTGACCAAAATTCACTTCGTCCAAGCCAAAACCAGAGAAACCATATACAAACAACCAACCAACGAGCAAAATTAAGAGAAAAAAGAAGTCGAACCTCAGAGAAACCCATTCAAGTTAGCAAAAGTATCAAAATCAACCACCCAGTCTAAACCTTCCTCCACCACCAGCCCTAACTTCCTTTTCAGAAACTCCACTGCCATGACCGAGACCATTCGATGCCTCATAAGCTCAACCCCTTTTGAATCCAGAAGAAACATGAAGACTTTCACCGCCTCGTCTGTTTTCTAGAGTAACTCCAAGTTCGATGGTTGTGGGACCCCTTTGCCAACAATTTCTACCTTTAAAGTCTCCTCTAAACCTCGCAACAAATCCTCTCGAAACAGGCGCATGAGCATTTCCTTGGCCTCTGCCTTAGATACCTCAACATCCAGCAACGCGACCAAGAAGCACGAGGAGATATAGGCATTATCCCTCGCATACTCCTTCCTCTCCAAATGGCCTTTCCCTAGGACCATTTTTACTGCTACAAGAACTAAAGGATCACTATCAAGCAGAACACGCTTAAGCCGCTGGTTGGTAATTTCTCTGAAGGCAGCTTGCCTCTCCGTCACCAATAGAGAAATGGGTGTGTTCGCACCAAACGACTCTGACCCCTCCATAGACACATAGATTATGAACTTGGAGCAGCCAGATTTTTCCATCTTTGTAGCCACCAGAAGCCGAACATTGTCGGCCGAAACACCACCACCTAGGACACCACATAAACATTGCAAACCACATAGTAACAAACTACCGACACCAACTTCCATTAATAACACCCACGACAACAAAGCCGAACTCACATCACACGAGCGGGAAATTATTCTGATGCAAGGCAATTTGTCCTTGCATGAACATCCAACCTTCTCCTTAAGCCTTTATTACAATGCATACCTTGAAATGATGATAGCACGCTAGCTAACAGCTGTGCATGTACTCGCCCCATGGAGTTACGATAAACTTAGATAAAATTGATTTAGTAGTTTATGAATTACAATCTCATATAAATCAAATGAAATATTCCAAAGAAAAGAACAATTAGAATAAAGCACATAAAATAATTTTCATCATCATTTGATGAGAGGGGGCCCTCCTCTTATTCCATGGTGCGATAGAGGTATTTTACACCAAAACTCTTCAAGATTCCAACTGATTCTTATATATATTTCTAGCAAAAAGTTATGTTCATATATATCCCCATTCCATTCATATGCTACAATTTATATAGCTTAAAACTTATAACCAATCTACTAAAAACATATAAAGAGTTATTGGCCTATGATAAAGACTTATTTTTGACCCCTAACCATAATATCAAATAAAAAATCTATCAACACAAATAAGTTAAACGATTTTTTTTTATAGTGGCCATACAATATAGATATTTAATTATAAAAAAAAGTGTTAGAACATAACAAGTAGCTATAAATTATCAACATCCTTTTTGACAAATGTAACCCTTATTAATACCCACAACTATAGGAAATCTGTAGCCATCCATCTTTGTTTAATCAAATATACAAACCAAACAAATTATTACCTCAAAATTATTTATCCAAGGTTTATTTTATACTTTTAAACATATTAAATCTTTTTATTTTGAATAAACTATTAGTAGCAAAAAATGAGATAAAGTTTGAATTAAGGTATGGATTTGATAAGTAAATATAACCAGGAAGGGACTTAACTTATTAAAATTAGTACAATTTTTTAACCCATCATTTGGACATATGGAAAATACATTGAAGAGGCTTGATGTTTCAAAAGTATTCATGATGAGTTTGTAAGTGTATTGTCTATTTCATTGTTGAATAAAACATTAAGTGTGGATGCTTTTGGAGGTTGGGTTTTTCCTTCTTGAATATTTTTCTAGAGTATATTTCGTGTAATCTTGTGGTATGTCTTTGATATTTGCATTATTGTTATTATGTAAGCTTACATGCATGCTTTTGCCTCATAGCCTGGTTATGTAGGAAATGGTTTGATCAACATGATTAGTGCCTAATATTGGGTTATAAAGTCATAATCAACTAGAAAACACAACACATAAATGAAAAAAGAGATATGATACTAATAATTGAACATGCATAATAATCCCTCTCCAAAATTTTAGAAATACATATACAATAAGAAAATGACCATTACACATAATGTCTGCAATGTATTATAATGCTATGATACTTATCAAATACTTAGTACATTCACACTAACAAATGTGGTGAGAGAAAACCTTAAGCTAGGAAGAACCTATCGCACTTCTTTGCTTGGAAGACTCCTTGAAGATCCACAAGTGGCCAAGTAGACATCCAATTACAAACATTTGATTTAGACTAGCTATCTCTTCATGATTTATAAAATAATTTTCTCTAATGGTGATTGGACATGCATGGATTAAAATCATAGATCTTGCTTAACATTGGTGTCACATTAAAATAGAGAACTAAAATTAACCATTTGAGTTAGAAATGAATTGATAATTATAAGACACAATTTGATCGCTAAATCCTCACAAAAATCAACTTAGGATTGGATGTCATTAATGTTGTGTGTGGAGAAAGTCAAATACGATGATATATGTTGAAATGATAACCTAGAGATGGAGAATTACCTACATTTAAAACTCCAACCACTACATTTATGGTGGCATGACACTATTTATCATCCACTCCCAATTTTAGATTTTGGATTATGATGTTGGGGTAAGCATGATATTTTGGGTGGGAAAATTTAATTGGTAGTTGTAGGGGTCAAAGTGGGCACTAATGACAATATTGGGTAGGTTTGGGAGTGGGTGGAGTGATCAATAGACAGTTAGGAGTCAAAGTAGGCACTAATGACATAATAGATTCTTCTTTAAACTCTTAAATCTAAATACTCTTTCCATATTCTAACATTCATTCTATAATTTCAAAAAAAAAATTAAAAAAAAAATCCTTAGCTATAAGAACCAGAAACAATAAAAAAATGTCACGAACCAATTTAACTTTGGGAAACCCATTACTAGTTGATCGGAAATTGGGTGCCACGTGCGCCGATTTTCACCTTACGTTCCTTTTAGATATCCAGTTGCTTTGATAACTATCCACGCATTGAAACACGGATCATGTTTTCAATGAGGAATCCATTCAATCAGTCTTTATTGACCGTCCGATGTGCTTTGAACCCCCTTCACTGTGAGATTATCCACAAGTTTATGCGGTTGGGAAAGGGAAATGTACGTCCAGGAGTTCTGGTTTGTGTTCTGTCTGCAAACTGAAAGATTGAGAAGGCATCAAGGTAGGCTTTCTAGTCTATGTACAGTTTTTGTTATTTTAAATGTAAATGTTAAGGAACTAAAGTTTTATCTACGATGAATCCTGTTGATTTTCGATGATTTTGGTTCCATAGTCATAAGGTTCTTTGTAGGCGTATGCATCATTTTTTTTAAAGCTAGAATAAAAGTGAAGAGGGATTAAAACCCACGGTCTTTCTGTTTTTTAACATACATAGTAGAAGAGTTGAACCGCCTTATGGCATACTGGGTATGACACAAGCTACTTTTAACAGTACCTAAAGAATAGATAGAATTTTAGGTGTTGTCCAAGAGGTTGGGGTGTAATGATAATGTAAGCTCTTTTTATAAGAGCGGGACCCAAGTTCAGATCACGATAAGATAGTGTATTGGATTGCACGCACCTTTTGAGCTTGGCCCATGTTTTAAAGTCTAAAATATGTAGTCCAAGGTAGCTTCACACAGTGCCAAAGGCTGCCTGTAACCTTACCCAAGATTTACCAATCAATAAGCTAGGGCAGATGTTACAATTGCAGGGTGCATTTGAGCTTGGGCTACGTTTTAAAATCTTAAGGATGTGGTACAAGGTATCTTCACACAGTCTTAAGGGCTGCCTAGAAGCTTACCCAAGATTTAGCAATCAAAACAATGTGTCTGAAATGTACATGTATTGGTAGAAAATCTCCGGTCCATCCAAATTATAGAAATTCAACCTCCTAATACTAGTTTTACCATTGCTGTCATAACGAGGCATGTTTCTTGATATTAGAGCTACTAGTGCTATCATAACTGGGACTTCCACTATTAAGATTAGGACACATACTGGTAACCGATGCGTAATCTTTATCTTCGTCAGTCGGTCCAACCCAACCCAGAGGAGCTTGAAAATAACAGCCAAAACGGTCCGACTCACAACCAATTAAGATAAGCAATACTATAATTGAATTGAGAGCCCAAAGGAGCTTGACAATCACAGCCAAAATTTTCCAATCCACAACTAAGAGATAAACAATATCATAACTGAATCAGAGAAACTGAGAAACAGTTTCGATGTTGAAAAAGGTCAGTACTTTCAGAAATACAATATGTAGGGAGCAACACGTGACTTTATAAATGTTGTGCCATTTCAAAGCTCCTTCATAGCAGTGGAAGTGCCCTTCAAAAATGACATAGATGAAATCGTATAGGATTTTAGGTGTTGTCCAAGAGGTTGTGGTGTAATGATAGTACAAGCTTTTTATAAGAGTGTGATCCAAGTTCAGATCACAATAAGATAGTGCAGAGGTTACAATTGCAGGGTGCATTTGAGCTTGGGCCACATTTTAAAATCTTAAGAATGTGGTCCAAGATAGCTTCACACCATGTTAAGGGCTGCCTTAAACCTTAGCAATCAAAACAATATGCCTGGAATGTCCATGTCTCGGAAGAAAATTTCCAATCCATTCAAATTATAGAAACTCAACCTTCTAATACTAGTGCTACCATTGGTGTTAAAATATTCATGTTTTTTTATACTAGTTTTACTATTGGTATCATAACTGCAACTGCCACTATTAAGATTCAAGCCCATACTGGTAACCAATATGCAATCTTTATCTTTGTCAGCAGGTCCAACCCGACTGGGAGGAGCTTGAAAATAACAGCCAAAACTGTCCAACTCACAAGCAATTAAGATAAACAATACCATAATTTAACTAAAAGAGGGGTAAAAATTTATTCAATCCAAAAAAGAGCAGTACAAAGCAAGGGAATTACACATCCCTATCAATCTCCTCTAATTGGTCCAACTCTTGAGACAAACCCAGGGGTAATTGGCCCCTATCCACAATTTTCCAATTATGCAAATGATCAGAAGCCCATTTAGCCAAACAATTCGCAACCCCGTTCCATTCACGCGGAATATGACAGAAGGAAACAGAATCAAAGGAAGCACACAGATTAAGAATCTGTTTTATAATAACACCCAAATGCCAACTGACATCCTCTAATTGCTGCCTCTTCAGCAAAGTCACAACCACCTGAGAATCCAATATGTGGTGAGTGACACATGGCTTAAATACCCAAAGATAGGAAAACAAACCCCCTTTGGATACTAAATGTTGTGCCAGTTCTAAGCTCGTTCAAAGCAGTAGAAGTGGCCTTAAAAAAATAAAAAATGACATAGATGAAAGAAAAGTGAAATCAGCTACATATAAATAACTCCTTGGAAAAAAGCAGATAGAAATGAATTAAGTTTCCTGCAGTATCCTTGTCTGGTGTGCCTGCCTGGTTGAGTAATATGAGAGCCATGTTCAATCTCCTGGGCTGCCTTGATTTCCTTGTCCACTTTATATATCCCTCTTGAATAAACCTTCAGAGCATCATAGATCTCAGATGCAGTCTGCTGCATCCATTCTTTCAGAGTTCCCATTTCCTCATGCTGCACCTTGACACCACAGACTTCATCAATCAAAGAATTACACAGTGGTATGCAGATACATGATATCATATCTGACTTTGAAAACCTAAAATCTTTAATTCATTAACCAAATTTCATTAGGTCTGAACTTTCTCCTCCATCTCTTTAAAGTTTAATGCAGCGCTCTTTCAAAGTGGTTTTCATTTTCCATCGCTTTGAGACACCTGCCGTTGTAAAATGTATCTTCCTCTAGTTTCTTCTAATAAATAATGATCTCCATGGTCCTCCATCAAGTCATTCCCACAATGATTTCCAGTGCTCACAGTCCTGCCTATACCAGGCCAACCTATTTTCACATACAAGGAAGACAATGGAGAATTAATAGTGATTATAGCCAGATTTGAGGTAGGGGGCTCAATCCTTTTTTCCTTTACTATAGCAGTCTTTGCAAGAGGAATTTCTCTTCAAAGCAATTTTTGCTGAGGAAGAGCCCTCACTCTTTGTAATTCCTTTCACAATCTCATACATGGTTACTTTTAAGTCCACAATGTGCTCACAAATCGCACTAACAGTTACTTGAACAGGAAATTTGTCCATCCAAATTCTTGAAAAGAGTTTGGTAAGCATTGTTACAGTAATAAAAATTATCAAGAACCATTATTCTTGTACCAATGAGAATCTTCATTGTGGCAATGCTCACCTTTGTCACCTTCTAAAACACATCATTGCTGCCCTTGGTAATGTCGGGCTCCTCATAATGCCTCAATCCACAATCTGTCACTAAGTGACTCCTAATCTGCCTCATTATTAACAATCTTGGGATCTTTTCCCCTCCTTTCAAAGTGTCTGAGTGATCCCACATGGCTTGCATTAAACTCTATCTCATGGGTTTCTTCCCATAGTCACAACATACTTTCACCTGTCATGCCCCTTTTATTGTAGCTAACTGCTAGATTCTATCACCATTCTCAGTAGTAGAGTAACCTGATTTAGGTAGTGGCAAATGCCAACTTCTACAGTAGCAAGATTTTTTGGGAAGGCCCAACTTCAGGATTCCCAAATATATTTGAGCAAGTCTCACAAGGATTTGTTGCAATATGTCCCTAAACTTGACAAATCAAGATTGAAAATCTGTCATTTGCAGTTTAGACAAGCCTGGCACCTAATGGTAGAAGGCTGTAAAAGCTAAGCACTTTCAAGAGGCTTTGAGAAAAAGGGAAGTCCGTTAGAAACTTAGAAGCATTCCACATACCTGGAAGAATGGTATAGTTTGAAAGGTTGACCAAAATAATTGTGATAGAATCTCCATATTACAAAGTGGAAGGGATAAGTAAGAAGCATTGATCATGTTTCTCCATTTCAAACTAGCAATAAAAGCATCTACATGGACCATTGAATCTCCATTTCATGAGATTTTTAAGAGCCAGGAAATGGTTGATTTTCCAACATGGACACTTTATTCTGCAATCCTTCTTCCATCCTTGGTTTCTCTACCCAAGACAGTTTTATAACCAATAGTAATTGATTAAATTGTGAATTCTTTCATTCCGCAAAAAATTATAATCTTTCCTTCTAACAATACTTTCCTGCTGTTGTGACATTTCCCATAATTTACTTAACAAGCATTGGAAGCTCACAATAGGCTACAGTCTAGATGTTTCCATTTCTGAGTTCCATCTCACTTTGCTTTGAAATGTGGAAAAACTCACCACCACTTCATGATCGCATCTGCGCGAAAGCTTCATTTAGGGGTATGATATCAAGTATTTCTTCAGTGAGAGGTAGGTATTTATCCTCTATGTCCCCCCAAAAGGGGGCTATCTTGACATCTTGCTATTTTTGACCATCCAAAATTGACCTTGCTTAATAAGGTACCTGCCAGTTTGATGCACAGCCAAATAGAGAATCCTTTATGCTAATGAGCATCAATGAAAATTCTTGCCATTGGGTTCTACCAAATATTCATCTACAAGTATTTGTTTCCACAATATTTTTGGTTATTTTCATCAACACCAATACAATTTTGTTATCACAGTTGTGCTATTCAAGATAATTTTTCTCAAGGCTAGGCCACCTCAGTTCATTTAAGTGCAAGATTTATTCCAATATGTCATTAATTGACCTCAACTTTTCTTAAAAAATGGAAATGATCTTGAATCAAATCCATTTTTTTACGGGCCATAGGGGCTGCAAATTTTTATGTTGGAAGAGTCTAACGCCCTCTTGGTCCTGACAAACAATACTATCTTACATCATCTCAAATCTCTCTGCCGTCTTTGTTATATATGGTATGCCAGGGTGTGAGCATAAAATTCCCCAATTTTATTGTTTCTACTCTCTTAGGAATAAGAGTGAGGAATGTGTTGTTAAGAGCCTAGACCACATGTCTAGAGGTCTTAAAACTCTTCTGCATACCTCCAATAGATCAACCTTCACATCCAAAAAGTGGTGATAGAGTTCTATTAAGACACATGGAGAAGATGATGCTTGTTCACTTTTCTCACAAGAATTTCATTCTAAGCATCAAAATTTAAAGAGGGAATATGATTCAAGATCTTTTTGTTTGACAGAATTGTTGCTTTCCCATGTTTATCAAGGAGAAGAGTCTAGTGGTAAACAGATAAGGGAAGTGCAGAACCTGTTCTTCAAATGCCTTTCGGCACAAAAAACTAAGGGGTAACAATTCTATAGGAGAGAGAGAAAGGCAATTGTGAAGTAGCTTTCAAAATGTCAGCTCACTCCATTCATTCCTTACTGAAGAGGACAACTCACATCATTTCTTTGAGAACGCTTAGTCTACTCTATCGTATACTTTAGATGTAGCCAAATTCAAGAACATGGATCTCTCTTTTGAGAAGCGCATCAAGTGATTCGCTTCAATGGTGACAATAATCCTCAAGGATCTAGTGACCTTAAAGTCCCCTTGCTTTGAATAAATAATGATAACCCAACACCACCTCAATTCTCTTGCTTAAGTCTTTGTCGCTGATGGTGTTGTAGAGGGTAATGGGCTTAAAATTCTCGAATTTTGTTCATTTTTTTCTTGTTGGGAACAAGAATGCGGAGGTGTTGTTAAGAGACCAGAGCATGCATCTAGAGGGTTTGGATTTTCTACAACCTTCAATAGATCCAACTTCACCTCGAAACATTTAAAATAATTCTACCAAAAACCTTCAAGTCCATGGGCCTTTCCCTTCTTAATGGGGTAAGTGATCCTTGAGTAAATGGCTTCTAGGACAATGATAATCCTCAAGGATCTGGCAACTTTCTAGAAAGCCCCCTTACTTTGAACAAACACTGTCTCAAGTCTATTTGCCCAAATCTGGAAGTGTTGTTTAAAACCTAGACTCTAGAGCTTACATCAAGAAGGACTGGATTTTCTAGAACCTTCAATAGATCCAACTTCACATCTCAAAACTCTGAAAAGAATTTTACCAAAAAAATCTTCAAGTCCATGGGCCATCCCCTTTTTCATGAGGCTAGTGATCACTGGTCATTTTCCTCACAAGAGCTTCAATCTGAGCATCCAAATTGAAAGAGGATATAATTCAGTATTTGTTTGCCAGTGTTGTAGCCTTACTTTGTCTATGTGAAGAAGAGTCTAGCAAAGCAGCTGAGCACTCCCTGCTGCATGCTACTTCCATTTCCTTAAAGGTCATTGAAAAGAGGGGCAATTATATCACCTCATAGTAATTTTTGAACACGTGACCCCAAGGCACAAAGACTCCAAATGTCAATTCTCTCAAAAGATGGAAGAGGAATTACTTAAGCTTCCATTCAGAGCGGTTGAAGTTTTATCATTGCCTTATAAGGGGTAAATTTGGCATGTGACGAATATGTACACACTGGCATATTGTGGGGTACAAAACTTTTATACAAGGAGTTGCATTTTGAGAGGCTCTGAATTCGTATACAATTTCTTTTTCCTTTACATTCGCCCAAAGATGTCCTTATTACCCTTAGGCTTAGGTCTTTCATAAACTCATTCTTCCTGTAAACCTATACATTCTCTATTTGCTCAGTTTCATATCTTGGAGTGGAAACATTTTTTGGAACACTTAGACAGTCATATAAACTATGAAGTAAAGCCGATTATCTCAAGCAACCGAATGATGACATGCTTTCATGATCCAGTTTGGATCATACCTGCCCTAGTAGGAGGCTTTTGGTCCACATTAGCTCATAAGAAAAGGTGATAGTTTACCTTCTATGTTGTCCATGGATTACCTTCTTTCTCACTTCTCTGTGAAGTGAATATGGGTGTTCTTATGAAGTCTTTGCCGTTGTTCCAACCTGTTGCCTTGCAGATCATATTGGTTTTAAGTTCCATTGATCCCTTGAAGTGTTGTCAATTTATGTCCTTGACATGTGACCTCATTTCCGATTTGGCTGCTTTGCACTCTCAGTGTCTTGCCTTTCACTTTTGCACTTTTGGTGTCTTAGTTTATGCTCTTGGACCTTAGGTGTTTTAGCTTCGTACCTATGTGGTTGGTACTGGTATTTCACTTGACAGATTCTTTTGGGTCGCACTGTAACATACATGTTTGCTGGTTGGCATGTGACTTTCTCTTGGAGATGTATTCTATGTCATCTTCCTTGCTGTTCACATACTTACAACATCTTGATTATGAGAATGACTGAAAAACACAACCCTACTGTAACATACTTTTTGTTGGTTGGCATGTTGCTTTCTCTTGGAGATGTTTTCTATGTCTTCTTCCTTGCTGTTCACATGCTTACAACATCTTGATTATGAGAATGACTGAAAAGCACAACACTTTTTTCATGGATGCCCTTACTTGAGTGTTAAATTAGAAGTTTGCAGCAAAAAAAGTAACAAATGAAAAATATGAATGGAAATGCCTTTAGTGCTATGTTACCAGGAACGAGAAATAAAAACCACAGCGACAACAGTAATGTGACAAGTAGTGGATCTTGTATACACATGCCTTTTAAAAAAATCAAATTTTTTCAAGATTCTCTTGTCATACACATTGTTTGCATAATGCATATATAATAAAATACTATCTTATGTAAATGAAAATGCCTGTAAATTAAAATTTGAAAAAGAATATTTAAAAAGTAACAAAATAATTTTTTTAAACAAAAATTATTAAAAATAAATGAACTTTGACTTTAAAAAACATTTTAGAATTAAAGAATTCAATTATATTCTATTTAATAATTTTTAACTTTACAAAAATACTGCATTCCACTTAGTCAAAGACAAAAATATTAAAAAAATTCACATTTGAAAAAAATAAAAGCAAGTTAGTTTAAAACAAAATGAAAAATCTAACTTAATTTTTTTCAAAGTAATATAACTTTATTCAGATCTGAGGATAATGTAATGCCCCTCTTGGCTTGATGACATTTATGAAGGAATTTTCTAATCTTTTTGTTCTCCGAGGTTAGAAATAAACCAAAATACAAGGGAATAAGAGAATAATTAAATAAAGACTAAAATGTTATAGTCCTTTTAAGTTATTTAATTATTCATTGTGAATATACGGGGAGCCACTTAAGTGATGACTTCTTCACTAGGCGTTTCATCTTATTTGATTAATAAATCAAATATATGCTGTCTTTATTCTTAAATAAGGGCGATTCCTTGAAAGGGATAGGATCGATTGATTTTGTTGAAAATGGAAATAAGATCTTCATTAGAAGATCGACTGCATTTTGGAAGTTAGATTGGCAACTTCAGATTTATTAAAAGGCTCGATTGGAGAACGGATTCAGAAAAACGACTTTGTTTTTATTTCTCAAGCGAGCTATGAAGGAGAATTGATCCAGGACGAATCCCCTGGCTGCTCCTGTGTTGATTAGGACGAAACCCCCAAATCAAGAGATTCCATCTGTGACGTCTGAGATTTTCTGTGCAAACCAAGGCGTCTAGCTGCCTGGAAGTGAATGTGACGAGTGGGAGCAGTCTATACACATTTTAGGAAGGCGTGTTGATCTGAAGCAGAATCGCTGCTGTTGAGTGCATGAAACGTGGCCTGTTATCTTAGATATGCTACCAGCTGAGCCTCACGTGGGGCTAGGAGGTTGATTTTCTATGCGTGTGCATCCTGGAGGTCTTCCCATATCCAGGCGTGGAATTCTAGCAGTAGTTCTGGAAGCTTAAGCAGTAATTTATATTCCATAACAGCATTTATTTCAGGTTCATGTTCATTTCTGCTCCATTGTTAAAATTCTGCAAATCCGTATAAGTTTTATAAGCGGTTTATAAGATGGTTAAAGTGTAATGAAAAATCAGAAAAACTCTCGTTTATAGTCTATGAACTTATTCCATGTTCAAATAATATTCTGTGTGCAATTTGAAGAAATAAAGCATCTGTTAAACTTAAAATTTCGCATTAATATTTTATACTTCCGGGAAAGTATATTTTAGAAGAAAAAACTAAGTTCGTTTTAGAAAAAATGGGGCCGAGCTTTGTTTTGGGGAAACCACAACCATGTTTTTATTTTTTTAGGGCAAATGCAGTGACTTTTTTTGGAACAAATACAGCTATTGCTGATAAAATCTGTAGCAACATGTAAACTGAAAAAAATGTAATGTCATGCCCAGAAATGGCCATTTATGATGGAAACGTCATTCCACCCATTAAAACAGGAAACAATGCCACCCCGTGGTGTTTCTGGTAATATAGCTTCACTGAGGGGTATGCCAAGTTATACACCCACAAAATCAACAATTTTCTTTGAGTGTTTTTATAAGAAAGGCCATGTGGTGGGGTGCTTCCTATACTTAACTTAGTCATGGTTTAAGCATCTTATGTAGGGGTTAGGTGCCCTTTGTTGGATTGATTCTTCTTTCCTCTCAAAATCTTCTTCAATCTTTGGCAACATCTCCTCTTCTACAATAGTTCTTGTTGCAGTTCATCCATGGCAGTGAATGAGGAAACTTCCATGGCTCGCCCATGTACCTTGCATCTCTTGATCCCCCATTTCCAAACACTGCACCATCTTCCTCAACTCTTGGTTTTCAGCTTGAATTTGTTGACTGAATTTTTGCAGCTCATGGACTTTTTCCCTCTTCTAAATTTGCCTTTGATTGAGCTATGTACTTAAATAATCCTGTAGTTCTTTTGTCAATTATCAACTATGGGGACAAATATACTCAACTATAATGTGTTAGTAACATCCTTATACAAGTCACAACAAAAACCTACTCTAATACCATCTAATCCATAATGATCTGTGTATTCAAATGTGCAATTCTTCAACACAGATTAAAATATACTTGTGTGTTGATCCAATGATCCAGATCCCAAGAGATATCTTTGGGACAGTACACTAAACTGTAAGAGTCTAGATGTGTTATATGTGCTAAAGCAAATAATTAATAAACAATTAATCAAGGTTGGCAATCAAAGAAAGGCACATGAGAGAGAATATTAGGACGGGAATAGAAAAGCTTAATAATCTATGCATTTTGTAAGTGGCACTCTCAAAGGGATATACATGGCTGCTTATCTTTCACAAGCTGCATATGTGCAGTGACCATGCTTAGGAAAATCGATAAAATAGATGTATACATAATGCCACAAAGTCAAAAAGGCTGAATAATCATCATGCAAGTTGAAATGCTTATGCTTCCATTTGAGGCTTTAGCCTCTGACAGTTGAGTTGAATGGAATAAGATGTGATGGTTGAACCTGCCCCGCCTCCCTGAGCCCACAGAGGCTTCACCCCTTGACCTTAGCAACACTATAGGCAGTTGGCAGTATCAAATGCAGTGAGTGCACCTTAGCAATGTGGTTGTCATGTGTCTGGAACCCTGAAAAATCCAACAATGAAGGCAGTATTAGGTTTGAGAGTGCTTGGATAGAGCAAGGTCCGATCTACCCAGGCGTTATTGCTCCACTAAAAACATGTTTGCAGCATCTTGACGGACCATGGAACATGAGTCAACATTATCATAGGGTATGAGATTGGACTTAATGATATCACTAGAGTTGTATCTAGAGAATCCACTTGAATCACCCAATGCAATAATGCTACCTAAACCAACATGCATAATATGGGTAATTGATGTTTGCAATAGGTATGTGCTTCCATCAACATCTATCATTTAATTTGCAATGTATAACATGCTCAAACATGTGCTTACAATGCTATAAATCAGATTTCTTACCCCCTTTAGGCTTTATGTTATCGCTGATATGTGATTCTTCCAGTCCAAAAAATCATAGCGCAGAAAAAAAGTATGTTGATTCTTTAAGCTCTATGTGAGTGAATCCTACTTCTACTTGCTGTTGTGAAACAAGAATTGTGCTTGCAATCAATTGAACATCTAGTATGAAATGCTTGCATAAGTGTTGAAATATGTGATATAGTTGCATAAAATGCAATTAAGCAAGTAAAAGGCTGCAACAAACATTGAAAGAGAACCAATACAAGAATTTATCCTGGGAAAATTCAA
>VDFB02360304.1:0-40164 GCA_007258455.2 Sequoia sempervirens
ATAATGTGTTTAGTTTTGTAATAATTAATATTAATTTATTTATCTAGATTAACATGTGTTTTATTTATGCATTTATTTAATTTGAATGTATAAACTTTGAAGGTATAAGTAATCTCTCATCATAAGATGTTTACAATAGTTCTTTTTTAAGTGGAATCACTTTGACATATTCACTGGACCAACTAACTAATATAAAGCATAAGAGAGAAATATGTATAAAACAATAAATTGCAATGCCTTAACCACTTTAGTATAAAATTTGAAGATTTTGCAAGCAATTTTAAAATTTGAAAATAGTTTGAGCTAGATATTATTCTTCACATTGCACTCTAGCATGAAGTATGGAATGGTGTAGTCATGAACTTTAACTATATGTTTCACATTCAATTCTAATGAAGAAGTAGAGAATATATTTGTCATAACACAATTTTGCATTTGCTATAAGCAATGATTGTCAACACAATCAATAATTTGTTCTTCTTAAAGACCATATACATGAAATGCAAGTACTTTTTTTCTTGCTAGAGACCATATGTACATGAAATGCAAGTACTTTGTTCTTCTTGTTAAAGACCATATACATGAAATGTAAGTACTTTGTTCTTCTTGTTAAAGACCACACACATATTTGAAATGTGAGTAATTTTTAGAATTAATTGATTCACCAACCTTGGTAATGGATCAAGGTGTTGGGTCATTTCCAACAACAGAGTAAACACACATAATAGCAGAGGGGGACATAGTAGCGGAGGGGGCAAGGTTAGAACCTTATTTTACATACCTTGTTACTTGATAGCCTATTGTAGCACCCCCTCCAAGTTTATAGCCACTAGTCAGAGCATTGGTGGCAAAGATAGCAACAACATAGATAGAAAATTAGAAAATGGTCAATGGTTCCATGCTTGACCCCAATTTGATTGAACCAATGTTGTTCTCAATTTTTCTACAAGTCAAAGAACAAAACCATCCTGCCAACATTTGGAAAGAACTTCACAACATCACGACCTCAAGTTTTATGATGATTTTTAGTATTGCATATTTTGATCAATAATATTAAAAATAAATCAACAATTTATTTTATTGTAATTTTCTATGTAGTTCATCAGGAGAAATGATACAAAAATTGTATGTGATTTTTAAATTGTAAGTTTCGATGGCTATGTTGTCATCATATTAATAGTTACTTTCATTTTCAATTTTGTTATTTATAACGATAATCTATGCGATTTTTCATTAGATTCAATATTTGTAATTTTTTCTAGAAGGCTTGTTGCCAAAACAACTTTAGTTATTTTTAGTATTCAATTTATTATTAATTAGAAAGCTTGTCACCATGATAAAAAAAAGTAGGTGTAATTTTGGCCAATCAAAGAATGAGAAAAAAAATTAAACATAAGTAAAGGACACACGTTTAGATGTGACATTTTAAAAAAAAAATTATAAATAAATATTTAGTTATGAATTTTTTACTATGACTTTTTAAAAAATATTAAAAATTAAATTTATGATCAACCTAACTTAGTAAACATAAATATAAAATTCACAATTTTTCTAACTTGTAGTTAGTGAAGTATAGAGTGATGTGTCTTTCGGATTTGAAAAAGTTGAAATGGTTTGAAGGTTATAGATGTTTTTCAACTAGTCCATCCATCAATATTTTAGGAATACTATATGTAGAAAATTACTAATAATAACATATTACATTTATAATCAAGCATCTCTTATATTTTTAGAATAAACCTTTTTTGTTTCATCAAATTTGGATTAAAAATATCATTAATATGAAGGATTAAGTCACAAAAGAAAGATGAAACCTTTATATACATGTTAGAATAGTGGAAATGTCGAGATTGACATTCCCAAGCCTCAACCCAATACATTCCCGAGAAAAAAAGGAGGGGATAAAATTTTGTCATAAATAATTGATATCCATTTTAAATAATGGATATCTATGATCATGACTGTGAATATTTCTAAAGGAAACTTTCTCAAACTAATGAAATATGGAGTGGTTTTGATCAATCAGAATGAAGTCAAATTTAGGCACAATTGGAAATATGGTTAGCCCAACCTTGCCACCTTTATGATTGCACTAGAAACCTTTCAGAGGGAGTTCAATGAGAAGCCTAAAGCTGGAAAAGAACATCAAAGAGTCAATGCACCTGAGCTACACATAAATGAAAACATGGAAATTGAAGAAGTTTTCTCTAGGGATGAAATGATGGCTACAGAAACACTTGCGGGTTGGAATGACTTGGAATCCTACAGTGAGAGGAGGAATATGTAGTTAGGGACCTACATAATCCTTTTTGTACATGCTACACAATTTTGTAAAAAAATTGTATAGCACCTAAAAATGCATCATGTATGTAAAAGATGAATAGTAGGATGTAATAGGGGATTAGATAGTCCTTGTAGTGGCATTCTAAATTGTACTGAACGAACTAAACAACAAAATTTGGTGGCTTTCATGATAAATCCACGCTGATGGATTTTGATAACTCTAGTATTAATAAAAAAGAATGGATATCTCTTACCTAGAAGTGCTGAAAATAATTTCATATTTTAAGTAACAGATATCCATTTTAAATAACAAATGTATGTTTTGGTGTTTTGAATAACAAGTAAAAAATTTTGTTGGGCCTAACAATGTCCCCCACAAACTTCTTGATCTCAAGAAACACATGATATTTGCAGATTACAGACAAGATCATGTTTTCCTACACTCATGGACACATAATTTGATTCTATCAATCATTAGGGTAATAGTTTTTGTTTTTATAATGGACAGAAATAGTCGTAAAGAAAAAAGGAGGGAACTTCAATTAGAGGAAATAGAAGCAATTAAGGAAAAATATAGAGTAAGAGGATCATAAGAGAAATTATAATGGATAATCATGAAGGTGAAGGTTCTTCTTTACCCTCAAATTGTTAGAGTAAAAGTGTGTTTTCCTAATTAATTATTTATTTACTTAGGTCCCTTTCTACACTAGCTTCTTAAGCTTACTCATGACATGTAATTATATTTCAGTTCGGTGTAAATATTTTCATTTTTTATGATTTGTGTGGTGTGTGGAATTTTTATATTTCTAAGTTTGTGAGGTGATCTCAAATACTTATTTTATTGAGTTTCTTGTGAAAACACTTCTAGTTTTACAATAGGCCATTCTTAGGTTGGTCGTACCACATGACTCTTGTTATTATCATTTGAAAAAATGTTGAACAAGTTTCTTTAATATTTATCTATTTAGTGCCTTATTTAATCCACAAAGAGACTACATCTATTTCTATCTTAAATACACCAAATTAATATGAATATAGGCTATCAATTTAGTGCCTTATTTAATCCACAAAGAGACTACATCCATTTCTATCTTAAATACACCAAATTAATATGAATATAGGCTATCATATTTTTTGAGGCAACAATTCACATTGGGAGGAGTTAATATGATGATTGAATGATAAGAAGCTATCATATGACTTTATGGAAATTCGGTCTCATTGTTTAAAGGTTGTAAATCAATTTACAAAGTATATCACACCAAATAACAAGAAGTGATTATCACTTCTTCCTTGGCCATCACACATATTGTATTCAACCAATACTCTTGGAACATCTTAATAATAACAAGATGGACCCTTTGGGTCTATGAAAATATTTTTATAATTGTTTTTGATTAGGGGTAAAAAATTAGTTTTCATGGGGTCTGGAACCCATTACAAAGAAAAGCAAGCTGCAATTAAAATAAACCATAAACCAACAACCTCCCCACAACAGCCTCTAAAGATTAACATGACTACACACATTGCATCTTACAAACAAGCAAGGGCCTAAAACCCTTTAACAACCTGGTTTTAACCATGACCAAAAACCCAAATAGATACACACAGAACCCGCCTGCATTTGTCAAGCATCAGCAAACCAGCTGCTCATGGAAGACACCACTAAGCTAAGAAAGATAATTTGCATAATGGTGTAAGACACCATCAGATCTAGGCCCAAAAAGCCTATTGCAACCTAGTTTTAATTGGGACCAAAAACCCTTAGGAAACCATAAGTGAAAATTGAACACGTTTGTACCAGCCAAGCAGCAACAAACCATCTGGTCAAGAGAGACATCACTGAAGCAGCTCCCACTCACAACTGAGCCAATAAAATAGGGGCAACCAAAGTTCACAGTAAAATCCAACAACTCATCCCCCTTCTCAACCTCAATATGAGAAGAAAAAGGAAAATCCAGGGAAGAAAACACCCCCAAATAAGTAGCTAAGTTGCAACAACACCCCCCCAAATTTCCAACAGTAGCCTCCCAATAGCACCAATCCACTAGGGAAGCTAAATCAATCTTCACCTCCAAAAGAGAGGATGAGATGAGACCCAAAACCTCTTAAAACACCACTCTCCTTATATAAGCAACACTCCAATAAGATCCAACATAAGAGAGGAGAACTACTAAGCACCACTACAACTACCAACTCCACCTCCATAGAAGAAGGAACCACCTCAATAGGAACAGTCTCCCCCTTAATAGAAGATTGAAGCTGCAGATCCCAGTAGAAAGTGAAATCAAAAGGGAGGGAAAAGAACACATCCAAAGGCAGCCCGGGCTTCAGGTACCAAAAGGAGGAAGTAGGGAACTCTTCTAACAACTCACACAACTGGGCCCAAAGATAACACCATATACATTGCCCAATGAGCCGCAAAAAAAAACACAATTTGCACACCAAAGAACCAAAACGAGCTAAGCTCCAAGCCCAAGGAAAATAGAAGCAAACCCAGCCCACGAGGGACAAGGGAGCCCCAACAAGAACACTGTGAGATGGCCAAATAATAAAGCCACCAAGTTGCCCCAACATGTTGGTCAAAGCCAGAGATAAGCCAAATCTTCATAGAGCCAACCCAAGGGAAACACCACTAGTCCACAAATGAGAAACCAAGAGCACCCACAACACATCCAAGACAAGAAATACCACCACAACACCACCCAAAAGGTATTAGAAGTATGAAAAAGGAAGCTTAGAAGGAACCAATTAGAAAATAGGCTAGTAAATAAAGCATCTAAGCTATCCCATTACATTGAATAGGACCAAGAAAAGGCTAGTCCTCCAACCAATCCACGTCACAGGAGCCCCCACAACCACACACCACCAAAAACCTCCAAGCAATGCCAAGGAGGCAAAAAACACCAACAATGGACATATTGTCCATGCACTCCCCCCACAAGCTCCTCCAAATAGAAAAGGGCCAAAAAACTAACCCTGAAACACCAAAAGCAAGCAAACCCCGTAGAAGGGAAGCCACACCAGTCAAAGCACAACCTCACCCCAAACAACATGAAGTTGGGACAACACAGAGGAAAGAAAATAAGTAGGCCCAAAACACCCAGTATCAGTGGAATCCTCACTGTCAAGTCTAAACAGCCAAAGGATTTGTGAATATTCCAAGAAATACCCCTAGGGATCAAACACAAGCAAGCAGGAGGGGAGCAAGAACATCTAACACATACAAAGAGCAAGATCCCCAACAATAAAGACACCATGGGAGAAGGAAACCCCATGTGCCCCCAATGGAACCAAAAAAATGTTGGATGTTGTGGTTGTGTTGCTAATATGTGGTTGTCATTGATGTCAACACTATTGGCATTAATGTCTTAGAAGTTGTATATGTCGAGGATATTGAGAAAATTGTAATGAAATAAGTTGTAGGTTGTCAATGGTGAAGTGTAGTTCAGTCTATTGGAAAGCTCATTACGTTGATGATCATTGGTTGTGGATTAAAGGGTTTCTTGTCGAGTATACCTAGTTTATCCACATTAAGTTTCAGAGATCTACATGAAGATTTAATCGAGTTATGAGCAGTTGTGTTCTGACAGTCATTTTGTTGCTTCAGTTGGTGTTCCTAAATGAAGATGATGTGATTCTAGTAAGTTCAGTTGTTGTAGCTGCTTCTCTAGTGATTCATGATGTTTGTGGATGTTTCTAGATCATTCTCTATCTATGTTGCACATCCGCATTGATCGTTGTGCTCGCAATTAGAGATTTTCTCTTGCGTGTTCATGTTTTTCATGTTCTTGGCTGACAAGGTGTTGTAGCATGTTGTGGATCTTCGAGGAATAATTTTTTGAAGGTGGTTCATGTTTAAAGATTTTATTTTGGGTCTCCACTATGTTGTAGTCGACCTTGGTTGATTTGCATTGAAATTTATTTAATGTTTTGGGTGACAGTTTGCATATGTTTTATTATTTTATTTGGCCGACATATAGCATGTAATCTCTTATTGTGGATATATATAAGTAATTGTTTATTCCATTTGAAGGTGTGTGCAAGGTGCTTGTGTATGAGATGTGTGAATAATGTCTCAATCATTCAAGGCAAAAGTAGAGTGTGAAGAAGAGTGAGCAAAGTGTGAAGAAGTGTTCATGTGCTTAACCGGAACTATAATCACGCATTAGTAGATGTTATTTTCTCAGTTCAAATCTTCTGGATGTAATCCAAATATTTTGTAATACAATGAGTCTTCCTTTTGTAATTGAGTAGTGAGCTCTATGCAGTGCGCCTGAATGCATGTGCATTCTCCATTCATATTTCTTTTTACTTTTAATAGGGTATAATCTTATGGACTGACCTCCACCATGGTTTTTCCCCTAACAGGGTTCCCACATAAAAAATCTTGGCGTTATGTGTTTTTGATATGTTGTTGATTTATGCTTTCATGGTTATTGATCATATCTGAGAATAAGGTTAATAATTTTGATAAGTTTAAATTTCTGGGACAACTGATTCACCCCCCTCTCAATTGTCTACCCTTGTGTTTCCAACAAGAAAAACCTCTGGTAGAAAGGCACAAAGCCTCAACAACCCACCAAAATGAAAGAGAGACAACAATAAGAAATTTTCCCCCACAACCACAAAACCTACTAGGGCGACCTCCATCTACATCAACGACAATAGCAGAGTCAATGGCCCCATTCGTGTACACACCAGGAACACACCACAAACAAAGAGTCCACAACCCATCACAGGAATAAGGCTAGCAACACCAAGGAAATTGCATGCAACCATTTACTTCCTCATCTGCGTCATCACCATCTTCTTTGTCACCCCCATCCTTAGAGTTCAAATAGTCTCCTCTGTAGTGTTTCCCGCCCAACAATGCCATCAGTATCATAATATTTTTATAATTGTTTATTTTAGGAATTTTTTGATTTATGGTAGTAGATGGATATCTTTAGCCTATATTTATAACTATTTTTTGGTTTTACATTTACTGATTAACAATAATAAAATGATCTTTCTATCGATTAGATTGTAATTTTTTATGTTGTTTACTACCAAAAATATTAAAGTTTAATTTTTTTTCAAAATTGTAAGTTTATATGGCCCTATTGGCTAGCATTCAATTAAAAATGACTTTCATTTATGACATTGTTATTGATAATGATAATTTATATGGTTCTCCACTAGATTTAGTATTTGTAATTGTTATGGAAGGATTGCTGTCAGAACTATGTTCATTGCTTTATAGCATTAGTTTATATTCTATCTATAAGGTGTGCCACTAGACTGAGCATAAATTACTTTTAAATTTTGTAAAAATTAATAGTATTGAGTTGTGTGGTTTTTTTGCAAAAAACATTTTACTATAATATCATTTTGGCCCCTTCACCATATGCTTGGGATCTTAGTGATTGTAAAAGATGTTAAGGTTTCATGCTTGTTTTTACGAAAGTGAAAAATAAAAAAAATAGTTTGGGACATTACAGTTAGAGTTAAAACTAGATAATGATGATAACTTTGAGCAACCTCTTATTAGTTTAGAAAAGAATACTGAACCCCATGTGCAATATAAAAATGAGAATCAATGTAGTGTCAACTACAATGGATAGGTTAGACTATCTTTAGACCTTCAAATTTATTTACCTATTAAAAATATTAGGGGTTTATTCATGCTATGGTTGTGAACTCAAAATTTAACAGCATAAATAAGATGCAAGTCCATTAGTTGAGTTCCATCTACATGACCTTGAAATATTTCTCATACAAGACTCACATCAATAGAACCTTGAAGGCCTAGGAGCGGTAAATTACCATGGTCAATAACACCCTCAAGGATAAGTTCTTTGAACTATAGACATTGCTTTGGGTATTCAATAGTTGTAATAACTAGGAATTTGTTCTATGGAGCACTAGGGGAGGTTCCTTTAATTTAAGACAGGGGGTCCTAAGTATGTTATCAAATCCCTACCACCAAAGGAAATCATGGTTGTTGACTGTATTAGATTGGACAAGAATATGAAGAAGGGATATTTGGTTTTAAGGGTCATGCTTATTTGTATTTCCTAGATTGCAAATCCTATTTTCCAAAAGATAAGTTTCAAGCATCCTAAAATTAATCCACAATTGTTAGGTGGTCTTTTTGGAACTATGAAAGAGGATTCCTTAGATAGGTGATTAGAGCATATCATTCAAATTGACTTATCAAGGTTCTTGTAATAGATGTCCCTTTCATTTCTAGCAATTAGTAATTGAGACCTATGTGGATATTGATAACCTAAATTATTGCTTATAATAAAAACTTCAATTTCTTAATAGTATTTTTTGAAAGACATAATGGTCTTATCATCTTTGTATTGATTACAAAGCACTCAATCAAATTACAACCAAAGATAACTTTCACATACCAAGGGGAACTATTAGATGAGCTTTGTAAGGATAATATTTTTTCTAAGATTGAGCTTATATTAGGATGTTTATAGAAACATCTTGTTTGAAGATAATGAGAAATTCTTTCAAGTTTAGAAGAGGCATTTCAATTTTGAATGGTGCCTTTTGGTCATAGAGTATCCTTAGAACTCTTTGGGAATGAACAATATTTGTAAGTGGTTGAGTAGCAAGTTTGTTCTTATCTTTTCCAATGGTATCTTGGTGTAGTGTATGTAATTGGTACCCCATTTGGAACATTTTGATATTGCACTTTAAATATTTTAGTTAGGGAGAAGATGCATGTTAAATAATCCATTAAAATTTTCAAGATATCTTTATAGTACCTTAGTCATATCATTTTAGCAAAGGTTCTATGTAAATAAAAGTAATACCTGAATAGTCTCTTAAATAAAGTACCCTAGAAAACTCTATAGACTCTAAGGTTGGCATGATTCTATGCTAGATTAGTAAGAAAATTTTGCAATTTGTGACCTTTGATTGTCCCACCAATAAGGATATGGTTTTTTGGTCCAATAAGGCACAAAATGTCTTATAATCTTAAATATGCTCTTATTTACTCTCTAATTCATAATCTAAGATAATGTCTTCATTGATTACTATCTCATTGTCTTTAAGAATAAGAAGCTTAATGTCATGGAATTATGTAGTTAGATTTCCCTACAGGTTGACAATATCACAATTTTGATACTATTGTAATGTCCCAAATTTTAATATTTGATGATCTTGACAATAACCTAGTATTCATGCAGAGCTTCCAATGTTTTTTTTATCATTGGAATCTTAGAATGGGTAGAGTGAGAGCATAATAAATTGGAATATGATTCCTATTAAACTATTATGCTTGCTAGCAGCAAGATGCATAGCCATACAATGCATGAAAATGAAAACATGATGCTAGTTCTAACGGCAAGCCTTCTATAAAAAATACAAAATAGAATTACACTATGAACCATAATGGTAGTTTAAAATATTGAATTGTAAGAGGAATTTTTTTTTGAAAAGCTATAAAATCACACTATTTTTTAAAATTTTAACAACCTTCCAACATATAATATTATTCTTCATATGAAAATAAAAAAGATGGATTTGAAACAGATCAATACTAGAGTTTAGCTATAGAAAATCCCACTTGTACAATGGTGTAAAAAAACTTAGAATGGAACAATAGCTAGATAAAATGAATCACAACTTCTATAGTCAATACAACAGCTTGTAGGAATTGAATCATATCATATAATTAGTGTTTGAATAGCTACAAAATAACACAATAGTCCCCAAAAGTGTGTAGAAGCCTCTTCAACCTGTATGGAAAATAAGGAAAACTCTAACCACTAATGTGGAAAGAGGTGAGTCTTTCCAAAATGTTATGACCACTTTACTATATATTACAACTAAAAGATTAAAAAAATACCTTTTACCCCCACTTGAGAGTCTCAATATGAAGTGTAGCTCTTATAATATTGTATAGAAAGCAAGAGAGGGTTGTTGCTAAAGCAAAAAATGTGAAAATATAAAATCTTCAACACAACAAAATTTGAACTTACAACACAACTTAAAAATCTAGAATTCTTCAATACACAACAAAACCAACTAAAACTAGAAGATAAATGCAAATTTTCATCACACTAGTGGTCAATGAATGGAATCACTCTAATATAGATGAAGGTTTTCATCCCCAAATCCAATATTTGTAACACATAGGTAATTTCTAGATGGAATTACTTACATTGATGAGATAATTTTCATCCTTACACAAAAATATGAACATAGGCTCAATCTTAGAAACAAGGATTTAATTTGAAAGTGACAAATTGCTTCTCTTTGAATTTTGACTCCCTTTTTATACTCTTTTAAGGAGTTTTTTTTTTCCTTTTCCCCCATAACTTATTTAGAATTGTCTAGAAAGGATTTTAATCAACCATTCTTTTTTACCCCCTTTCCTAGTGACACTTTATCAAATCCACTTTTAATATTACATTGGACACTTTTTAAAAAAAAAAGTATTATTAAGTTGATATTTTATAAAATAAATTCATGTCAAAAACTTTAAAAAAAAATTTAATCATTCTTTAACTTAATTGAGAAAATGGACATGACAACTCGCCCTTCTCGAAATTGCTTGTCCTCAAACAATGCTAATCCAAATTCTTTTATTTTCCCCAACTAAAAATCTCTATAATACTAGTATCCCAAATCATCCTTGAAAATTTATCAAGCATGCTCATCTTGGTTGTGCATATTGTCTTTACAATTTTTGACTTTTTTAGGAGTTTCCTTGTGTGGAAAATTCACACACTATCACATCTTGGACTCTGATGCAGGTTGCTTTTGGCTTTGTGCAGATTTGTTATATGATCTTATGTGTGTGTTAGAGTAATAGTAAATACTATGGTGTTTTGGTGTGGTGATATATGGGAGTTTTTGCTTAAATTATGAAAAGTTGAATAGTATTGAATGTGTTTCACCTTGAAAATGAAGCAAAATAGAATAGAAGTATTTGAATTAATGTATTATAATTGTTTTGATTTATATCTTTATGGGATACTAATCCAGTTTATTGTTGTGTGCCTAAGTGCACTTGAGATGCAAGTGGTCGAAGACCAAGGGTGTGATTAAGGAGAGAAGGTTAGCTTCTTGACAGGATAAAGCAGGATGTTCTCTCGATCACACACGGGCACTTAGAATTCATGTAGATTGCATTTAGGAATGATAATTTTGGCTTGATTGTTTTGATTGTATGCAAAATAAATAATGATTAGTCAAATTAAATAAATAGTGAAATATAAGCATAATAAAGTAAAATAATTCATTTTAATTATAATTAATTATAGATTTTGATTTAAATGTCTATGCATGATAAAAATCTAAGTATTCTATTCTTATTTTAACTTGTGTTAATTTTTTATTTAATTAATTAACTAATAGTTAGAAGATATTTATTTAATTAATGGATAAATATTCACATTGTAAAATTAGAATTAGTTTTGGGTAAATATTTTCCAAAAAGGGAATTTATTTGCAACTAAATTAAATATTATTTTATATTTTTCATCTGAGCATGAGAAATGGAAAAAGGATAAGTTATATCTTTGTTTTTATTTTAAAATCTTTTTCAAGATTAGGTTTAGAAACGGAAAAAGGAAAAACTTTATTAAAGGAAAGGAATTTCCGAGAGAGATAATGGTTCTTGGTAATTTTCTGGAAAACTTGCTTGCAAAAGAAAACAATAGCTACCATCAAGTGTTTTTGAGATTTTTGAATAGAATTAGGGAAGGAAGAAAGAAGCACAGGGAAAAGAAATAGGTAGAAGAAGAAGTTCGGGAAGACAAATTGGAAGAAAAGAGAAGAAGAGGAGGGAGGAGCATCCTCAACGGAAGGCAAAGTAACCAGGTTTTTACAATCTCTCCATTACCTTTCAATTTTTTTTAAGCATGGAAAATAATTGCTTATATTATGCAATGATTGATACTAGTAAAAAAAAACTTAAGTGCAAAAACCTTTGTTTTCTTGACATATTTTTCCTATACTCCTAAACCCAAATATATTTGGAGGATAATTTTTAATTATCAAATTTCCTGCATTAATTACTTTCCTGAGTGAAAACCATATAATATCTTCTAAACCCCTTACTTATTTGAAAATAATTTCTAATTTTCAGCTTCCTATGAGTCTGGAGTTTTTCCTTGCAAATCGTAGAATTTACTCTTGACTATGAATGATTAAATAGTATATATATATTTACATTTTCACTTGTTTGAATAAATATATATATATATATATATATATATATATATATATATATATATAAATACACACACACACACACACACACATATATATTTATAAGTTTGTATGTTTGAAACATTATTTATATTTTATTTCTTAGCGGATGAAATTTTTGGTTGAGTCGTACAATAGATGGCCATTATTTTTTACTTGTTTTGTTGTAGAAGGTTCAGTGTTTTGGCAGGGACGAGGGGGAGGCTTATGCCTTCCCTCCCCACCCCTACGTCTCTTCCATAGGGAGAGGTTGTTGGTGGGGGGGCAACGTCTTCCCCACAGGTCGTAGCCTATGAGGGAGGCACTACCTCCCACAAGCAATGCAACGCCTTCCTCATGGAAGGCCGACCGAGTAAGACTTGTTTTCTTTATTAATATTTAAAAAAAAAACATTTAAAACTTCCAATAGCCGCTGGGGAAAGAACTATGTGTTTATAAAGATTGATATATATATTAAATAAAGATATAAGTATATATATATATACACTATTGATATTATCTATTGTAAATGTCTGGATTACATCTTATTTTCTCCAGTTTGGGCTTTTCTTTAAAATTATTTTGGTTATTTTTGGAGATTTTTTTTACCTTGCATAGAGAAGATTATCAAGCGGGAGAATTAAATGAAAATATACATAACCTTGAATATTATATTTTATTTTTCTACTATTCAAATTGCAGTGTATTCGTAACCTATCATTCTTTTATTACCATTATTACCATTGTAATTTTTTTGTAACTGGAGAGTTATTATTCAAATCACATTTTTTTTTTACCCCTAATTAAATCAAGGTTTTTGTGTATAACCACACCTAAATATTTACCAATACACATTCACCTTTATTTTGTGTGATTTTAATATATATTCAAAGAATTGGGAAAATAGTTCACCTGTGTGGTAAAAAAATATACCCTTGAATGTTTAATTTGATAAATATAAACATATATATATATAGGCAAATCAAAAACTTATAAATTTATTTATATACTAAAGCATTTGAATGAGTCAGTTTTTACTTCCAAACTAGAAAAGACAAATTACCCTGTTTAATTGATCCATTACCACATTAGATTGTTATTTCTGATTTTAAAAGCACTAGAAATAGAATTTTAGTTTACTGTTATCTGATTGTTAAGATTGTGACTGATTGTTAAGATTGTGACTGGAAGGACATAACATTTCCAAAATTCCTGAATTACCCCTATGTGCACGTTTTACTAAATAATAGTTTATTACCCTTCAAATGTGAGTGATTCTCTTCAAAAAATATTTTACTTTCAGAATGTAGGAAAAGCTATGAAGTATTATGAAAACCAAACTGTGATAAAACTGTGAATAGTATGATGTTTCTATGTGGAAAGTGGTAAATTTTGGATAGCTATAATTTTGTGTTGAGATATAAGCATTTTGTGGGATTACATATAGAAATTTATTTTCTGAATAATGAAACATGTAAATTTTGAAATGTTATATGTTCTTCAAAATGTTGCATAGAAAATGTTTGAGTTAATGCATTCATGTGATTTATATAAATTTATGCATTATGAGTAGACTTCTGGACAGGATGTCGAAGGTGGACCCACAGAGACGATAGTTTTACCTTTTCTAAAACTATCATTTATTTTATTTATGCTTGGCCAAGCACATGCACCATTGAAATAGATGGAAATAAAAGCCTAGAAATAAATGTATATAGGTCTCTGCCACCTCCTATTTGCAAGAAATATGTTATTCTCATGTTAGGAATGCATATAGGCATCAGGCTTGCATCGAGAGTTCCCTCCTGCTTTGTTGTTTCAAGTTGCTAGGCTCCTCGTGCAGGGCCAAGGATTTCTTCGAGTTAGGAAGAAACCCGGGGAAGTCATGCACTTTTTGGTTGGGTGGAAAAGGCGCCTTAATCACACTCTTTTCCCTAGCTTGCAAGAAGACCAGATGTGTCACAATGGTTGAGGTTCAGAGTTTCTTGTGCTATAGATGTATTCATGTATTATTTTTGGAAGGCTTGTATAGCCCACTTGTAAAAGTAACTTTAATTTCCATTCATTATTGTAACATTGAACTAGATGTATTGGATGAAAGATTTTGATGTAACATTGAAATAGATGTATTGATTGAAAATTATTGATTTCATTTGAATATGAATGAATTTATGGAAACTCATTGATGTGCTTTTATCATATGCATATGTATCGATGTAAAGATCATTGATGTAGATGCAAAGTACTTATTTGGATACATGAGATGAGACTTATCACTACTTTTTCTCTTGAGCTCTTTTGGGAACCTCTCATTATTTGCCATCATTTACTTTTACTTTAATTGAAATGTATTGAGTATTTGGCAACACATTTATGGTTAATGAACTTCATCTTTCGAGCGTTACACTCACCATGATGTTTCAACTATGCCACTCTAGCACAACTAGGAGCTAATAAATCTACCATGAATATTTTATACATAAAATCCACTACTCTATTAAAGTTCATCATCTTGGGGAAATCTTGAATCATTATTCTTTGATATGCTTCCAAGGGAGACTGTACTACTTCGAAGTCCACTACTTCCTAAGCAACATTTTTTTCCTATCAACTACCTCCCTCAAAATATCCTCTTTCCCATTCTTGAGAGATCCAATGAGATCAAGCATAATGTGAAAGCCTTGAGTAGTTGGAATGGTAATACTAAGAACGGGTAATGAACCAACAAGATATTGCATTAGGTAGAAACCCATTGTTGGTTCTATCTTGGATTTTCATAGTGTGTGTCTCAAAGAATCACTTGAATCCCACTCTTATATAAAGACGTATTTGAAATCTTTCACCCTCCTTATAATGTTTTCCATGATCATAATAACTTTGCAATTATATAGTATGAAGCATAAATTATTTCCTAATACCATTGTCTTCATGTCTTGAGCTATACCGATGGAAATAGTTAAACTACTTATCATTAGTTGTTGACTTCATAATTTCTACAAGTTCAAAACCAGCATTCTCATCAAGTCCATGTCTCTCAACAAAGTCTTTCTAGAAATTAATCTCAAATATTCATTGGACTAGAACTTCCCTTTCATCTTCTAATTTGTAAGCACAAGTTTGGTCCAACTTTCCTTTTGTTGTTTTCTCTAAAATATTTGCATCAACACCACTATTCTAGTGACTCGAGAATTTGGGGTTTACCAAAGGATTATTCTCACTTTTATTTTTACAGCTATCTTGCAAATTACCTTCATATGACTCAAACTCATTTTTTTGAAGATTGATATGTGCTTCTTTACCTGTGTAACAAGTGATGTTTTTTTAACATCATTTTGTTGGTATTCCATTTCAGAATTCAATGATATTGTCTTTTGAATAAAGATCCTTACCTTCTATATGTATGGTGGATTCATCCATTAACTTACTTTCTTGTTTTTATTTCTTAAACTCATGCTCCACAAATACTTCTTTGACCCTTTATTGCAATAGTGGTTGAGGTGTATCATTCATATTCGCTAGTTCTAACATCTTATTTCCTAGCTCTTCATTTGACTTCTCTTTTTTTTTTTTTGACATATGTGACTTAGATCTCAAGACTCTTTTCATGAGAAGCAAATTTTCTCTTCTGAGTTTGTTTTTGATACCATTCTCCTTTGTGATAGGTGGATTTTTCTCCTTTTGAAATTTTTTTTTGTCTCTGGCTCCCTAGCAATTTCTTAAGTCTTTAGCTCTACTTTCTCTTCTATCTGTATTTTTCTTTGCGCCTCTATTTTTTCTTATATTCTTACAAAGTTTACATCATTTTTTATATGGATTCTTGAAAAAAAATCATATTTTTTTCTTTCCATAGTTGCATGCATTTGATGTAATTTACATCAAAGTTAGTTTTTCTTGTATGTTGATAAGATTGCAACTCTCATACCACTATAATATTTGACAGTCTTGATGATAGCCCAATATTTATACATAAATTCCTCCACTTTTTGATCATCAAGATTGTGGAATGAACAAGGTGAGAGCATACAAAAACTAAAATATAGTAAGTATTAAATTATTATGCTTGTTGGTGACAAGCCATGTAATCATATAATAAAATAGAATTCTATTATGAACTATTCTAGCGATGAAGCACACAAAATTACATGAAGGAATACAATTTTGAAAAGATAGAAAATCACACTATTTTTTTTATTTTAACAATACTTTAACATATAATATTATTCTTCATATGAAAATCATAAAGATGGATATAAAAAAATCAATACTAGAGTGGAGCTACAAAAAATACCAATTGTATGGTGGTTGAAAAGGATGTTGTGTGTACAAAAAAACTCAAAATGAAGTAACAACTAGATAAAATGAATTGTAGCTTTTACAATGAGTACAATAGCTTGTAGAAAGGGAATCACTAAATCCAACTCCCAAATAACATAGCAGTCCCCAAAAGTGTAGGGAAGACTCTTCAAACTTGTATATCAAATAAGAAAAACTCCAATTGCTAATGTGGAAAGAGGTGAGTATTTTTAGAGTGTTGTAACCAATTTACTATATTGTGCAACATCAAAAGAGACAAAACTAACTGCATGTGGGGGATTGCAACTCTTATAATATTGTATAGAAGGAAAGAGAGTGTTTTTTCTAAAACAAACAATTTAGAAATCTAAAAATCTTTAGCACACTAATGACTTATAGGGTAAAAGTACAAATTTGTGTCACACTTAAATATAAAGGAAATAGCCAACACTAGTCCAACTTTTAAACTTGAATCACTAAAAAGTGGCATATATGTTTTAAATTTTGAAATGATGTAAACTAATAAAATATGTATTTTTTAGTATATTTTATGTTTAAAAAATTGAATATAATTTTTTATAAATTAACACTATAATAGTTGTTGATAAAATGTTGAAAAATGAAGTTATATGGGACATTGATCTTTATATAGTAAATTTTATTTTTTCTTTCAATTTTTTTTGCGTATTTATAACTTTTTTTAATAAAAAGAGGGTAAAAACTTTATTGATCCAAGAAAACAATACAAAGTCAGAAAATATAGGGCCAACCCCCCAGGGGTCAAAAGTCAATAACAAAGCCATCAATCAACTCCCAAGAAACATCTCATATCCTGCATAACCAGATCCTCTAGAGCTCCTAAGAAAGGTCTTGAGGGAGGCTTCCCTAGTCATCTACATTCCAAGTACGAGTTGCTCAAATGGATATCTATCCAAGCCATCTGCCACCTTATTCCATTCCCATGGGATATGACAAAAGGTGATAGACTCCAAGAACCCACCTAGAGAAATAATTTGCTTGATCACAACCGCCAGCTGCCAAATCACATCATCAAGGTGACACTTATTTAGCATATCAATTACAACCTGGGAATCCAACTCGCATATAATTCTCCTCCAACCAAGGGAATAAGCTAGCTCCAGCACAAGAAGAATAGCTAAGGCCTCCATAAAATTATTAGTTTGTTGGCCTTTATATATTGAGAAGAAAAAAACCACTACCCCCGAGCTATCCCTTCCAATACCACCAACCCCAACATGTCCAGGATTTCCTCTAGATAACCCATTCGTATTGATTTTAGCACACCATTGGGAGGAGGATGCCAATGATCACTTCCCTAGATCTTCCCCTCGCCACATTGTCGTTGCCCAAACAATGAGCCACTCCGACCACCAACAAAAGTCCCAAAGTTCTAACCATACCCAAGTCACCAGGCTCCACCCTGATAGACAAATCACACTTGGTTGCCAGAGTCTCCTGGATGCCCCCCAAGATTCTCATCGATAGATGGTCAACCAAAAGTTTTTTTTTCCAAAAAATCATGTGGTTGCGCTCCAACCAAATATGTCAAATAATCAAGATAGGGCCAATATTCTAGACTATATGAAGAAAATAAGTTTTGGTCAGAGGATTACCAAACCCCTACCAAAATTCCTCCAAAGAAAAAACATGCCTACATGACTGGTCCCAAACACTCTACCAGCAATGCCAAATCTTTCTAGCAATGTGGCACTGAAAAATAGGTGTGAAGTACACTCTTCATGAAAATTACACATGGAATACATAGAAGGGCCCCGCAAACCACACTTCCTAAGATTCTCCCAAGTTAGGCATCTTTTTTAAACCACAAGCCAAGAAAAGAAATTGCACTTAGGCCAAGAAAATTTATTCCAAACCTGTTTCCACCATGGGACCCCTGAACACCCAAAAACCTATTTTGCTAGCACCTAATACCTAGAGGCCATCAAGAATTTACCTTTCAGATCATGCCCACAGGCCAGGACATCCTTCCCCAAAAAAGAGTTACAAACCTTACCAACCAAAATAGTGTCTAGCTCCCAATAATCCTCCACTGATCCCCTTGGGGGCCACTCCTATGAGTCCTTCCACCTGTACACATTGGCCTGATCAAGAACCAGAGGAGATTTGAAATCAACCACCCAACTCCAACCAACATCAAGGAAATGACTACATAAAGCTTGCAAATGAGGGTGAGTTGACATAATAGGAGGATGACCATCCCATGAATCGAACCAAAACATAACATCTAATCCACTATTACATATCCAAAAAAACCCTTGTTTAACCAATTTGGCCCCTCTTTTGATGGTACCCCAAATCATAGAACCCTTCCCCTCAAGACTAAAAAGAGGCACATCAACACTCTTCACATCCCCAAGGTATTTTACAGTAAGGATTTTAGCCCATAACTGATGGTGTTGAGAACACCATCTCTAGTATAGCTTAGAAACCAAAGTCTGCCCATTCAAATTCGCACGACATAAACCAAGACCACCTTCTTTCTTCGATCTACAAGCAACATCCCACTTAACCAAGCTCCACTTCCTATAGATGAGGCTATCGAACCAAATAAATTGATGAGCAAGGTGCTCAAATTCCTTGATAAAGCACGAAGGGGAAAACAACACAAGGCACCTATACATAGGAAGAGCTTGAACCACTGACTTCAAAAGAGTCACTCTCCCCACAGATGAGAGACACCTACAAGTCCAGTGACTAACCTTGTTCCAGAACTTATCAATCACTTCATGCCAATGCAACTTGGGGAGTGAACGAATAGAAAGAGGGATGCCAAGATAAACAAAAGGAACCAAGCCAATCTGAAATCTAAAAATACCTACAATTCTCCTCTAAATAAGATTAAAGAAGTAAATGAAGGATTTACCCTCATTGACACTTTGTCCTGAAACATCCAAATAATAATCCAAGACCTTCTGCAGGGTGACACCTTCATCAATTTTGGTCAATCCCATAAGAGCAGTGTCATCCACAAACTAAAGATGGGATTGGGGGGGATATTATTTCCCCAATTCCAACCTTGGATGAGACCCAACTCCACATGAGATCTAATAAATATCCCTAAACCCTCGGCCATGAAAATGAATCTGATAAGGGGATAAGGGATCACCTTGCCTAAGGCCCCTTGAAGCTCTAAATAGCTCAGTGGGCTCACCATTAACCAACATAAAGAAGGAAGAGGAGGTGAGATAGCTCCTAACCCACTCAATCCAAGCATTTGTCAAAATCAAAAGCCCTCATGATCTTGAATAAAGGCCCATTTGACTCGATCATATGCTTTGGCCATATCCAGCTTAATGAACATGGCCTTCTCTCTAAAAGACGCTATAGAATGAATAGTTTCCAGTGCAATAATAACCCTACCTAGAATCTTCCTGCCAACAACAAAACCACCTTGCTCTTTAGAAATTAACCTGCTCAAACAAGGCTTTAGTCGTTCCACAATCATCTTTGTAATAATATGGTACACCACATTACATAAGCCTATAGGCCTAAAAAGATCCAAAGAGTTAGCTCCTTCCCTTTTTGGGATAAGATCCAAAAAAGTTACATTCATGGCCTTCAACATTTGCTTATTCTTCTTAGATTCCTAAACAACCTCCAAAAGGTCCATCTTGATTACCTCCTAGAACTCTTAAAAGAACTCCACTAGAAACCCATTAGGCCCAGGAGCCTTTCCTTTTGTCATCTGAAACACAATATCCTCCAACTCCTGAAGGGAAATCAATTTGAGCAGAGAATCATTCATTTCACTAGTAACTAGGGGCGGTTTATTATCCAGAATCATAGCTTCTTCCTCATCTGCAAGAAGGGAATCCTCAAAAAACAAAGCAAAAAAGAAGCAAGCATATTCTTTTGAAATCTCAGCAAAAAAGGAGAGAAGAGCCCCTTCTGAAGACAAAAGAGAAGAGATAATATTCATCCCCTACCTTCTATCCTTAACAAAATTGTGAAAAAAGGTAGTGTTCTTATCCCCCTCTTGAAGCCAATCAATTCGAGACTTTTGCTTCCAAAAAGTTTCCTCCCTTAATTCCCATTCCTCAACCTCCTTCACTGCAATAGCTTCCAACTTACTAATATCCTCTATGAGATCCTAATCATGAATCTGTCAAGTAATGGAGTCCAAGTGAGATTGGGTAACCCTTTTAGCTTGGAAAACATTACCAAAGTGATGTCTATTCCAATGTTTCAACATATATTTAACATACTAAAGTCACTTGGAGAAGGAGTTCATAGCAGTACCATGCGACGGCTTCCCATCGTGCCAACAACTAGGAACCAGGTCATGAAGAGTCACATATCTAAGCCACATAAGCTGAAATCTAAAAGATTGCTTTTTAAAATACAAGAGAAGTTTGTTGAGAGTTTGATTGGCCAATGATCAGGTCCATGCCAATCTAAAATATCAAAGGTATTCATCCACCTATCACTAACCCAAAAACTAGACACCAAGAACCTATCCAACCTTTTAGAAATAGTTGCTTCTTTGCTTCTCCTATTATTCCAAAGTAAATATACCATTATTCGGTCTAATATCCACCAGGTTCAAGAGAGAAACATTATCCCTTTGTTGATCTGAAGAAGGGTCCAAGCGAGCATTACCACCCATCTTCTCCTCCAGAGAGGAGACAACATTAAAGCCTCCCATCAAAATCTAAGGAAGAAAAGGATTCGAAGAGCACACATATCTTACATGAGCCCACAATTGTGCCTTACCAGTGAAATCAGAAGGTGCATAAATGTTGGAGAGAAGAATTCTCTCACCTGAATCCTAATTAGAAGCTACAAAAGAGATATAATACTTGTTGCAGAGCCACCAAATCAGACTAACTCTACGCGGATCCCATAAAAATGCCACACTGTTACAGCAGCCATGTGCCCCCACACACTGACACTGAACTCTACCCCAGATATTTGAAGCCACATTTAACATACTTTCAACAGATAACTTAGTTTCTTGAAGGAAGACCACATTCGAAGAATGAACATGAATCAATTCACGAATAGCCTTTTGTCTAGGGATGTTATATAAACCCCTCACATTCCAAGAGAGCACAATCATCAATGGGGTTGGGAGAAGTGGGAATCAATATTCCTCACTGATCCAAACTCCACCAATGTCTCACCAATTAGTTTAACCTTTTCTTGATCCTTCTTTCTACCAACCTTAAGAGCCTTCTCATAGGCCCCTTTTTTGGGAGGCTTTTGATGCAAACCCAAAGCAAGAGAGGAAGCCTTATTTTTACTTGGGTCAATAACACTCTTCTCACCAATGTGACTAGAGCTAGTGACAACAAAAACTCCAATAACCTTTGGCACTAAATCGAACTCCCCCTGAATGGTAGCAGAGGGCTGAAGATAAATGTCCATTTGAAACTCCTACTCACCAAATTGAGTCAGCATGGAGTTTCCAATTGGTTGATTACCAAGGTTACTCTCCAACAAGGAACCATCTTTCACTTGCAATTCCAAGGGTACCCCTTCCTAGACCAACTCCAAATCATCAAACCTGATGAAGGTCTCTTCTTCCTACCTATCTTTGAGGGTTCTCTTCTAACCCCTACCTCTGTTTTGAGGCTTAACTTGGATGAATCCCTCCTTATCAACCACCACCCCCTACATGGGGGCCTTACCCTTATCCATCTTCAAGGAAGAATGAGAAGGAACATTACTCAAGCCAAAAGCATGGATAGCATGGGGACACTTCCATTGAACATGACCATATTCATGGTACAACCTAAACCTGAAAGGAAACGCCTCATAATCTAACTATTGAGTCCAAGAAGATGAGCCAATACTCATGTCTCTAGAATTTGGCAGTAGGTGATTTAGATCAATTTCTACACACACCCGAGCAAAAGAAGGAACCATCTTATTCAGTGTTTGCTTAGGAGGATCGATAGGCTTACCAAGCAACAGGGCTATCATCTGTAATATATCACTTCTCCAACATTCTAGAGGAAAAAGAGGGAGACAAACCCAAACTGAGACCCTAGATGGGAGCTCCTTTGCCAAGTTAAATCCAGCATGCCATGGTTTTATAAAGAGACCCACTTGATTTCAAAAATAAGGCCCTCCTTCAAAAGCCCTATTCCAATTAGCCACACAAGAAAAATATACCATAAAGAAGTTGTTAGTTGTTAGCATAATGTCAAAATCTCCCTCAGGGTTCTAAGTTTTGTGCACCCAAGATTTGAGAAAAGGAAGAGACACCCTCATCTCCATAATTTTACAGATCAACACATGGTTGCTATAGTACTCCACATCCTCATCCACAAACTTTGATTGGATAACTAAAACCGAGTGTTCTTGGGATTTCTCCAGACATCCATTCACCTTTTGCAGTTTGAAAGCACCATTTCTCGATAAGCCTACACCAAGAAAAGCTAAGTTTGAAGCACTCGGACCTCCACCATATAGAGGGGAGGTTCGATCTAGCATATCTAAAGATGCATGCAATTCCATACTAGATCAGAACCAAGCTCTCTCTGATTATAGCCTCGACCACAACAAAGATAGCGAAGATACCAAATAAAAGGAATAACAAAGAAAAAATAGCACTAATATATATAAAGACCATCTTTTCAAAGCACTAAATAACTCCACTGGATTACCCTTCTTCAAACTCCAAAGTTTTCCCATCAAGAAGCACACGAATCCCCCTTATGAACAGCATGCAAGAAGAAAAGAGGCTAGAAAAAATAGAAACCAACACCTTTGAAAGATAAAAACTGGCCTCCCTTGGCCTCAACACCCATACCCCTTCACACTCCCTCGCCTGCGCACTCCCTGCATACCCCTGCACACAAAAACAAGGCTGAGATAGGGTGATGAAACCCTAGCTCACCCGCACCAAAATGTAGAGTAAAATGCCATCCTCAAAATTCACGTATTTATAACTTGAAACTTTAGTACATGGATATTATTTTTTCCAATTTTGAATATTTTAAATAAATATTAAAATGTGTGTATTAAAACACAACTATTTCCGTTTGACGTCAACTTTCATATTAACTATTTATCTAAAATAGAAAAAAAAATCCTCCATCTTGACATAGATTCTTGTATCAAGTGCATCATGTTTTTTCAAAAAAAATTAGTAAGTTCTAGTATTTTTTTGATGTGGTAATCAACCTAATATTTTTGTGTCGATAACCTACTTTTAGTAAAAATAAAAAATAAAATATAAATAATAATTAAACTATATATATATATTTGAAAACTACACTTACAAATCTACAAAAGGGTATTTTTACATTTAAAAAATATATTTACTCAGAGTGGGATTTGTTGAAATATCAAGTTTTTGAAATATATTTTTTGGTAAATTGGCCTCAAAGTGGTGATACATGTGCATTTAGCTAACAAATTTAGTTGGAATAGTTGTGGACATATCTAACTTAGCTAAAATGAATATTACTAGATCATATGTTTGACCATAATTGATTTTTAGTTAGAATTTCTTAAATTCACTTGTGCTGATAAATTGGCTGAAAGTGTGACACAACTTTGTACTTTTACCCTACAACACTACCCAAAAATTGAGAAATCTCCAATGCACCAAAACGAACTAAAACTAGAAATCAAATGCAAACTTTAAGCACACTCATAACCCTTGAATGAAATTTACTCTAATAGAAATGAAGGTCTTTGTCCCCAAATTTAAACTTTACAACACAAGTAATCCCTAGATGGAATTTATCATTTGGACAAGAAGGTTTTTGTCCTCAAATCCATTTGTCAAAATATTTTTCATCCTTAAATAGAAAGATGAACACACAATCTCTAGTTCAAACATCTTCTTTCATAGCTCTTCATTTGACTTCTCTTTTATGTTCCGACATTTGTGACTTGGCTCTCAAGGTTCTTTGCATGAGAAGCAAAGTTTCTCTCTTCTAAGTTTATTTTTGATACCATTCTCCTTTGTGACAAGTGGATTTTTCTCCTTCAATTTTGTTTTCTATCTTTGGCTCCTTGGTAATTTCTTAAGGCTTTAGTTCTACTTTCTCTTCAATTTGTACTTTTCTTTGTGCCTCTAGTTTTTTTGATATTCTTACAAAGTTTGTATCATTTTTTAGATGGATTCTTGAAATGTATTCATTTTCTTGTCTTCCATATTTGCATGCATGTGATGTAACATTGTAATCTACACCAAAGTTAGTTTTTCCTATATGTTGATAATATCACAACTCTGCTACCACTATAGTGTTTCAAACTATAACATTTGATAGTTTTGACAATAACTAAATATTTATACATAAATTCTTGCACTTTTTTGTTAATCATAACACAGAATTTAACGTGGTTCACCCAATCTGGGATACATCCACCAAACCGCAGCCATCCAATACTTTTATTATCCAGTGAAAAACCTATTACAATCTTGTGAATAATCATGTTTTTCATCATACAGTAATACCCATCCGAACCCCTTTTTAACAAGCTTAGAAGCTTCCAGATTTTTGGTTCTACAAAATCAGATTTTTCTTTTTTCATTGATTTTTCCACATACCAACAATCTCCCACTTGGAGACTGATCCTAGACGACACTGCTGCAATTACAGCTCCCACTGGAAATAAGTACCTTGGACCCTGCTGCTCTGTTATACTTGAATTCAACCTTGAAGACCAACCGAAGCTGAAGAGGAGCTCAGCTTCTCCCTTGTCACCACCTTCGTAAACATATCCGCTGGATTGACATATGTGTGTATCTTGTCCAGCTTGACCTATCCATCCTCCAACACTGACCGAATGAAATGATATCTCAACTATATGTGTTTTGTTTTAGAATGCAAAGCATAATTCTTTGCAAGATGTATAGCACTTTGGCTGTCTGTAAACAAGTAATTTTCAGCCTATTGTTTTCCCAACTCCTCCATGAAAAGTTGCAGCCATATCATCTCCTTTGCCGCCTCTGTTGCAGCAACATACTCTGCCTCTGTGGTGGATAAAGCAACCACATACATAGCGAGAAATCAACTCGCTACGTTTGTCCCACCAAGCGTAAATACATAACGTGGTACGCCCGCTGTATCTATATCACACCTTCATCGAGTCAACATAGCCACCCAAATCGATAGAGCCCCCAAAACATAAACGGTATTGGATGTACCTCTCAAATACACGAGGAATCCATTTTTCTTTGCATTCAATGCTCAACTCGGGATGACTCAATACACGCTAACAACTCCTACGACATGTGCAATATCGGGTCTCGTGCATACCATGGTGTACATTAAACCACCTACAGCTGAAGCATATGGTACCTTGCACATTTTTTCTTTCTCCTCTTGTGTCTTTGGACACATATCCTTATTCAATTTAACATGACTAAGGCAGGTGTCTTGGCGGCTTTTGCATTCTCCATCACGAAAATCTACGCAACACCTTTTTTCAACATAATTAGCCTAAGATAAAAATAATTTTCTATTTTTCCTATCTCTACAAATTTTCATACCAAGGATTTGTTTTGCTGCCCCCAAATCCTTCATAGCAAAAGACTTTGCTAACTGTTGTTTTAACTCTCTTATGTGGTCCATGTTAGACCTAGCTACAAGCATATCATCAACATATAAACACAAAATAATGTAACTATCATTATTCAACCTCTTAAAATAAACACAATGGTCAGAATTACACCTGTTGTAGCCTTGCTCAGCCATAAAACTGTCAAATTTTAAATAACATTACCGAGGTGCTTGTTTCAAGCCATATAAACTTTTATTCAATTTGCACACTAGTTTCTCCTTACCTTTGACCTCAAATCCTTGTGGTTGTTCCATATATATTTCCTCTTCCAAATCACCATAGAGAAAGGTTGTTTTAACATCAAACTATTCTAAATGCAAATCTTTAGCAGCCACAATACTTAAAACAATACGAATAGAAGTCATTTAAACAATAGGAGAAAATATTTCATCAAAATCAATACCCTTTTAAATTGCAAAATCCTTTTACAATTGATCGGCTTTAAAATCTTTTCTTACTCAAAAAATGCTCCTCTTTAAAATTTTGTAAATCCATTTGTTTGGTAAAGCCTTTTTACCTGCAAGCAACTTGCATAAGTCCCAAGTCTGATTTTCTAGCAAGGAGTCCATTTCTTCTTTCATTCCATGCTCCCACTGAACCTTGGTATCCACCTTCATAGCTTCATCATAATATTTTGGTTCACCAGCATCAGTTAACATAATAGTATACAAAGAGGGAGAGAATCTTTCTGGAGGTCTACTTAACCTTGAAGATCGTCTAACAGGAGTTTGTGGTATTTGTTGCTGCTGTTGTTGCCCAGCATGAGGAACCACTGAAACATCATTGTTTGGAATATCATCCAACACTACATAATCATTTTCTTTTCTTCTCATGCTGCAACAACGGGAGATCTTTGGCCGCAACGCTTTCATTGAATATGACATCCACAGCACCTACCACCGATTTTCTGATTTTCAAAATCCCAAAGCCTATAACAAATTCATCATTGCCATATCAACAAATACACATTTCTTTGATTTTTCATCAAGCTTGGTTCTATTTTCATAATCTACATGTGCAAATGCTTCACAACCGAAGGTTTTGAGAAAAGAATAACTCACCTTCTTACCCTTCCATGCTTCCTCTGGAATACCACAACCCAAAGGATTAGAAGGACCTCTGTTGATTAAATAAACAGCAATGTTTACAGTCTCTGCCCACATTTTTAAAAGCAACCCAACATGCAATCTCATAGTTCGTGCACACTCCATTATTATCCTATTCATGTGCTCAGCCACTCCATTTTCCTGTGGAGTCCTTGGAACTATTTTCTGCCTATGAATACCATTAGAGGAACAATAATCTTCAAACTCTTTACTGCAATACTCACCACCATTATCAGATATGAGACATTTTATCCTTTTACCCGTCTCATTCTCAACCAAGCTTCTCCATTTTTTAAAAATTTCAAATACATCAGATTTCTATCTAAGGAAATAAATCCATACCTTTCTAGTTGCATCATCATTGAATGTAACATAATATAGAGAGCCACCGAGAGAAGATACCTGAGCTGGTCCCCATACATCCGTATGCACAAGCTCCAATTTCTCATCTTTCTTTTGCTTCCCATCCTTGAGAAAACTTACTTCCTTTTGTTTTCCATACACACAACTTTCACAGAAATCCATATTAACACATTTTAGACCTGGTAAAACATTATTTGAATGAAGCAATTTCATACCTTTTGCACTCATATGCCCAAGTCTATTATGCCACAATGTGGATTCAGAATCCACAGCAACTGTATGATCTTCTACCTGCTGAACTACAACAATTGTTCCTGAACATTGATCTTTTTCTGTAACAATTAAAGTAGAAGGAACAGTATGACCTGTACAAAGATATAAGGTGCCTACTTTCACACCTTTTGCTACCACTAAGGCACCCTTTGTGAAGTTTCCAATTTTTATCACTAAATGTAACAACACAACTTTCATCATCTAGTTGCCCTGCTGAAATTAAATTTTTGCTTAACTTTGGAACATGCCTTACCTCACGTAGTAGCCAATGATTCCCATTCTGCAACTTAATCTTGATTCTTCCCTTTCCAACAATCTGACAGGGTTCGTTATCTCCTAAATAAACCATCCCAAAATCCCCTTGGACATAATCAAGAAAATAACTTCTATGGGGGTAGCATGAAATGAAGCCCTTGAATCTAACACCCAAGAATCATCAACATTAGTAAGGGAAAGAATCAAAGCATCCTCATCAGGTTATTACTTACCACATTTGCCTCTTTACTTCTTTCCTTTTGTCTCCTTTATTTTTTCGAGACCAGCAATCTTTCTTCAGATGACCTGACTTACCACAGTACCAACAATCCCTCTTGTCTCTAGATTGAGACTTTTTGTCCTTTGATTTTCTTCGTGACTTTACGATTTCCATAATTGTTTCCTCTCTCCTTTGTTTTGTCCACTGCTTTCTGCATTCAAAACCTTTGATGTGGATGTTCCACCAGGCTTTTCCTATGGATTTTCTCACTCAAAATAACACCAACATCATCAAATTTCAATGTATTAGAACCAGAAACAAAATTGCTAACGACCATTACCAAGCTATTCCAACTTTAGGGCAAAGAACACGAATCAAAAGAGCCCTAACTTCTTCATCAAAGTTTGCTTTTACAGAAGTTAATTGGTGATGACCAGTATTAAACTCATTTAAATGATCAGTAACTGACCCACCTTCTACCATTTTCATATTAAATAAACGCTTCATAAGAAATACCTTATTCGAAGCGGAAGGCTTTTCATATAACTTTGCCAGGGTTTCCATCAACTCTTGAGTTGTCTTTACTATTGTAATATTAAACGCCACCGATTGTGCCAGGCACAAACAAATACTGCCAAGAGCCTTTCTATAAAAGATCTCCCAGTCCTCATCTGACATTGTTGCGGGTTTCTTGGTTTTCCCTTCCAATGGCCGCCATAAATCCTTCTGATAGAGATAGTCCTCCATCTACATCTTCCATAACTAATAGTTCTTCCCATTAAACTTCTCAACCTTCTTACCCTCGTCTGCCATTGCTCCCACTCAACCGTGAGATCTTCCTACAGATGATAATCGAAACGCAACCCGCTCTGATACCACTTGTTAGGGTTAAAGATGGCAGATCTAACAATTAAATGCAGATTTAATAAACAAAACAGAGAAACTAAAACATGCACAAAATAAATCATAACACAGAATTTAACATGGTTCACCCAATTTGGGCTACATCCACCAAACCGCAACCATCCAATACTTTTATTATCCAATGAAAAACCTATTACAATCTTGCGAATAATCGTGTTTTTCATCATACAGTAATACCCATCCGAACCCCTTTTTAACAAGCTTAGAAGCTTCCAGATTTTTGGTTCTACAAAATCGGATTTTTCTTTTTTCATTGATTTTTCCCTTTTTCGGTGATCAAGTGAAAAGGGTCAGGGGGCCGTGATGTACAATATACCATGGGTTATACAGTATAGCATGATCAGTTGCCACATACCAACATTTTTGATAACTAGGATCTTGGAATGGACAAGGTGAGAGAATATAAAAACTAAAATATATATTAAACTATGATGCTTGTTGGTGACAAGCCATATAACCATACAATCAAATGGAATTCTATTATGAACTATTCTAGAAATGAAGTACACAAAATTACATGAAGAAACACAACTTTAAAAAGATAGAAAATCACATTATTTTTTAGTTTAAGAATCCTTAACATATAATATTATTCTTCATATGACTAACAATCACAAAGATGGATCTAAAACAAATCAATACTAGAGTGGAGCTACAAAAATTCCCACTTGTATGGTGGCTGAAAAGGATGGTGTATATGTGTAAAAAACCTCAAAATGAAACAACAATTAGATAACATAAATTGTTGCTTCTACCATGAGTACAATGGCTTGTAGAATGGGAATCAATAAATATACTTTGTATTTGTCTAGCTCCCAAATAACATAGTACTCTCCAAAAGTGTATGAAAGCATCTTCAAACTTGTATGTCAAATAAGACAAACTCCAATTGTTGATGTGGAGAGAGGTAAGTCTTTTCAAAGTGTTGTAACCAATTTATTATATGGTGCGACATCAAAAAAGACAAAACTAATTGCCTGTGGGGGATCACAACTCTTACAATATTGTATAAAAGACAAGAGAGTTTTGTTGTTAAAACAAACAATATAGAAATCTAAAAATCTATAGCACACCAATAACTTACAACACTACCCAAAAATTTAAAAATCTCCAATACACCAAAACCAACAAAAAATGAGAAATCAAATGCAATATTTAAGCACATTAGTGACCCTTGAAGGAAATTTCATCTAATAGAAATGAAGGTCTTTGTCCTCAAATTTAAGCTTTGCAACATAGGTAATCCCTAGATGGAATTACTCATGTGGAGAAGAAGGTTTTCATACTCAAATTCATCTGCCAAAAGAGTTTTCATCCTTAAACAAAAAGATGAGCACACAATATCTAGTTCTAACATCTTTCTTAGCTCTTCATTTGATTTCTCTTTTTTGTTTCGACATCTATGACTTGGCTCTCAAGGTTCTTTGCATGAGAAGCAAAGTTTTTTTTTTTTTTTCTCTCTTCTAAGTTTATTTTTTATACCATTGTCTTTTGTGATAGGTAGATTTTTCTCCTTTAGAAATGTTTTCTATCTCTGACTCCTTGGCAATTTCTTAAGTAATTAATTCTACTTTCTCTTACATCTATATTTTTATCTATGCCTCTAGCTTTTTTCTAATATTCTTACAAAGTTCGCATAATTTTTCAGATAGATTCTTGAAATGTTTTCATTTTTTGTCTTCCATATTTGCATATATGTGATGTAATCTATATCAAAGTTAGTTTTTCTTGTATGTTGATAAGATCAAAACTCAGTATGATACCACTGCAATGTTTCAAACTGTAATATTTGATAGACTTGATAATAACTTGATATTTATACATAAATTCCTGCACTTTTTGATCACCATGATTCTAGAATGGACAAGGTGATAATATACAAAAACTAACATATAGTATATTAAACTATTATGCTTGTTGGTGACAAGCCACATAACCATACAAGCAAATGGAATTCTATTATGAACTATTTTAGCAATGAAGCACACAAAATTACATGAAGAAACACAACATTGAAAAGCTAGAAAATCACACTATTTTTCTATTTTAACAATCCTTCAACATATAATATTATTCTTCATATTGTTAGGATTTATAGGCAGACTAAAGCAAATGAAATAACAACAATTATAATGTAGATTACAAATACAAAAAAAAAAATCAATTACACAATAACACAAAAGTATAACATGGTTCAGCCAATGTGGGCTACATCCACCAAGAATCAGTTGTCCATTATATTTTATTATTCATCAAAAACTTGAATTATAAAACCTCTCTCTCTCTCTCTCTCTCTCTCTCTCTCTCTCTCAGTATAATCTATTGTTGCATGCTAAATCCAAGCACTCACCCTGTTTTGTCTCTTGACCTTTCACATTCACAGTCATTCAAAAAATAAGTCAGTTTTGAGGATTTTAAAAAATATTTTTCAACCAAAACAATAACTAACTCCTTTATAAAAAATATGAGCAATTTTTGCTTTGAGGGCGCTACCCCCCTACACTCCCCATAAAAGTAATTTGGGGTCAAAATGTGACTGCCAATGTCACCAAAATGTTAACGCAACATGATTAGTCACCACATACCAACAATCTCCCACTTCGAGAATGATCAGGCTTCACACCAAACAATCTCCCACTTGGAGATTGATCTTGTAGCATCGTTGCACCTGTAACTCCCACTGGATGGCATGCCTAGGCATAACTTGTTACCCATTTCCACCATTGTCATTCTTGAAGGCCAAAAAAAACTAAAGAGGAAATCAATTTCTCCCATGTGACTGCCTTTGTGTACATATCTGCAGGATTTTTACTTGTATGAATTTTCTCCAACTTCAATTGTTCGTCCTCCAAATCTAATCGGATGAAGTGGTATCTAAGTTGTATGTGTTTTGTTTTTGAATGAAGTGCAAAATTCTATTAGTGTATAAAAAATTATCTTCTTGCTTCTTACCCAATTACTCATAGAGCAGTGTTTGATCCTCATAAACATATTTTTTTTGTAGTACTAACTCTCAAATACTTGAGAATCCATTTTACAACATTCTAATGGTCCAGTCCTAGAGTGCTCATATACCTACTCATAACTCCAACAATATATGCAATATCTAATCTCGTCCATACCATGACATATTTAAGCTACCAACTGCTGAGAAATATGAAACTTTAGAAATTGTGTACCTCCTCTTGTGTCTTTGGACACGTCTCCTTAGTCAATTTAAAATGACTAAGCAAAGGTGTACTAACAACTTTTTGCATTTTGCATATTGAACTGTTTCAACACCTTCTCTACATATTCACTTTGAGAATTAATTTTTTCAATTTTTCCTATCATGAAATCCTTATACCAAGGATTTGTTTTACTGCACCCAAATCCTTCATAGCAAAATACTTTGTTAATTTATGTTTAAGCTCATTTATATGTTGCATGTTAGACTTGACAACAAGAATGTCATCAACATATAATAATAGGATAATATAACTACCATTATTCAACCTCTCAAAGTAAACACAATGGTCAAAATGTCATCTATTTTAACCTTGTTTAGCCATCAAACTACCAAATTTCAAATACCATTGTCGGTGTGCTTGCTTCAGGCCATACAAACTCTTCTTTAACTTACACACTAAATCCTCCTTACCTTTGACCTCATATCTATGTGGTTGTTGCATGTATATTTCTTCTTCAAAATATCCATGGAGAAAAGTTATTTTATACATCTAGTTGTTCAAGATGCAAGTTCTCTATAGCCACAATACTTAGAATAGTTCTAATTGAAGACATTTTTACAATTGAATTTTGTTTCATCAAAATCAATCTTTTTTCTATGCAAAACCTTTTTACCGTGAGTTTGGCCTTGCATTTTTTCTTGCCTCCTTTTAGCCTATAAACCCATTTGTTTGTCAAAGCTCTTTTACCTACAAGCAATTTGACTAAGTCCCAAGTTTGAATTTGTTGCAAAGAATCCATCTCTTTCATTCCTCACTCCCATTGTTCTTTGGCATCCACTTGCATTGCTTCTTCATATCCATCTGGTTCACCAGAATATAGAATATAATGAAGGAGAAAATCTTTTGGAGGCCTACTTATCCTTGTAGAACGTCTAACATTTGCAACAGTCTGTGGTATTTCTTGTTGTTGTTGAGCATCAAGTATCGACAAAATTTTATTTTTTGGAATATCATCCAACACCACATATTCTCTTTTTGTTTGTTCATGTATTTTTCCTACAGTTGATCCTTATACATAACCTCATTGAATATAACAGCTATGCTTCTAATAATTTTCTGATTTTTAAAATCCCATAAATAATAACCAAAGTCATATATTCCATATCCAATGAAGGTGCATTTTTTTAGATTTTTCCTCTAACTTGGTTCTATTCTCAATATCCACATGTACAAAAACTTCACAACCAAAGGTCTTTAGAAAAGAATAATTAACTTTCTTACTTGTCCATGCCTCCTTGAGAATACCACCATCCAAAGGATTTGAAGGCCCTTTGTTAATTAAATAAATAATAGTATGTACAACATCTTCCCAAAAATGTAAAGACAACCCATCATGCAATCTCATGCTCCTTACATGCTCCATTATTGGCATCTTCATTCTCTTAGACATACCATTTTCCTATGGAATTCCTAAAATTGTCTTCTACCTACGAATCCCGTTGTATGAACAGTAATTTTTTAATTCCCTGTTGCAATACTTGCCTCCATAATATGACCTAAGACATTTTAAATTTTTCCCTATCGCATTCTCAACCAAGGCTTTCCATTTTAAAAAAAAATCAAATACATCTAATTTCTATTTTAGGAAATACACCCATGTTTTCCTAATTGCATCATCAATAAAAGTGACATATAATAAGAGCCACCAAAAGAAGATACTTGAGTTGGTTCTCATATGTTTGTATGCACAAGCTCTAATTTCTCACTATTTTTTTATTTCTCATCTTTGAGAAATCCAGCTCTCCTTTGTTTCCCATAAACATAATTTTCAAATAAATCCAAGTCAATTTGTTTCAGTCCTAGCAACTACTTCCTAGAGTGGAGAATTTTCATCATTTTCACTCATGCCCAAGTGTATGAAGCCACAATGTTGTTTTTGTACCTGCATCAATTATTCTTGTTATAGCAGTTGTACTTGCAACAACTATTCTTGTAGCAACTAAGGTAGAAGAAACAATATTACCAATACACAAATATAAAGCACCTACCTTTACATCTTTAGCTACTACTAATGCACCTTTAGTGACCTTCCAGACTTTGTCTATAAAGGTAACTAAAAAGCCTCTGAGCTACCCTATAGAGATTAAATTTCTCCATAGATTTGGAACATGTCTTACCTCTAGCAGCCATTGATTTCCATTCTACAATTTTATTTTTATTTTTTCCTTTTCAACAATCTGACAAGGTTCGTCATCACCCAAATATACTTGTCCAAAATTTCTTTGAACATAATCTAAAAATTAATTTATATAGGGTGTAGCATGAAACAGAGCCCCTAAATCTATTACCCAAGACTCATCAGCATTCTTGGGAATTAAAACATCCTCTAATGAGTCACTTACAACATTTGCTTCTTTACTATCATCTTGGTCTTCTTATTTGTCTTTCCAAGACCAACAATCTTTCTTCAAATGTCTTGGTTTTCCATAGTACCAACAATATTTCCTTCCTTTGGATTGTGACTTTCTTTCTTCGATCTCCCTCATGACTTCCCACAATTTCTTAGACTTTTTCATCTCTCCTTTGATCTTCCCTTTCCCTCTACATTCAAAACATTCTACGATGTTGAAGTCTCACATGTGCTCTTCCTTTGCATCTCTTTGCTTAAAATCACACCAACAATACCATCAAATTCTAATGTATTTGAACCAAAAACAAAGTTGCTTACAACCATAACCAAGTTATTCCAACTTTCTGGCAAAGAACATAGAATCAAGAGAGCTCAAACCTCTTCATAAAAATTTACAATTACAGAAGTTAATTGGTTGGCAACTATAATAAATTCATTTAAATGGTATGTTACAAAACCTCCTTCAACCATTTTCATATTAAATAACCATTTTATTAAGAATGCATAATTTGAAGCTACGGGTTTTTCATACAATTTTTCCAACATTTTCATCAAAACATCAATTGTTATTGCTTTGGATGTATTAAATGATACAATAACTACTTTATTAAAGATATGAGCAATTTTTGTTTTGGGGGTGTTGCCCCCAACAACCCCTTTTGGGGATGTTGCCCCCAAGCCCCCACCATGAGCTCCACCCTCGGACCCCCGCTTGGGGAATGGACCCCTTGGACCCCACAAGAGGGGCATTGCCCCCTACACTCCTTTGTAAAATAATTTGGGGTCAAAGCCTGGCTACCAAAGTCACCAAAATGTTAACACAACATGATTAGTTGCCACATATCAACACATATGACAGTCACAAAGATGGATCTGAAACAAATCAATACGAGAATGGAGCTACAACAAATCCCACTCGTATGGTGGCTGAAAAGGATGGTGTATTTAAGTAAAAAACTCAAAATGAAACAACAGCTAGATAACATGAATTGTAGCTTCTATAATGAGTACAATAGTTTGTAGAAAGGGAATCACCAAATATACTTTGTATTTGTCACAACACCCAAATAACATAGTAGTCCCCAAAAGTGTATGTAAGTCTCTTCAATCACTAAATATACTTTGTATTTGTCACAACTCCCAAATAACATGGTAGTCCCCAAAAGTGTATGGAAGTCTCTTCAAACTTGTATGTCAAATAAGGCAAACTCCAACCACTGATGCGAAAAGAGTTCAGTCTTTTCAAAGTGTTGAAACCAATTTACTGTATGGTGTGGCATCTAAAAAGACAAAACTAATTGACTGTGGGTGATTGCAGTTTTTATAATACTATATAGAAGGCGAGTGTTGTTAAAACAAACAATATAGAAATCTAAAAATCTTTAGCACACCAATAACTTTCAACACTCGCCAATACACCAAAACCAGATGAAACTATAAATCAAATGCAAACTTTAAGCACACTAGTTACCCTTGAATGAAATTTACTTTAATGGAAACGAAGGTCTTTGTCCCCAAATTTAAACTTTGCAACATGGAATTACTCTTGTGGACAAGAAGGTTTTTGTCCTCAAATCCATTTGTCAAAAGAATTTTCATCCTTAAACAGAAAGTTGAACACAAATTCAATCTTAGAAACAAGGATTTTATTTCAGAATGCTAGATTGCTTCTCTTTAAGCATTTACTCCATTTTTATACTCTTATGAGGATTTTTTTTCACCACTGCTTATTCGAGAAGTATCTAGAAAGATCTTTAAATTAAACATTACTCTTGACCTATTTTCCTAACGATACTTTATTAGATCCACTTTTCTAACATTAAATTGGGTTTTTTTTTAATAAAATAATACCAAGTTGTTTTTTTCTAAAATAAAGTATTTTGGACAACTTAAGATATTATTTTAATTATTTCACTAGCTTAATAAAATAAAGGATCATGAGAAACATTACATTGTCATAATGCTTGCCTTTGGAATGTCAAACCTTTCCCTACATGTTGCGTCTCACAATGTTCTTAGACTTACAATTCTTATCAATAAAGACTATTGTACAGTCGTCTCAGTTGATTACGCGTATGGTAGATGAGCGATTAAGCTTTTATCTGAGTTTCCTAACACACACCTATTTTTAGAACCTATAGATTATGACATGCTTGTGAAGATGAAAAAACTAACATCATGTTAAAAATGGAACTTGGAAGATATTTAACATTATTAAAAACAGATTTCCTCATACGCTGCGGGAAGTGTCATGATATGTAGGGAACAATTCCAACATGATCAATTTTGAATTCAATCCCCAATACAAATCTCTAGTCAGAATATGTCAGATTTTAATGGTTAAAATCAAGGACAGAAAAACAAATGATGGAAGGATAAAAGATTCCATCCAAAAACATTTTGAGGCATTAATAATACATGGATGTGGGCTCTAATAATTTAATTCCCAACATATTTTACATTATAAGTGTTACAGAAAATTCTTAAGCATCCATGTGACATTTGACACCAGATGCTTAATACAACTACTTATTTGAATGTGAAATTTCAGGTTGACCAGTACCAGTCAGAAAGAAGGGATTTATAATACAAAATGTTCTCATGTCAGAACTCAAATAAATAGATAAACCAGTATTTTGTCTAAGCAAGTAATGATATCTAAAATGTATTTATCAGTTATGTTCAGATAGTAGGAGAAAGAGGTCATCATCTGGAATGGCACCCATCTCCATTGCTCTCTGTAATGGAGTTTTGCCTCTCCCATCAGCTATCATTGCACTTGCTCCCCTGAGAAAGAAAGATAAAGTTAATATTAAAATATATATATTTGCATTAGAGCAGAGTGCAGACAATACAAGATTTCTCGAGAGGCAAATACAATAATGAGGGTTTATTTGACTTGTCAAACTGAAAGATTTAAGTACCTTCTAATAAGCAGTTTTGCATATTGATTATTCCCTTTGGAAATACAATGATGTAGAGGTGTTCTCTCATAATAATCTTGAATGTTGACATCTGCACCGTACTGTAATAATAACTCCAACATAGCCAGATCACCAGTATGGCATGCCAGATGCAGTAATGAGCATCCTTTCAAGCCACCCTCTAGTTCAATCAAATCATCCCAGTGTGTTTCTACGCTTGGGCTCGATGTTCCTGAATCTGAGTGCTGCATACTTTCCCTACAGCTGCTTTCTGATATATCATGATCAACAGAATTCCCCTTACTCCCTGACTTAGCCTGCTCGTAATTTGTGGCAATATTTGCATCAGATGTGATAAGAAGACGGTAAGCCATCTGCTTGTCATTTCTTTTGACTGCTTCCCACATTCGAAAATCCACTGATGGCAGCTCCAGATCAGACCTTTCCTTTGATACTAATTGCTTTTCAGCATACTACATAAAAATGGATTTTTGAGAAGTACTCAATCAGCTCTATTGCAAATCCAAAAGTACATCTTACATATATATACACGATGCCAAATGTTACAGCACTGAAAGTGCAGCACATAATATTTGGAAGAAATAATCGGAAGCACCTGACACAACAGACTAAAAGTTCCACAATCTTTAACTACAGCACAATTCAAAAGATAAAGGAGAAAGGGCATGATAGCTTAACCAATGAGAGAGCAGCAAACACTAAAAGTCTAATAGGCAGTTTCAAGAATATCTATCATGCCATTAGTAAACAACTGCTAGAATCATAGTAGCATTACACTAAAAAAAAACCGTGATTAATCCTAACTGATCATGACCCACCACATTCCCAAGTTTTTTCAAGAAGTGATTTTGAGGTTTTTTTATTTATCTTTTTCTGGCTAATTTTACGCTTAAATGCACAGAGCAAAGGCTGACTGAACATTTTTGGCATAGGGTTAGTGTTAGGGTATTTTAAATTTTCTGTAAGTTTTATTTCTGAATAAATTCTTTTATAAGTTAAATTCTGTAACACAATGAAGGTTTTTTTTTTGTTTAATTTAAACCCTGACAAGGGTTTAGGTAAAAATCACAGAGCGACAGTATTTTAGGGCCAGCTGTATGTTTTTTGCAAAAACCCTTTTAGGTGAAATAACAAACCCTGAAAATAATTTTTTAAAGTCCTAAGCGTTTTTTAATTATTAGCATTTATATAATGTATATCATCTGCTTTTATCTATAAGCAATACATTTGACATAAAGCAACATATTTAGATTCATTCTCTGTTTCTACAACTAGTACATTGCTATTTATTTCCCAACTTTTTGCTGAGTTTTCCCAATTTAAACCCAGGTAATTAAATTCCATTTATAATTTCACAATGCTGTGTAACTAGAATGTTATGTAGTTATAACTTATAATCCTAATTAGTTAGTAGACTATTTTCAAGGGGATGCATCCTTCTATTCACATTACTTTTCTTGTGTGTGTACTTGTTTATTCACTTTTCTCATTTTTTTTCTTGTCTCATTTTGACTATATATTATATCAATCTATATATTTGTATATTTTCCATTGTTCCGTCTTCATTATTTCATTGCAAGTCATTCAAACCACAGTTTCAAGCCTAGGAGAAATTTCTGCTGCAAAAAAGATCAATTTAGACACTAAATGCAGAACTAGATTGTCATAAATTGCACGATCAGCTTTAGCCACAAATTGCAGTTCCTAATATCTTCATAAACTGATTGTTGTTGCTTCCTCGAAGGGGGAAAAAATCATGCTAGTGCCCAGCCACTAAATCCTGATGAAGAAAACGGACAAAATTCACAAGCTGATAATGAACACAGAAACTCACATATGCATGAAATAATGATCAATTTTGACCTTCCAAAGTTCAGTGGCACTAAACCAGAGAAGTTGATTGTGCACCAAAATCAATACATATTTAAAGTTCAATCCAGTTAAATCTGACTTCTCTGCATTTGCAAGAACAGCATTCAAATGGTTTACACGGTGGTATATTAAAACAAAAGGGCTTATGAGATGGATTTCTCAGTAATTTGTCAAAAAGATGAGCCACCTGAAAATAACTTTTTGATAAACTAACACAGGTTCATCAAAACTCAAAAGATCAGTAGATGACTACATGTCAGAATGGGAGATGACATCAGCC
>VDFB02360305.1:0-61853 GCA_007258455.2 Sequoia sempervirens
AAATGTAATTCATATATATATAGGATCCGTCCTAAGATGTAATAGTGGTTACTAGAATGCTATGCAATTAGCACTTCAATGTGAATATCAAAGTAATGTAATATAAGTTGCATTCCAATCATTGTGTGCCATTATCAGGAGATCATATGTTGTATGGGAGAGTGTCTGAAGGTTGATCAAATCAAGTACGAGCTATGTTTTTTATTAGATAAGCTACATTTACTGGGTGTAGTACCCATTACACGATGAGCCCGAAGGGCCAAAAAGAGACCAAGATCAACAGTGTGTTATCAGTCTTGAAGGTCCACAATTTATATCTTTGTAATCTAATAGGATTGGTGTCTTACCTATTGAGTTGGTGCTCAAATCTTTGCATTGGGGATTGGTGTCTCTAGTAGGTTGGTGCCTACAAATGAATACCAAGGAAAATGAATGGAACAAAAGTAAAATCATTTGATTTCACTTATAAAGACTAGAAAAATTACTAAGGAAAATAGGCTTTGTGGAGAAGAGGTTGAATCACAAGGATGTGGCACCTTTAAGTAGTACCAACCAACAAGAAGTTTATTTCAAAAGTCACAAGAACAAGTTGAAACTCCACCAAAGAATTGAAGACCATGTAAAATAACAATGGGTTGCATTTTTTCAATGGTCAAACTTGTCCAAAACAACAAAAAAGTGGTTAGGAAACTAGGAAAGCATGCCAAAGGAAAAATGCATCAAATTTAATTAAGTGCAACACTTTATGGATAGTCATGGCAATTAAAAAGTGTGACCAAAGTGGAAATGCTAGTATGAAAATGCAACCAACGTATCAGAAAAAATAATTAAGTGAAAATCACACCTTTTGAGTGGTTATGCAAATCTAAAATGGTGATTGGGGTAATAATGATGTTATTAAACCACAACCAACAAAGATGGGTTTAAGTTTCAAGTGAAATTGCACTTTTTTGCTAGCAATGCCAAAGTAAAACCATGATCCAAGCAATTGAATGGTCATAAAATTGCAATTGACAAGTATGGAGTGTCTTGGTAGCAAGAAAGGAAGTAAAGACATGTTTAAAATTTAACTTCAAGAAACCATTCCCATTCAAGTTTCAAATTTATGAAGAAAAAAAAAAGAGAATTGTGGTTTTCCCTAACAACACCATCTAAATGAGCAACTAGGATGATAAGTCATCGAAGTCAATATTTTCATGCCAAATAAAAACAAGTCTTCAAGCTCAAAAAGTCAAAAGGATGGCATCACCTTATCTTAGTTGAGCTATTCGAAGAGGAATTCAAATTTAAAGTAGATAAAAGAGGTCTATTTCAAGCTCTTCTATATTATTTATTGCCTCTTTTGCAATGGTTGGGGATTAGGGTTGCTTTAAAGCAACTTTAAAAGCATTATTTTATTATTATTTTCCTTTAAAGCTTCTCTTCAAGAGCCAAGTGCCTTGAGCACATAGATGTAATGAGAGTTTTTGTTATTATTCTGCATAAGTTCTATTCAAAGCCAAGAAATTAGATGATTGTGTTAAAATTGTGAGAGTTTGACAAGTTTGCAATAAAGAAGATCCATGTTTAGCTTTGTGTAACATCTAGCTCCTATCCTTCATAATAGCCTTGTATGCTTTTGGATTATTTTTTCCTTTCAATCTCACGTTTCATTCCAGTTGTTGTTGATCTTTTTTCCTCTGTACAATCAAACCTGCTAATGGTATGAATCCATTGATCTTTTTTTAATTAGTGGATAGCATTCATGTTGAATTTGTGTTATGGTTTAGTCGTATAAACAAAAACACTCATGGTAAGATAAAGTACTTTTAATCTTGTGCTCTAACCTCCTAGATCAATAGACTCTAGTTTGCTTTTCTTGCATTTTATTTACATGCAAAACCCCTAGAAGATAAATTGTACATTGTACATTAATAGCAATCTAGTTTATTTGTTTTAGATTCTAGGTGTACATTAGATTAGAGAGCTTCCCCTACAGATTTGAAGAGAGGACTTCCTCAAACACTGTTCTGATAAATTGTACATTGTGCATTAGTAGCAATCTAGTTTATTTGTTTTAGATTCTAGGTGTAGATTAGATTAGAGAGCTTCCCCTACAAATTTGAAGAGAGGACTTCCTCAAACACTGTTCTGATTTAAGCTTTCCTAAAAAAGACAAATTAAAACGCTAACAAGGTTAGCATCCAGCCTCTGGCGAATTCTTTATTTTAGGTTAAACTAAATATAAGTCTCCTATTATGAGAGGTTACTTTCAGGTGAGATAAAGGTTTTTACAATTTTAGTGTGTATGGATATAATCCTTGACAAAGGTCGACAGTAAAGAAAAAATACAAATTTCATAAGAGCTAACTGATGTCATTATAAGAAGAGATAAAATCTTGAAAAAAGGTAAACGTCGAAAAAGCACTTGAAATATCAAAATTTATGTACAAAAAAAAAAGTGATGCTATTTCCTCAAACTGAAGAACTTAGACCATGGAAGAACGGACACTTTCTAAATGAAATTGTTTTGGTTTACATTATCTAATACAAAATAAAGAACTCTTTAATCGATTGAAATTTTCAAATTTAATTCATCTCCAGATGCATGCAATAATACATGATAAGTTTCATAGGCATTCAACGAGGAAAATATATGGTAGTAATACCTCAAAAGAATGATACTCAAGAGGTCTCCAAACATCATAATGTATATTTCACTGTTGCCAGCTGGAAGCTATTTATAAGAGAGCTGTACCATCATGAGGTCAAAGAGTCAGTCAATTCAGACCTTTGTTTCCCAAAATAGAGTACATCTAGATTTAAATTTGGGCCCACATAGTGCTGACAATTATGTAGGGAACTAGATGAGCTCTACAATAATTGAATGCAAAATTCATGGCTGTTGACAGAGTTAATCCACTGATCTACAAGAGCAAAGCTCATCGATGCAGCTGAGACGTGAACATTTCTAGTTTACATAGAATGTGTGATTCAATTGAAGTTTGATGGGCCTTAAGTAATTTGATTATTAAGTGTGCTCTCTGAATTTTACTTGACAGACATTTCATATACAGAATTTGTAGTGTTTTTCCATGATGTTAAGATAGACATCATTGACGATGCCCTTCTGGAAGTGGTACAATTTGGTAAAATGGAACAAGTCTTTTTGGCAGCCCATCGACTCCATCTTCTTCGTCATCGTCGAATTCAAGCAGATAACTTCCAAAGACAAAACAGTTCATATCAAAAAAAAGCCATGATTATGCAGGCTGGACAAAACTAAGCTGCAAGAATGCATACAACATAAAAGTTGCTTTATTGTTCTCTAAGCACAACCAATAAGAATTAAAGAATCTTTGGCAATTTTTTATACTATTGAGGCATTCTTTGCATTCTATATTTCCCTGGCCTAGATTGGGCTAAATGACATGCAGGCAAAAGTTAGAAGGGATTATGTCAAAAGTCCCACTGCAAGCTGTTGAAATGGAGAAATATGAAAAGCACATTTTAAGCATGATAGCATGATTTCCGAGATGATAATTCAGCCAAATTCCCCATTTTTTGTCAAGTCACATAAACATAAAATAACAGCATGCCATCTGAAGAAAATACCATAAACTTTATAACTAAAACTAGCTTCAAAATCAAAACTACAAATTGAATGAAAAATTACATACAAACCAGAATTTATGTTCATAGCACTTGAATAGACAGAGGTTCCCTTAAGAGTGTGTTTCTTGTTTTGTTTCCATTTAATCTAAAATGGATATTGATACTACAAGTTATGTCTGAGGAATGTTTGTTGAAAATTTGGCCTCCATACTATTTATTTTTGTGTTTTCTTAGTGTTATCTTCTCTTCTTCAACTCGTATGCTTCTTTCAGATTTGAATTTTTTTTTCTCTTCAAACTACACAAATGAGTGGAACTACTACAGGCTACCATCTGTCTGTTTTGGCCAATAAAAGTTGGATCTTATCCCAGAAATGTCTCTTTGAAAAACAGTTGGTGGTCATTTTAATTAGTGTTACATTTATTTTCAAGAATTTGTGCCAGATCTAGGCAAGTTAAGGTACTTGATTGTAGTTATGCATATGCAACAATTAATGCCAACTACTAAAATCTGTCTACTCTGAGTTCTATCTTGTTTTGAGCATAGAAACGATTAATGTTATAGAATGTTGGCTATACACTAGAGTTGAAAAAAGTAAAACCTTATTCACAGATAAGATATTGCCATAAAATCCTAAGACTCTGAAGAAATGGCAGAAGTACGGTAAAAAGAAATCATGAAACCAAGATGTTTCTCTATATGCTTGAATCATATAAATATTTGTAGTGAAGCTAGCCATGATTGTATAAATGTTGCTACAGCTGGAAACAAACTAAATATACAGCAATTGAGAGGACTGAACTCTTTCTTGTAAATATAAAATGTAAGTGCATAGCTACTGAACTAGCACCTTTGCATAACTTCTCAAGAACTAAGAGCATGCATCCAGCATTCATTCAGCGTTTCTGTGTGGGAAACTATGCCTCAAAGGGAAATTCCATATAGCCAGCCAAACCTCCTACAAAGTCCAATCTGCAAATTTAATGCTATCTGTTCATAGTACCATTGCCTTCAGATCCATAGGAAGATAATGCCTTGCACGTGATTCCATCCCTTATTATATGTGTACAGCCTGAGTGGACCCGATGGTGAAGGCCTGTGCACTCCATAGAGGAGGCATAAGATCGATTCTCGCTGTAAATGTAATCAAATCTTTATCAAATAGGATCCTAAAAATCTAAGAATAAACTAAGGTCTGAAATTCTGTGTGAGAAATTCTAAGTCAAAGACAATTTTCAGATTTCTTCTCTTAATGCTGAATGTACTGATTGCAGAACATTAATAAATTTCGATGTTTGCATATCAAGAGTGGAACTCCTTTTTGTATGTAAGGAGACCCGCCCCCAAGGGATGCGTCTCTTGAGAGGACGTGTCTCCATACGTGGAGACACGTCCGCTCAAGGGACGTGTCCCTTTGGGTGTGCAGATTTCCTTTACAACCGATTATCATTCGGTTAAACATACTTAACACATATACCCCCTCACACATGGCAGATATATATTATATGAATTCCGAATTTTATTCAATGTGTATTTTGAACATCATTTATTTAAATTCAATTTTATACATGCATTATAAAATTCGATTTTACTTATTTTAGAAATATTAAATATGAAGAGCAATTATCTTATATAAACGATGATGATGCTTATAGCAATCATCGTTTATATCTGACCTGAGCTATCATTCATCAACACTCCCTCTTAGCTAGGGAAGATATTTCAAATCAAAATAAGTGGAGATATCACCTTCACACGTGATATCGAAGATATGATATGTTTTCTCAATGTTGTCAAGTCACATGACATTCTTCATAACACATCTTCATTATGGTATGTGCACTGACATCAAGTCACATGATGTCTACCATAATTCATGGCATATCCACGGATATAAATATCCACCATGATTATCTCTTAAGGATCACAATGATCTTCAGATGATATCAAGTCCCATGATATCCATCAAAGTGTCCAAGAGATACTATCATGACATGTCCACAGATATCAAGTCACATGATATCTATCATGATAGTTTATCATTGTAGAGTCGCACTTTACAATGTCAAATACAAGTGCTCATATTAGAAAGATCGCCACCTTCGATAATGTACACAAAGAGTAGGCCCATAAGGTCATGGAGTCACACACATGACAAAAGAGTTTACACATTAAACATCTTTATATATTAGTACAATTTATAAACAATTTGTATTTCAAACATAAATAACAAATTACATTTCAACCATACCAAGTTTCTTCTTGAAGTGCTCTCTACCTTGATTCGAGAGAGAGGCTTGGTGAGAATGTCTACAGTTTGATCATTTGTACTAATATACTCCAACTGAATCACTTTCCTTTCTACCATATCTCTTACATAATGATAGGGGATCTCAATGTGCTTAGATCTATCATGAAAGACAGGATTTACAGAGAGTTTGATGCAACTGTGATTATCACAATGAATAATTGTAGGGTTCAAGGGCTCACCAAAGAGTCCCATAAGCAATTTACGAAGCCAAACTGCTTCTCTTGCTCCCATTGAGGCTGCAATGTATTCAGCTTCCGTTGAGCTCTGTGCAACTGAAGATTGTTTTCTACAAATCCAAGAGATCATAGCCAATCCTAAACTAAAGCAACACCTGATGTGCTTTTCCGATCGGTTATACTTCCAGCCCAATCTTAATCAGAGTACCCATGTAGATCTAGTTGATCATTCTTGTAAAGAAGACCATATCCAATAGTGCCTTGAAGATATCTCAAAATATGTTTCACAGCCATTAAATGAATTTCCTTTGGTTCACACATGAACTGGCCGAGAACATTTACTGCATAACAAATATCAAGTCTGGTGTTAACCAGATACATCAAGGATCCAATCATCTGTCTGTAAAGGGTTGGATCTGCACACTTGGATTCTGCTGCTGCTTCTTTCAATTTGTGAAGGTTGGTTTCCATAGGTGTAGACATTGGTCTACAGTCCAACATTCCAAATCTCTTCAGAATATCAATAGTGTACTTCCCTTGGTTTAGTATAATGCCCTCTAATTTCTGCCATACTTCTAAACCTAGGAAGTAGTGTAAAATGCCTAAGTCTTTCATGTCAAATTCAGAAATTAGATCCTGCTTCCCTTGAGTAATGAGGTGATCTTCTCCTGTTATCAGCAGGTCATCAACATATAAAATAATTATTAGCATATCACCTTTGATTACCTTGAAGTAGAGATTGGAGTCAGCATCATTCTTGGAAAATCCTAATCCCAATAGATAGCTGTCAATTCTTTCATACCAGACCCTGGGAGCCTGTTTAAGTCCATAGAGGGCTTTCTTTAGTCTGCATACATGTGAGTCAGGTTTATGTATCAAAAAACCTTCAGGCTGTTCCAAATAGACTTCCTCTTCAATGGTTCCATTCAGGAAGGCATTTTTCACATCCATTTCATGGATCTTCCAGCCTTTAGCTGCTGCAATGGCTAACATTGCTCTCACTGATGTGTAACGGGCAACAGGTGCAAATGTTTCTTCATAATCAATGCCTTCCTTTTGAGAAAAACCTCTAGCCACAAAACATGATTTATGTTTTTCTATACTGCCATCAGCAGCATGCTTGATTTTGAAGAGCCATTTGGAAGAGACAACAGATTTCTCTATTGGTCTAGGCACTATATCCCATACATCATTCTTTAGAATAGACTGATATTCCTCTATCATTGCATCCTTCCATGCTTGATGTCGGAAAGCTTCTGTAACACTAACAGGTTCTGAGTTTATGATGTTGTTCATTAGAGCAACATAGCTAGTGAAACGTTTAGGTCTTTTACTCTCCCTGAACGTTCCTTTGGGTGTTGTATGATCCTTGACTTCTTTGATCATCTTCCTGGCCCGAAGTGGTCTCTTTCTATTGTTGTCATTTGTATTCTCATTTGAAGTAGAAGGAAGTTCATGTGGTATTTCCTCAGGATGCTCCCTCTGAATCTCAGGAGCAGGTTCCATTTCAGGGACTCTAGGGGGAATAGGTTTCTGTCTCACTAGAACTTCTTGCCCTCTTGAATGCAATGTCTTCTTCAAAGATGACATCTCTGCTCAATTCAATTTGTTTCTGCCCAGGTATGAATATCCTGAAGGCTTTGGAGGTTTCACTATAACCCACAAATACTCCCTTCTTTCCAGAAGGTTCTAGTTTGAATCTCTTCTCTTTGGGCACATGAATATAGACAAGACAGCCAAAAATCCTAAAATGACTAATGTCAAGTTTTAAACCGGTAAAGGCTTCTTCAGGAGTTTTGTTATCGAGATGTGAATGAGGACATCTATTCTGAATATAGACAACAGTCCTAGAGGCTTTTTCCCAAAAAGAGGTTTCAATGTTTTGGTCCAGCAACATTGCCTTAGCAGCTTCTACAATGGTTCTATTTTTTCTTTCAGCAACCCCATTCTGTTGAGGGTTGTAGGCAATGTGAACTCCCTCTTAATTCTAGCACTCATGCAGAATTCTTTAAAAATTTCAGAGGTGTATTCTTTCCCATTGTCTGTCCTCAAGGTTTTTATTTTCTTTCCGGAGAAGTTTTCAGTGAGGGCTTTAAACTCTTTGAACCTTTTGAGGATTTCTATTGACTCTTTACACTTAAGGAAAAAGATCCAAGTTTTCCTAGAGAAGTCATCTACAAATATGACATAGTATAGAAATCCTGCTTTAGAGGGTACAGACATGGGTCCACATAAGTCTGAGTGAACCAATTCTAACACATTTAGGGTTTTGCTCAAACTATTGGTAAAGGACCCCTTTGTATTCTTTCCTAAGGCACAACCTTTGCAAGTTCCTTCATGAGATGGTTTTAACTTAGGTAAGCCTATTACAAGTTTTTCTACAGAAGGTAGGGCACGGAAATGAAGGTGTCCTAATCTTCTATGCCAAATCTCATTTGAATTAAAGGTGTCAAGGGTAAGGGCTTGTTTAACTTCAGTGCATAGTTTGTAAAGGTACCCTTGTCTCACACCTATGATTTGGGATTTCTTGATTGTTGAGTTCTTAGGCCATGCTAGAACTTTCCCATCCATAAAGGTAACTCTATAACCATTGTATTCAAGGGCAGAGATGGATATAAGATTCCTCTTTATTCCAGGTACAAATAAGACTCCAATGAGTTGTAGAGAAAGCCCAGATTTCAACTTGATGGAACAAGTTCTAACCCCTTTTACTGGGTGTGCAGAATCATCCCCAATGGTTACTTCTTCATCAGACCTTTCGGTCATAGTATCTAAGTGTTCTCTGAACCTTGTGATATGTCTAGAGGAACCACTATCAATTACCCAGTTGTGGGTGTTGTTGGATACTTGACTGGATAAGGCTGTATAGAACACAAAGTTCTCAGATTCATGATTTGAATTTGACTCTCCTACTTTAGCAAAGGATGCTTGTTGTTTACTCCTATCAGGGCACTTCATTGCATAGTGACCATATTGATCACATCTAAAGCATTGTACTTGAGAGATATCTTTCTTCTTATAAGATCCCTTTCCATTGGAATTTCTCTTTCTTTTAAAAGATCCTCTCTTGAAGGAGTTTTTCTTACTCCTTTTATTAGAGGTTGAGTTGAGTACATGAATGTCTTCATCTATGTTCTTTTGTTTATTTTCTTTTGTGGAGAGTCTGGTTTCTTCTTGAAGGCAGTCAATTCTTAGCCTGTCAAACTTAAGGAGTTTAGATCTCGCACTTACTCCTTGAACAAATGACTCCCATGAGTTTGGTAGGCCTCCTAGTGCAATTAGGGTTAATTCTTTGCTTTCAATCTGATATCCAATTGTGGATAATTGATCCCTTAGTTCAATAATCCTCATGAAGTATGCATTAATGGACTCTCCTTTGTTTATTTGAGCATTGTTGATTTGCCTTTTTAATGCAAGAGTCCTGCAGGTGTTGTTGATCTCATAAGTACTCTCAAGAGATTTGTACATATGGTATGCAGTTTCATGTTTTGCTAGGATGGGCACTATATGATCCCTAACTGCATCTACTAGGATTTTCATGGCCTTTTCATTGTTTTCCATCCATTGAGTTTTCTCAGGTTCAGACTCTGGTTCCTTCATATTTTCTCTCACAAGTGAGTCTAGCTTATTCTCTTTAAGGATCATCATGATTCTAAATTTCCATGATGTGAAATTGTCTGCTCCTGCAAGACGATCTTCAAATCTGATCACACTTGACATTATGAAGAATGTGATGTGAATTCGATTCTAGAAAATACGAATTTTCTTGAGCAATTTGATATTTAGATTTGATTTGGATTCACACAACGTGGCTCTGATACCATGTAAATGTAATCAAATCTTTATCAAATAGGATCCTAAAAATCTAAGAATAAACTAAGGTCTGAAATTTTGTGTGAGAAATTCTAAGTCAAAGACGATTTTCAGATTTCTTCTCTTAATGCTGAATGTACTGATTGCAGAACATTAATAAATTTCGATGTTTGCATATCAAGAGTGGAACTCCTTTTTGTATGTAAGGAGACCCGCCCCCAAGGGATGCATCTCTTGAGAGGACGTGTCTCCACACGTGGAGACACGTCCGCTCAAGGGACGTGTCCCTTTGGGCATGCGGGTTTCCTTTACAACCGATTATCATTCGGTTAAACATACTTAACACATATACCCCCTCACACATGGCGGATATATATTATATGAATTCCGAATTTTATTCAATGTGTATTTTGAACATCATTTATTTAAATTCGATTTTATACATCCATTATAAAATTTGATTTTACTTATTTTAGAAATATTAAATATGAAGAGCAATTGATCTTATATAAACGATGATGATGCTTATAGCAATCATCGTTTATATCTGACCTAAGCTATCATTCATCAACACTGGCAGTGGGTTGAGTCACTATGCCTAGTTTGATGAATACCTCAGAAAAATAGGAAAACAATTCCCCTACAGGATTTCACAAAGGGCATCTCGTATACCAAAATGTTGTCTTGCTTGATGGTGACAAGAAAAGCTACCTTTACCTTTACCTATAAATCCGAGTGCAAGACCCATTTATATTTTGCATAACTTCTCAAGAACTAAGAGCATGCATCCAGCATTCATTCAACGTTTCTGTGTGGGAAACTATGCCTCAAAGGGAAATTCGGAATTCTATATAGCCAGCCAAACCTCCTACAAAGTCCAATCTGCAAATTTAATGCTATCTGTTCATAGCACCATTGCCTTCAGATCCATAGGAAGATAATGCCTTGCACATGATTCCATCCCTTATTATATGGATATAGCCTAAGTGGACCCGATGGTGAAGGCCTGTGCACTCCATAGAGGAGGCATAGGATTGATTCTGGCAGTGGGTTGAGTCACTATGCCTAGTTTGATGAATACCTCAGAAAATAGGAAAACAATTCCCCTACAGGATTTCACAAAGGGCATCTCATATACCAAAATGTTGTCTTGCTTGATGGTGACAAGAAAAACTACCTTTACCTTTACCTATAAATCCAAGTACAAGACCCATTTATATTTTGGATTTCCTGTTAATATGGGACACCATCTCTCAACCATCCAGGTGGCAAGAGACACTAATAAGAAAAAAACAACACATGGACTATGATATCATAACAACCAAATCAAGGTCAACATATTGCATGCCACAACAAACATCAAAGCCATCCACGAGACTACAATATCAAGTAATATGGCATTCTATGTACCACTCCAAATGTTTTGTAATCCCCCATTCTCTGCATCATATGCAGCATTATCACATTTTCCAAAATAAAACACGGCAGCAAAAAGTCAATTACTGCCTACTAGGATGATAATATATCAAATGGAGTCACAACTGCCTCTAAAAAGTCTAACTAGTTCCTTGTCAAATGTTAATGTTAGCATTCCATCAGAAGTATAATTCGCCCAATCTATAGGGCTTCTCAAAATTTAAATCACTCATGGAAATGAAAATTTCCCCCACCTTCCTTGTGGAAGGTAAACATAGACTGAGAGGCCAATGGCAACCAAGGAGCTACTGGAGCAGGTAGTGCTCACAGGAATAATGAAGGCCTGTGGACCAAACCAAACCACATAGAGTAAACAGTCAGGATTACATAGAGTGCATGGCTGGCCTGGAACTACGGGGTCAATCCTTATGGAAATGAACTCCCAGATTCTGGCCTCATATATTCAAGTCAACAAAATAAAACCTTCTGAGCAATTGGCAATCAGGTCTCATGGTTAAGGAAATTGGACTCATTATGAGAAAATTTCAAAACTCTAGTGTATCATACATTACGAGAGAACATAATAAGGTAATGGAACTCCATGTAAAGGTAACCAGTCCTTCGTATCCTAAAAAATTCCCCACAGCCGAAGACCATAAAGGAGTGGAGCATAGGCAGGTTCTCCAACTTCAGTACTTAATTCAAAAGGATAATGACTTACATTGGAAGTCAAACTTTTCTAGCCTAGCAAAGACTAAGCATCCACTTTTTTCCCCCAATGACCTTATGTTTTGGAGTTATTGCCCAATTTTTTAGAAAATAATGATGGTTTGCTTCACCTTGCATATATTTTTCGCAGTAGGATGGCCAAGGAAATTCTCAGCAAACTCAGTCAGACAGGAACCAGGACTAATGACATTCTTGAGGAAAGTCAGAATACTGAGAGAACTATACCCTATAACGCATGCGACTTTGGACAGGTCCATCCTCATCACTGTCAGCAGCAGGGATTTCACAAATTCATTATGTACAGGCTTCTACAATAAACAATTTTGTATGGGAAGGAAATCAGTCTCAATGCTGCTTCATTTTCCCAACAGCCATTCAATCAGAATCCACCTGTTCTGCTGCTATTACTATAGCATTCCCAAGGAAATTACAACTTTTCATTACCCCTCTTCCCAAGGGCCTTTTGCTCTTTTTGATGGCCTACCTCAATATGAATCACTTTGTTGTGATATCATGTTTGTCTCTACAGACATTTCCCACAACATCCTTCATTAGGGTTGCAAACAGGGACATCCTGTTAATACCAGTCCTCAACCTATCCGGAATCTATCACCAAAACTTTGGAGGAAGAAAACGGAAAATGTACACATAATATCAATCACTAAAAGAAGCCCTTTTTGGTTCTCACAAAATATCAGCCTTACGATTAATCACTAAAAGAAGACCCTTTTGTCATGCACAAAATATCAGCCTTCCGATGTTAATCACTAAAAGGAGTCCCCCCTTTTGGCTCTCACAAACTATCAGTTTTCCAACCATTTTGTCAACATGATCCCCTAACTCTAGCAATTAATTGATTTAGATTACCAGCTTATAACTAGGAAGTAAGCCAGGAATACAACCAAATAGCTATTGTGTTTGCTGGGTATAATCTTGCACCATTCCAGATATATAATGAAATCAAAACAATGGAGCCATTGTGCAGAATTTACTTTTCCTATAACTAACTGTAAACAATAACTAAGAATCAATGATTCTACCAGGAATGTTTAAATACAAAGGGTTGGTGGCACTCGCATTTAAACAATTGTAGGCAGGCTAGGTAACATGCTATAAGAAAAATACAACATTAACCAGCACCTAGGATTTATTGGCTATCTATTATAAAACCTTGATCTGTTCTGAGTTGTGCCAAGCCACATACTCACCCTTGCAATGTTGGACATGCCACTTGTTCTCCACCTTGCTACGTTTCACCCAAATGCACAGACGTCACACCATCAGAATACATGCTCCAGTTTCAGATCTCTGCACTAGTAGGAAGAGGGCATCTAGCGCAACTCCACATCCTGCGCAGCTTGATTGGGCCAACGGGATTTGGCACACAACACCCAGACATTCTTTATGGTTAAGATACCACATTGGAACATTGTGCCACCATTGTACCATATTAAACCACACTTCCACATCCCTTGTCACATCGACACACTTTTCTGGATATCCTCTATGTGGAGAACTAACCATTACACCTATTGGAAAGTGACCAGTTAATTGTTACTTAAACCTCAACTGTTTTGATGTAACTGTAATTCTTTTAAGGTAATATATACATCTATAACATATGTAGACTAGGAAGAATATAGAGCACAGGTCTAGAGATCCATAATTAACATCCAGGCATGGTCAGATAGCACAGGTGTAGCTAGAAGATAAGCAGTTATGCATCTCTCTTGAGAGTATAACATTTGCATAACACATGAATTAATACATTTTCTTGTTTCAGTTCTATATCTCTCTTGTACATCTCTCTTCCTCATATAATTCTTGACTCTCTTGTACATCTCTCTTTCTCTTATATAATTCTTGACTCACTATCAACATTGCTTCCTCGTACAATACATCTACATTCCACAATTTAGAGTGTTGTCATCAGGAGTCTCCCATGTATCCAGATTTAGAGTGTTGCCTGAAGATCAAAATTTTTGGTTCACATGTTTGTTATTCTTAGTTGGAAGGAACATCCTCCTGACTGACTGCTTAATGAAGGGTGGTGTTGATGCGTGTTTTGTGACACACCAAACATCAGAATAAAATGCCCAAAGACACTCTATCCTCTCTTGAAAAACCACCGCGTATGCTAAGATTGCGAGAAGATCATATGGCAATTCCAAGGTTCCTTATGTCAGGTCTTGACGTGTGGATAAGCTCAATGGTCGTTGTGATATGCTGGTAATACAAAGGGACTTATGCTAGGCTTGTTCAATTCACAATGAAGGTCTAGGCAATGAAGCTCTATTGTTTGGGTCTTGGATCAAACAAACAAAAAGAGGAGATAAGGGTTTAGAAGTTCTAATCTAATCCCTAAGAATTCAAGAGACGGTATTAACTTAGTGAAACCAATAACCATGCTTTGCTTCGCCACGCTCAACGACAACTACACAAAGTGGGTGCAATCTTCAAGGGAGTGTGCTTATGATTTTCACGTCATGAATAACTACCATCAAATCGACCAATATTTATCCAGACAGAAGTTAAGCATCCACAAAGTACGCTCAGGCTAACTTTACGCATTGAACGAAAATCATCCATTCAAAGAAAGTATGAGCAAAAAGTTTCACGATAATCAATACTTATCAGATCTTGCATTCATCTAACATACATGAAATAAAATCTAAACTATGATGGGGGATAAGAACCATGCAAACTCCAAAATAAAGAAGTAGTCACCATCAATTTGAACAATGCATTACTTATTACTTTGGCAGTCGTATACAACAATTCACTTATCTCAACATGTTTTGCAACATGTTCCCCTGCTTTACAAATGAGGGGTGAGCTCAATTTATAGGCTCCCCAATTACAATTCAATGGCCAAGATTGATTTAGGATCAATGACAGAGATTACAAAATAAAACCCTAATTAGGGCTTGTCATAACTAACTCCTTCTCAACCAATGAGAAAATTACATTCGAAGACACTTGTCCTTTTTGCTAAATATGAACCAATAATAAAATAGAAAGTTTGACTTGGAACAATTTGATTGGTCGAGGCGCCACTTCAGCAGGTTGGATGTCCTCCTTGGTCACTTTGTTCGTTTTTCCATGTTCTTGCCTTAGAATATCTTTCCTTGCTGACGACTTTGTCCTTTGCGCTTGTTCCTTCCTAGCTTTGATCTTTGGATCTCCTTTGAGATTTTGATTTCTTCCCACCTGTATTAGAAGTCTCGCCTTGGAGCACATGTTGAGACTTGAAGTTATTAAGTCTTTCTTTCCGAATTGCTCTGAAATTCCTTCAAGTGCCTTGAATTTGGAGAGGAACTCCCCTGTGCTTTTGCCACAATGGAGGAAATTGGAACTTTCTCTATGAAGAATTTTTGATACTTAGCCAAATTTTTGCTATTCAATTTCATTTTGTGATACCTTCATGTGGACCATTCAACATTTAGCCAAGATTTTGGCCATCTCTATACTCGAATGAACTTTGCCTGTGGACTTGCCTTCAATTTTGAATCCGGCTTGTGCTATGTACGACAAATTCCATCATTGGACAAGGATTTTATTCACTTCCTCTTTACTTTTCCTCTTTATTCCTCTTGTTTTCCTTCCAACACTTAGCCAATTTTCTGAATTTTTCTCCTTGAGGTACCAACACTTAGTCAATTTTCTGAGTTTTTCTCATTGGGTGGACTTTACTTGTGTCTTGACATCTTCATTTTCTTCCTAGGCGGACTTGCTGCAGTCTTAGACATTTTTTATTTGAGCTAAGTCGGGCTTCGAGCTGCTTTGGACATTCCTTGCTTGAGGAAAGTCAAACTTCATAAAGGTTTGGAGATGCTATGCTTGGGCAAAGTCGTACTTTCACTTGTCTTTGCCATTTTCCCTTGGTGTCTAAGTCGGACTTTGCTTGTTTTGTGCCATCCTTATGGCGGACTTCAAGAATCTCTCTCCATGTTGCTCATCCTCTTATGGCGAACTTCAGATTCTTTATGCCATATTATCTTCTAGGCGGACTTGCTTCAGCCTTAGACACTTAACCAAAATTTTAAAGTTTTACTCTCCAAGGTCTCCATACTTAGCCAAATTTTGAGTCTTTCTTTTCTTATCTTGGTTGGGCAGACTTCATAAACCTCATGCCATGCCTTCCTTGGCTTGGGCGGACTTTCCTTCCAGCTAGCCATAAGGTTGGCGGACTTCATAACTTTCATTCCCAAGTTGCTTGCAAGGTGGGTCGGACTTAGAAGCTTGTTTGACAAAGTGCTTTGACATGGCGGACTTCACACTTTCTTTTCCATACACTATCTCCTTATGGCGGACTTGGAGAATTTCTTTCCATGTTGCCTTTTGGTGGACTTTGAAACTTTTATTCCACTCTCCCTTGGTGTCTTAGGCTGACTTTGGTGATGCCTTTCCACTTGGGCTGACTTCATCTTGGCCAAGACATGGCATGGTGAACTTCACTTGCTCTTTGACATTTTTCTCTTCTTGCCAAGGGCGGACTTGTCTTGTGCTTGTGCCATTGTCTTGTTCAAGCTTGGGCGGACTTGCCATAAGTTCATGCCATGACCAACACTTAGGTAATTTCCTGGCCTTCTTCTGGTTCATCTGAAATTTCTCACTTATTTCCACTTTCGGGGGTCTTCTGGAGATGACAATGTTGAAACCATGACCCAGACACTTTCCAAAAATAGAAACTTTCCAAAAATAAATCCCTAAAAAATAGGAAGTCCAAAATAGGCTAAAAGTGCCAAAAATAAAGTCCCTAAAAAATAGGGGGCCAGAGTGAAAATCCCAAAAAAGTAGGTGTCAGAATTGACTCAACGGACAGGCGATCCTTGTCTTCCAGGCCTTCTAAGCATTCTGATGATGTTTATGCACTGATTCGGGTTCAAATTCTCCAGTTGGCTCGAGTGATAACTCAAAACTCTAACTCCTCATTGTAAAAGAAACATGGTGATTAGCAGTTGCGACGCCAAGGCAAAAAACCCAAAAAGCAAAAAAACAAAGGGTCCCCATTTGCGATGGGGCGATGTGTGAAAAGGTCACACCAAGTGGGAGTGGAGTGGTCAAAACAAGCAGTTGAGATGGCTAGGAATTCCTTTTGCATTAAATTCTTCTATGAAGGGCATGTGAGCATGGGTGATGGATTAAATGGTTAAGAAATTGAATAAGTGGCATAAGATTTTCTTTCTGATGCTAGAAGGTTTAAACTTTCAAGTGTGCCAAAAAGTATTCTCCTCCTCTGCTTACTTGTCTTCTACATGGTTAGTCTACTCATATGAAGTATTTTGAAAAGCGGGTTAGAGCTTTCCTTTGATCTGATGGGAAGGCTGGAAAAAGATGTGGTTAATTGGGATGGATGTTGCAAACCTAGGAGCACGAGGGGTATGGTTCTAAAGAACTCGTACATTCATGGCGTTTCACTTGCAACGAAGTGGATTCTTAAAGCTCTCAACAGCTGAGCCTCGGAAAGTTTTGGTGAGGCATTATATTTGTAGTGGCTATCCTAAATCTTAACCTAATTGGAAAGGATTTGGCTTTATCAACCTTTGTTTGGGAAGTTTAAAATCCATAGTAGTGGATCTTTGGTGTTAGTTCAATCTAGAAGGCTTCAGAACATGTTAAAAAATTTATCGTGGAATGGGATGTGGGTAATACCAGAAATGACCCCTTTTCCCCTGTCAAGTCTATCGCAAGCCTCTTGCATTGCATAAGGGATGTTCCACTCTTGAATGGTTCAATAAAGGTATAAGAATTTTTGGCCAAGTTATCAAGGAAAATAGTATACTATTATCCCTTGAGATACCCTAAGAATTAGGTTTGATATCTCTGATTCTCAGAAAAGAACATTTTCTTTAATAAAGAATATTGTGGGGAATAATTGCCCGGTTTGGTAAAGGAACTATGACACTAGGTTGTGGAATAATTTTTCTTGGTCTTGTGGCAGCAAAGTGGTTGAAGCTTTTGTTAAGAATGTCTATCATATACTTTAAAAATTTGACAACTTCCATGCTCACTTCAACTCCCTTTGGCGGGTTAATATCTCAGGGGCCATGTAGACATCCAGGCCCATTAATGTTTGGTTTAATTTCTGTGAACCTAAAAAATATTTTTTTGATGGTTCTTATCATGTAGGAAGTTGGATGTGGAGGAATGTTTGTCTATAGAGAATATTCTGCGTTTAGTTTGTGGGGATAGGGAGTCCAATGTGCATCTCTTCTTTGATCGAAGTTTTGCTAAGGCTGTTTGGAATTGTTCCATACCTGTTTAGTCTAAGTGGGCTAGTGTTAAAGATATTACTAGGTCGGATATTCTTTTTGGGTCATTTGAAAAGTCTAGTAATGTATCCTCCAAATTTTTGACAATACATGGTTTATTCTTTCCACAAAGGTGCTTTGGTTTATTTGATCACGCAAAAATGAGCATGTTTTTCAAGATTAATGCAGGAGTGTTATTGGCTTCTGTAAAAAGTCACAGTTTCTCTCATTTTATTGCAGGTATGTGAACAGGTTAATAAGTCTGACGAGGAAATCTAGCAGATTGTTGAAGCACATTTGAAGACCAAGGCTAAGTTGAGATCTGTTGGTGGAGATGGCAATGCTAAGAGTGTCATGATTGGGAGCTGTGTTGGTAATTCTAAAAATGTTGCAGCGACCTCTTACAAAGGTTTGATATCTCTGAGTTTGGGGACTGATGATATCCATGTCTCTGTTTTTCCTAAGTGATGGAATAGAAAATGCATGGTGCATCCAGTCTAGGACCTGGCCCATAAGATTGTTGGCATCATTTAAGCTGAAGAAAAGATTGAGAAGGCAAATAAGAAGAAGAATGATAGACTGTGATTTATATGGATCTTTCTTGTGACAAACTCTTTTTCTTACCGATATTTTGTATTCTAGATGGTGAAAATGTCGTTTTGTTGCTGCTGGTATGATTAACTAGAGCCTTGTTGCTGCTGATATATATTTGATACCATGTTACTGTTAGCCTATAGGACTGAGAAACCTTTTCTAGTTGTTTTTCAATGGCTGCATACCTTGTTTGGGTTTGTAATGAGTTCTATAGTCTTAGTTATTTGGGATTCTACAGGTGTCTTTGATTTGTACTTCTGGTCACATTGATACTCGCTGAGTTGTATTTCTATATTTTTCCAATATAAAAAAATTATGAAACTGAACTTACAGGTATATCCCTGGGTTTTGCAAAAGGAAATGAGTATTATCTCCTTGCACATATGTTGCTGTTGGACTTTGTTTCGGGGAATTAAATATTCCTTTCCCAAGTGCCATTATCCTCTCTCTTATGCTTAACATCTCTTGCTTTGACAGTTAAACTGCTTTCTTAGGATATTTCAACATTTTCCTTACATGGACATTTCCCTTTTAACTTATCAACTAAATATTTTATTATAAGAAAATTATTTTATTAATTGATTCACTTTTTTTAAGTGAGAAGTTGCATGTATGACACATATATAATTAATCATTTCTCTTTTTAGATAATAGTAATGGGATTCTATTCGAGGGCCCTAGCCCTTCTAAACAAGAGATAATATCAAAGCTAAAAATGCATTAATAGCCCCTGTATCTGTGTACAAGATCAAATATAACAAGCAGCAAAAACAACAAAAACCACCCATAGACAGGGGCCACATAACACCAAAACTCTACACTAGGCTGATATACTGAACACAAGCAAATGAAAAATATGTACCACAAGAAAACTACACCCACATGCCACGGATTTATTTCAGTCTGGCATGTTAAGGTGATCAAAGGTATCAAATTTCATGGGATCAAGAATGTTATAGGTCTGAAGATGCTACCAGTGGAGCTAGTGAATGTGTCGAGCAATGGCATATATAGTAGGGCTTTTGACTGTTGGAAGTGTCCTCTAAATAAGATCTTTGCCGCCAATTCAAACTAAATTTTCTTTGCTTCTTGAATCACTATGTTGGAATCTCCTATATCTGCGGAATCCCTGCCACATAAATTGCTTTTATTCTTGTATGGAGAGCCTCCCATTCTGACTTGTTATTATTTTTTGATACAACATGCAAAGAACACCCCATCAACATAACACCTAACAAATCCTTGACAACAAATCATACTCCTACTACATGCCGATTAACTTTCAAGGCTCCATCAAAATTCAATTTGACCCCATCCAATGGAACTTTTCACTTCTCTTTTCTACTTTTTTTCACTTTGGCTATTACCCCATGAAAGAGAAGACATATATAATTAATCATTTATTACTATTAACTTACTAATATCTCATGTATTGGTATTCACATACACTAGTGTTCATAAACCATATCCATAAATAAAAATAAGACGACCACTACATAATTTATTCAGTGAACTTTGAATCTCAGCCCTTGGGGTTCTTTGCACTCTAGGACAATTGTCTCCATTTGTCTCAGATCCCAAAGCTAACCCTGCAAAACCTTGTTTGATTATAAACTACAATCAAGCCAATAAATCGTTACACCATGGCATCAGGTTGATCGCCCCCCCCTCCCCCTGCCCCTCACCTCCCCCCTCTAGGGGTCTAGTCCCCATTAAAATGGTTTATTCCCTATGAATTTTTGGCATCTCGGCGTATTGGGCTTTAAGTATTGCACACAATTAACGCTTGGGTCACATGAGTCGAGCACCCAAGTGGGTGACACATAGGAATTCAACGCAGAAAATGTCACTAATGCTTCAAAAAAATTATTAGCTGATTTTCATAAAGTTTTATTTAGTGAAATTTTAAGGGCATTACATGACTGTTGTATCTTCACCAAACTTTGTATGACAATTTTAACATAAACTTAGTAGAGAATATATCTCTTCATAATCAAACACTTGCCATCCAGATACACCTAATCTACTTTAAAAGTCAAAATTAATTTGAATTTCAAATCTACTCAGATCTCATGGGCAAGGACAACATATTAGGTTGAAGACTTCACAATACTTCAGCTAAGCTTAAAGATTTTTAAAGAAGCGAGGATAACAGATGAACTGCAATTCACAAATTAGAATGTAGTGTGGAGGGAAAGTGTAATGTCCCCATTTTGGCCATATGCTCTTCATTTGGATTTAGCCTATTTCCGAGAATCTGTAGGCTACTCAGTTGTGCTAAATCTAGGGTTTCCATTTTCAGTAAGTCCTGCTTCCAGCTAAGTTCAGTTTTCTGTGAGTTTTTGTTGTGGATTTACTATTTATAGCAGTTGGCTATTTTTAGTAAGTCATTTTGTGGCAGTGGCATTGGCATCAATTCAGCTCAAGTCATCTTGTCCTTCTTCAATTTCAGTTTGGTTTGCTTATCTCCATGGATTAAGTTTTATACTTAAGTCATTTTTATGTTTCTCAGTTGTACCCCCACGCCTAGGAATGATCACTTCATGTTGTTTTTAAAAGGGGGTCATTAAGGGGTCAATGGTGCATTTAATGAATTATTAAATGCTTTATGGTTGCAAAGTGAAGTTGGACGCCTAAAAGAGGTTGATTAATATTTTATTATTTCTAAAAGTGAAATGCTTAAAGTGGCGTCCCTTTTGGAAGTTGAAGTGATTCAACTTCTTGGAATTTGAAGAGTCTCTTGTTGCTTCATTTTCCAACTGAAGCCTATATATTGATGTTTTTTATGATGAGCTGATTATGCATATTTTTTAAGAGCAAAGTTACATTGCTGGAATGAATCCAGAACCTGGCTAAGGGGAAGCTTAGCAAATTGACTCCATTCTTAGGGCCTCAAACTATGGTTCCCTAGATGGTGGATTGAGAGTGTGCTTCATTCAGAAGTGCACATTGAGCTTCACTGTTGAAGAATTTGATTTATTTTTCAGTTTTTGAGCTTGCTGGTTCGTTCATGGTTGAAGGTGATTTTCATATGCAGCTCTTTGAATGATTTTTAATTGCACATGGGTATTGGTTCTTTTAGTTTGTAATGCGTGAGGCATCCCTATTTGTGCAAGATCAGAATTTATAATAAAGTGGATGAATTTTAAAGAGAGGTCGACCCTCTCCTAGCGCCGTACCATTGCAAGAAGATAACTTTGAAATTTGTGTCTTCTTTTTGGTGTTTGATTTGGCATTAGAGTTTCATGTGAGTTGGTCGCCATGTTTCTTGTGATTAATTGCTTCTAATTTAAGGTGATATGGTGAAGTATTGTGGAGGTTATGAACATTTGGGTGTTGCATAGTTGCTGGTTGAAAAATTACAAGCTGCTGGTTTTATATCAGACTTAGCTCTTTTCTTGATATGCAATACTTCTTGGGCATCTATGCTGCTGATTCCATGTGCATTCCATTTGGAGAAGATAGAAGCATTTTGGAAGAAGATTTAAACACTTTAATGATGACCAGCTGCTGCCTCATCGAAGTTTGGTGAACTGTGGTAAGAGATTTGAACATTCCTGATATGTTGGATTTGCTGGTTATGAAAATTCAGTTTGCTGGTTCATTATATCAGATTGAACAAAGTTCAGATTTTGGCTTGTAATTCTGTATTTGTGAAGATTAAAAGTTGGAAGAATCATCTTTCAAGTATTTGCATTGGTTATGTTATTGTAACACTTGTAAATTGCAGATTTATTTCATTGTAAGGCTGTGAATTAGTAGTACTAATCCAGTCATTATTATTGCTGCATTTACTTGTGAATTATAATGCAAAACATTAATTACCCCTGGATGGTTTACCGCCAGTGTGGAATAAACTTTGTAACTCTCATTGTACCCACTGAAAAGTGGAGAATTCCCACTCAAGAGTGGATGCCCGCCGCAGCGGATGAATTAGTTGAATTGTTTGTAGTATTCCCCCCATTGTTTAAGTGGTTGAGCGGAAATCTTTATGGCTGGTTCACCGCCTAAGTTCTTTCAGTTTTGTAATACTTATTCCGCCATATGTTAGCACCTCGCCTTCAAAGGGATCTTGTGTGCACATTCTTGGCGTTGAGTCTTATCATTTACTTTCAGTTGTAAATCAATTTCAGTTGTTGAGTTATTTAAATCCTAGGGATCCTCTGACCATATGCTCGCCCCTTTTCCTTCAATGGTTTTAGGGCGCATTCTTGGTTAGAGTTACCTTTCGCATCGTTTTGGTTTTGGAGCTCACCTTAACGGGTGCGTGTTGCAATTGTAATTGATATGTAAAATCAAGAAAAAATTTAAGGGGCATATTTCAAAAAGTCCTCCTCAAATGTCTCTGGAATGAATAAATAAGTCAAAAAATATTTCTTAAAAGATAAAATATTGACCGAATTGATTATTTACTTCTTTTCTTTATCAAATTCAATTCTAACAAGGGAAACCTTATAACATTGAATTAAATTGATAAATTGTATCCAGCTGTGAATTTTTTAGAATGATAAACAAGGAATATATATGCATCTGACAATCAGGTTCCACAAAGAGACATAACTGATATTTTCCCTAGTAGCTTCATGTTAAATTGGCAAAATACAAACAGTAAACATTTAATTGAAAAGTTCACAAAGATTGGAGAATTGTTAAGAATAACCTAAAAATGCATTATGCAATCTACAAAGTAAACAATATGAATTGCCAGATACATCACATTCTTGCAATATTGTTTTTGGTAATTTCATTACAGGATACGACACTGGGACAAAGATTTAAGGATATAAGCAAGAATCTTTTCTTGGTTTTGGATTGTCTTGGTGTTTAAGACCTTGAAAATCCAGCTGAGGAGCAAGACTCGCATTAATTTATCAAATCCCATAAAAAATCAGAGGATAGGATAATGCATTTCAATCCTACTCAATTTCAAATTGAAAATTTTGATTTGGTTATCTAAATTGCATATATAATTTGGATATTGTGCCTCACAAGTCAAGTATCTAAAGAAAAAGGCAGACCCAATTAAGATTATCCATCCTATTATTGTTTAGAAAGATTCTAGATGTGACCTGTTGGACACATTAATTCCCCTGCAGACTGATTTGCATAAAGATCTTGGACTTGAATCAAAATAAGCAGCCACACAGCCATACAACAGTAAAAGAAAATTTACAACAATGATTGTCATGCATTACAACTCACCCTGAGATTATTCACTTCCAGATGGTTTTTATGCAGAACCTTTGGTATTTCCTAGTAATAAGCAAGAAAAGATCAACTTACTTGTCAGTTTTCTTCTGGAATTTTTATGAGCATGATGATCGTCCAATAGCAATACAACCCCATCAATTTTCCATTCAATAAGGTAAACTGTCAGTATCATGGAAGCAAAATACACTATGAACTGTAACTTAACAACTTTGAGCAACTTTAATGACAATATTGAATTGTCTAAATGTGTTAATGAAACTAAGTACATGCATCTTTTCAATTGTTACCTTCCGTATGTCCATTATCTATGTTTGCAGATATAAAACTATTAGAATGTCATTTGGTTGTATTAAATCACAGGACATTGTGAAAGCCTTTTCAGTGATGCTACATGTAACATAATAAATAGACTGTAACCTTCAAATCAACATGAATATAACTGTAAAACTTTGAAAAATTATCAACAATGCAAGTTATGAAATGAATATGCATTATTTATATATTCTCATTCCATCACCAGTTGAATTTCTCTATAGTAAAGCATAAAGATTTAATTCCAGATTAGATATAGAGATATTCTCAAAATTAAAGTCTCGGTTTATGCTAAATAGTAACATTAAAGTCTGAATAGTTACACCAGGATCAAGCAGACCATCCAGTGAAGATCATCTAAAACATATTTCTTTGAAAATTGCTAAAGAGGGAACACACAAACTTTCTAATGCTTTTTTAATCTTCAATTTTAACCTTTCAAAAATGATGATAATGTATCTCTAAGATTTTTCTTTATCCTGAGATTTAAAGAAGTTGTTTATTTATAATTTCAATCTAGAACGAGGGAAAATTTTCCTCTGCTCTAGGTGGAGATAAGGGTGATTTTTTAGGTCCCAGCCTAGCCAGCATGCCTATTTGGTGTATGGAACACCTCGTGGGAAAAGGAAACTTACCATCTTACCTTATATGTATATAAATTACTTTGAATGTGTACTTTGGTTTTGAACTTGTGACAGATTTTTAGTAAATTGAGCCTTGTACTGTACATGCTCTACACTTATCTAGGTCCTATGATAGGAACCAAAGATCAATTTTCATCTGGAGATAGGAGTTTCAATTTGATCATGAACCCAACTAGAAGAAATCAGAAACATCAATTTAAAAGATCAATATCTGTCAGTATCCTTATTGACAACGATGACAAAACTGGTTAAATAGAAATTAAACAATAGAATCCCCTTACAAAGTGTCAGATATTGCATTCAACATATTACTGATATATATATTACTGAGCCTTATGTCATTTACAATTTCATATTCTTCATATGCTTGAACCATAAACAGAAGAAAGGATTTCCATCCAAAAATAATGCAATAATTGTATCATATGTAATGAATATGGTGGTAAGACAATTTTATGGAAGTTGAATTGGGAACATTGTTTGAGCAAATGAATTATTTATTATGGCTTCTAAAGAAAAATGGAAGGTTTTTAGATACTTTTGTAGCATAGAAAATCATTTTTAAACTGGCATTTCACACTCAACAATGCAAATTCTACGCTGCCCTCCAATAAAGTACAATCTACCCCCTTGTCAAGTTTTTATTAAAGCTCAATGACTAAACAACCGATTGGCACTTTTAAAGCAGCTGTTCCAATGATACCACCAATTGGTATTTTTAAAGCAGCTGCTCTGATACCACAAAGGCCCAACCACCACACCAAAAGACCAACCTAGTAGTGAGGGCGGTTACCTAGGGTTTCAAGGATGAGGTTTGCGTCCCACCAACCTTGGAGGTGAAGGCATGAAGCCACGAGCACAACAGACACATAGCCGTGGAGCCCCACCATCTAGTTATCAGGTACACGCTTGCCAGCACGACGGGTTAGGACATCTGCAGGGGTTTAGCCCTTCACGCACAGGACATTACAGCCCACCACGCTCTACAGGGCTCGACCTCAAGACTTTGGCTCTGATATCACAAAGGCCCAACCACTACACCAAAATACCAGCCTAGTAGTGAGGGCAACTACCCAAAGTGTTAAGGGTGAGATTTGTGTCCCACCAACCTCGAAGGTGAAGGCATGAAGCCACGAGCACAACGAACATGTTGTCGTGGAGCCCCACCATCTGGTTATCAAGTACACGCCTATCAGCATGATGGGTTAGAACATTTGTCAAGGTTTAGCCATTCACGCATGGGACATTACAACCACTAAACCAAAAGACCAACCTAGTAGTGAGGGCGACTACCTAGGGTGTTAAGGGTGAGGTTTGCATCTCACCAACCTTACAGGTGAATGCATGAAGCCACAAGCACAGTGGACACGTGATCATGGAGCCCCACCATCTAGTTATCAAGTACATGCTTGCCAACACGACGAGTTAGGACATCCATCAGGGTTTAGCCCTTCACGCACGGGACATTACAGCCCACTATGCTCCGCAAAGCTCGACCTCAAGACCTTGGCTCTAATACGGTAATACCATAAAGGCCCAACCACTACACCAAAAGATCGGTCTAGTAATGAGGGTGGCTACCCAAAGTGTTAAGGGTGAGGTTTGTGTTCCACCAACCTCGGAGGTGAAGGCATGAAGCCACGAGCACAGTGGACATGTGATCATGAAGCCCCACCATTTGGTTATCAAGTAAATGCTTGCCAACATGGCGGGGTAGGACATCCGCCGAGGTTTAGCCCTTCACGCATGGGGCATTACATGCCCTCCAATAAAGTACAGGCTACCCCCTTGTCAGCTTTATATTAAAGTTCAATGACTAAACAACCAATTGGTATTTTTAAAGCAGTTGTTCCAATGATAATGGCGGTAGGATAAAGGATTCTTGAATATAACTATGAAAAGATTCTTATATCTTCATGTAAATTCATAAAGGAAGTTATTAAAACCATAGCAGCAAAAAACTTTTGGGGAAAAAATCGGCAAACCAAAAGTATAAGATTTTTTGAAAAATTTGGATTTAAAAAAAAACGTAAAAAAATGTAGAACAAGAGACAAAAACTATTTTTTTTTTAATTGAAAAGCATTTCCATAGCATAGAGATATAGAGAGCAAATAAAATAAAGATTTTAACCAATGAATTGTAGAAAATAGTTTCTTGTTGTTTATATTCATATTGCTGATTACATTGCATTGCACATCTTTCAAAGCATTACTTATAGTGCATAACTAATAACTAGATGCTGATGCATGACAAAATTTGAATTACACTATAGTTTGTACAAAGTCAACCTATAAACTAAGTACAAAGTTTTAAAAAATCAAATATAGCCAATGACTATTGCTACTACAAATAGAGCTATGCTAGAGGGCTGCAAGTCTCGATGATGAAGCTCCTGGTTCTGAGCCTCTCTTAAGTAATTCAACCAGATTATTATCCAAGTTGACCTCTAGGATCTCAAAATCCTCAGGCTCAAGAAAGTCATCATCACTAGCAATCCACTCAAACTCTAGATCAATCTCATCAATGTCAATTTTCTTACCATCCTCAATGGTACCTGGGTTTGTCCATGGACAAATTAGTCTTGGGATTACAAGTGCAAAACATTATGAATACAATTACAAATTTACAACTATGATTGCAAGTATACTAAAAGTCTAACCTTGAGATTTCCTTAGTTTCAAGCGGAGGTTGTGGTGAACAAACACCAAGTCATTCATTCGTTGTTGTGTTAGGCTATTGTGTTTCTTCGAATGTATGTGTTCAAAAACATTCCAAGTACGCTCACAAGTGGATGAACTACATGGCTGGCTCAGAATGCGTCTCACCATCCACCTAATATTTTTGGTTTCGTGACCAAAAATATCCCACCATTGCGCTAAAAACACATTATATGGAGATGATATCATGTAAGAACATCTTAAAATTTTAACACATTTAATGATCATATCCACAAAATAAAGAGATTATCAAAATTTTATAGACTCTACCTGGTTGCAAGGTCTTCCTACCTTCCACGACAACCTTAGATGAGAGAAAACCCCTTGCTTGCTTGTACATTGCTAACTCTGCCATAGCTGTTGTAATTGTTTTGTGGTAGCAAACATTTTTTCCATGCATATGAACAAGCCCTGTGCAACCTCACCATTATCATGTCTAAATGAAGAGTTATAGAACAAACATGGATTAAAATAGTATCCTGCAGCATAGAGAGGAGAATGCATCTATAGATCCCATCTTCTATCAATTATGTCCAACAATGTCATATACGTGTCCCTGTTATTTTCCATCCTACCCCTCATCACCTCCTTGGCCCTATCCATGGCCTCATACAAATATCCCATGCGGGATTTATCCCCATCCACTAGTCTCAAGAATTTTACTAGAGGCTCTGAAAATTCTACAACTTGTTTAGCTGCATCCCAAAAACTAGCAAAATAAATGTACTCTCCCATTGCTATGCCATCTACTTGATTTGTGAACCCAGACTCCATCCACTCGTTTGAAACAAACATTCGTTTCAAATTCATATTTTGTTCACAAAAATTTTGTAGTGTTGTTTCAATTAGCACCTCTGGAGTGAAGAGCACAAAGGATTTACTGAGAGGGGGGGGGTGAATCAGTAAATCAACACAAACTTTCAATTCTCAATCTTTTCAAACTTATTACAATCAACTTTTACAACCTTCTAAACGTACTTAAACTCTTATCAACATCAACCTTTGATATGAATCAATTTACACAAGTTGACACAAATTTATTGAAAACTTTAAATGACTTTTACAAGTGGAAGTAGGCACCAACCTACTTGTTTTACAAAGAAGATGATTTAGTAGGCTGCAACCTACAAGGGACACCCAAACCTCTTGATTATTTAGTAGGCACCAACCTACAAGGAGCACCAGCCCCTAATGCAAGGCACCAACCTTGACTTGATGGTTGCAAGATGCCTTCAATTTGACCTGCACTATCCCTATCCTCCAATCTGCCTTGGTGATGAATGATCTCACACTTAGCCCACACAAGAAGATGGGACTTCAGATTTAGACTACTCACTTACACAACCACACTCCACACACTTGATTTCAAAGTGAATATATAACTTGATCAAGAATTGCAACACTTTGATGAATCAACATGACTCTATCTTATTCATACCTTTTCATTGTGTGATTATCTTAATTACTCTTCCTTAATTTTTGTTTATGCACCAATGAATATACTTCAGATTTCTTTCAAAACCCTTTTTAACAGTCACATCATTTAATTTACAGCAGATACGTCCTTTCAAGCGCCAAAGAGTATAGCTCTTAGAAACACACCTTGTTAACCGATCTTGTTTAATCATAAAGAAACCAAATTGCATACGTCTTTTCACAAAAAGACAAAAGGCTTTATTCGCATCCTTCTATCGCACCAACTAGCTTTAAGTGGAGACGTGACATTTGTTTTTATTCTTAACATATCGGTTATCTTAGCAAAACTATTATTATCTTGTTTTGAAGAACCTATGTTAATCTGATAAGACTTTGATACGTATTTGATTTTTTGATGTGTATCTAGTACGTTCTTGATACGCATATATGTTTTGTGCGTCCATTTGAAAATGTCTGCATTTAATCATTCTTTTAATGTTCCCACTAAGGCTTCATTCTTAAATCAATCTGGAAAGAAACGGGATTCCTGTATATATCAATCTTAAAAGAAACTGTACAAGAATTCAAACTGAAAACTTTAAATGTGAATATCGATCTTAGCATTCATTTGAGTTCCTTCTAGCAGCGGCAAAGAGTAAGTGGTGGCAATATATGTTCGATAGCAATCTCCTCACCAAGCTCGATTCCTCCAACGGCGGCAGTAATTAGCTTGCATAAAAACTTACGTAACCTGTTTCCAGCGTGGCAAAATATAATACAATGCTTAGACACTATTTGTCTTTATCTCCACGGCAGGTGAGAGTAACGATGGCGGAAATAATCGGGACAAATTAAATGATGTGAATTTGTCTTGGTATTTGTCTTAAAGGCTGCGCAGATCCCTTGTATCTGATAACATGGCTTCTTCCAAACCTTCGAAAAAAATAATTAAATGGGATGCCCAAACACATCAGTATAAACCTATCTACCTTCTAGTTATGATCATGTTTATTAAATTTGCGACATTATCATCACACTGCCTTGTCTAATCCAATCGATGCGCTTCATAAAATAGGCTCACTACTAGTGATCTCTTTATTGAACTAGTGATCTGTTTAAAATCTGCTTTCAAATATGTTATCTTTAGTCATGCCCTTGCAATATCTTCAGTCATGCAACATTTGACATCAATGACAATATTTCCAACATGGAGTGCTTATTGGAAACGGCCAGCTATTGCAAGTGTTATAGTACTGCTCCTTCAGATTATAGAGAGGAAGATCCCTCTTTGTTGATGTTATGCGTAAAAAAGTATAGTAGACTAAGGTTCCTATCTTTTTTACTCAACGGAAGGACACAAGGGTGCACAAACACAATGCGTCGTAGCTAAGTTTTTCTCTGGTTTCTGCAGATCTTAACTACGACTAAACTAGCTTCTAAACTATCATATCTCCCCAATATAAACAAAGCATGAGGGCATAGGAGCGGGAATGGATGGTTGGATTACTTGGTCCGACCGTCTTGCCAGAATGAGTCTGAGGCTCTGAACTCTCATATCTATGCTTGAAATAAGGCTTTGTGCAAGCAAACACTCTTTACAGTAAGTTGGATCTTAGACTTGCCAAGGAGGAGGAACCCTTGTCCGAGGTATAGGCTATGAAACAGCTTACTAGAAACAACAAGATACGATGCCTTGGCTAACAGGATTCCCGAGGAGGTGACGACACCTATCCAAAGTGTAGGCTGAAAGACAATTCATTGAACAACATCAAACGATAACTGTCAATGACAAAATATCTGAGGAGGAACCCCTTGTCCAAGGAGGAGATTGAAACAACAAGCTATAAACACAAAACGTTGAAAGAACTCAAATATTTGGATCAAAATGCAAGCGCCTTCTGATTTTCTTGTTCAAATTTCTTCAACGAGTTACAAAGAATTGGGACATGCATAGGCAAAAAATCATGCACAATTGCTCATCAAACCAATTAACTCTCATCCAAGAGTGAACAAATAATCACTTTCAAATTTGTTGGCAACAATGGCGCAGCAATTTTGCATAGTAAGTAAAGGTTAACAAATAATGAGCCCAAGGCTCTTATTTCTAGAACTCAAAGGAGTAGGCAACCCTAAAGTCTCCTTGAGTTAACAATAATTTCTTGCCAATCAATCAACAGATTTATTCCTATGTCTAAAAGTAGGTGAGCAAGCAGTTAACTGGAAATATACTTCAGTTAATTGAAACTAAACTAAAAGTGAACCTTAATTACAAAATGTGCCTCCAAAATAGACATCCACATTTAGTGGAGATTTGAGATCCATAATTCATGGAAGTCAAAATAGACATCCTCAATTAGTGGGATCTGACATGCATGATCCGTGGGACATGGAGTTAATTTGGAAAGGGGCATCAAGTTAACTTAAGTCACCATTAATGCTACTTTGGACGGTAGGATGTCCTTTGTGGGTGCTTTACACCTCACCATCTCCAGTCAACAATACCAAGCATTGAATTCTTTTGTTTCTTGCAAACTGCTTTTGATATTCGATCTTCTTTGCAGCTGCATCATCCAACCTTCTTGACATGGAATGTGGAAGGTAGTGTGGTAGTAATCGGTGACAACTCTGTGTTTGGAATGACTACCTTCCGCATTTGGCTATCCATTGAACGGTGATGCCATTTACGCCTTCCAAGGCGTTCGTCTTGACTACAGGCTTCACTAGATGCGTGTCCGTGTCGAGTGTTTTAAAAAAGTCGTGAAGTAGGACCATTTTGGTCTTGATTTCAACTTGTGAGTACTGTATTCTAAAAAACTCGACTGTTGACTATAAACATAGATATGTTCAAACAACTTTTTCTGCAACTACTAAAAATTGCGTGCCAAGGGGTAATTTTTATGAAAAAATCTGAGACATGGGATTTATTTACAATAATTTTCTAAATGGACCCAAAACGTCAGAAATTCCAAAAAATCACTTTTCCTCGTACATGCAAGAGCCCTTCGAGGCCAAGGTTTCAGAGGCAGTAGAGGCTTATTTTTCTCAGAAAAATCTAACACATGGGTATTGTTGGTGCTTCAAAGCTGAACAAACCCAATTTGTCTGATTTTTGAAATTGTGACTTTTTTCGGAAACCCTAAAAAATAGGGGCAGCTAGGCAACTTTTTCTAGTAAAATCCAGCACGTGGGTTTTGTTGAATATGCTATGCTGATTATACCCAATTGGTAAGATCTGTGATTATCTGTTGTTTTCTTGGACATGCAAGAAGATCTAAGACAAGAAGAGAGGAAAAAGACAAGAAGAAGATTGGAAGTTATTTTTTGCCTTTCTGTAAAAATGTGCCTCTAGATGCAACCCCTGATAAATTGTCCTTCTATGCAATTGATCTTCAAAAATAATGAAGAATGGTAAAAACCCTCTGTCAAATCTTGAAAAGACGTCTTGGAGAGCAAATGATTGTTCTTGAGCTCCAACCTACAAAGACAAACAATGAATAATGATGTCCAAGCTTGATACATAGTGATTGATGCCTGAATGCATCAAGTATGGGCGCCAACTCATGATTGAAGACTGATTTGGCCTGATCTGGAGTTCTAAAAGTTGATTTCCACTGATTGTGGGACGTTTTAGCCACTTTTGCCTCCAAAATCTCTAACTCAAGTCAACATATCCTGTTTTGACATTTTGGGCATCCTTGAGTGTTGAACACTTTTTTCGTTGTTTTTCATGGTGAAGTGCCTCTGTTTGATCCTTGCTCCTGGTCGTTCAGTTGATCCTAAGCAGTTGTTGATGGATTCGTTGTTGAGCTAGAATCGTGCTGAAGAGATGTGTCTGGGAGTTGTTAAGTCTGAAAACTAAATCTAAGGCTCCAAAAGACTAGGTGCCTTTCTTCAGCAGGGGCACTTTTTCACCTGACTTAGTCAATTTTTTGTGACTGTCTTTCAGTTTCTTCATTTAGACCCTCCAGTTTCTTCATTTAGACCCTCCGTGCTTCAATTTGATACCTTTGTTGACTGACGAGTCTGATGATCTCGCTTGACGATTCATCGAATAACCAGCTCAGTCCTAGAAAAGATGACTAGTTTCACAGCTTCTGAAAGTCAGTTTTAGATCTTCAAAAGCAAGGGCGCCTTTCTTCAGCAGGGGCGCTTTTGGCTTTCTGACCAGTTATTTTCATGTTGAAAACTGCCTTAGCTTGATCTCTATCATCAAATGATAGCTTTGTCGAATGTCTTCGCTGACGGTTTCGTTGTCGAGATCAATCAAAATGGAGGTCATCCTAGAGGTCACTCAACAAAAAGACTACATTTGCATGCCCAAAAGAAAGGCCGCCTTTCTTCAGCAAGGGCGCTTTTTCTTGACACTTAGCACATTTTCCAATGTTCTTCATTTAGTCTCCATCTCTGGCGTTTTCTGCTTGATCATTGCCTCTGACTGCTTGACAGGTCCAATGAACGTGCTATTGGATTGATCGAGAGGCTGAGAGGGAGCTGAACAAATGCCTTATACACAGCAACTATTGATAACTTCATCAGGTGTCTTGAAAAGAAGGGCGCCCTTGGCTAGCAGGGGTGCTTTTACCTTGAAGCTCATTGATTAGTCCTCCAATCTGCATGCTTTGTTGATCAACCATTGTTGTCATTTGATGTGTCTTGCAGGCTTGCCGATTGGTTTGTTGCGAAGTTGGATCGAAGCTAGAGAGATCTCACGAAGACAGCATTTCTCAAGAAGTGACATCTTCATCATCTTATTCAAGGGCGCCTTTCTTTAGTAGGGGCGCCTTTTTCATGTCAGACTGCCATTTTGGATGTTTCTCGCTTGTAGCATCTCCATACTCTGTCGACGTTTGCCAGTGATCACTGAATCAGATGATCTTGCTAAATGTTTCGTTCAAAAGCTAGCAGAAGTACGAAGAAGATGACTACTTCAGATGAATTTGATGATTGTATTTGATCTCTCAAATCCAAGGGCGCCCCTGGCCAGAAGGGGCGCTTTTAGCTTGCAGTTTCATCATTCCTTTGAAAAATCTTCATCTCTTCACGCTTGACGTTCGCCATGCATCATGACTGTTTTGAGCTTTGTCGTTTGACGACGCATACACGTGTATCTTGGCAATCACCTTCACTGTGTTGTGTGTATGGGCCTTGCAAAAATGACTAAGGCATTTGACTGTTCAACCTCCTCTTGGTACCAAGGCGTGCATTCTCCAGACTTAGTCAATTTTCAGAATTTTCACTTTTGAAAATCCCCTTCGTCGCAGAGCATCTTTTCGAGCATTTTTGCCATGGTTTCTTCATTGAAACTTTCGAGGCTTAGATTTCACTACTTGGTACTGGCTATTCTGCAATTAATGGCGGTGGAGGTCTCAGCTTTCTTCCTAAAAAAATGGAAATAGACCCACCAGAGTAAAATAAACTTTTTGGTGATTTTGACTTGACCAGTGTGATTGCGAAGTCGATTAATCCTATCAAAATCATTTTCAATCATTTCTGGGAAGGTCCTATTTTCAAGGGTTTTGAAACCCTAATTTTCAAATTTTCAAAATTTTGCAAGTATCTTCCTTGACATAAACCCACAAAATACCTATGTTTTGTTTGACCTAAAACATACTTTTGACAACTATTTTACATGATTTAGATCATTTTAAGAAAAATGTCTCATTGAAACAAAAATTTTTTTTGGGTACAACATAGTGCAAGGAAGTGTGTTGCAAATCTTGTCACCCTTAGTCAAACTAACTCCTTCCCATCTATGAAAGAACACATCATACACAAAACCCTTGTGTGATTATAGATAAATTTGGTAATTGTCTGAGCCTTTTGCAATACCTCAACCCATTCAAGTTTTCCAATGTCCTCTAGGGTTAGATCAAGGCAATGTGCTGCACATGGAGTAAAAAATATGGAGGGGTATTTGTCTATCAGGAATCTCCTAGCAGCAGCATTATTTGTAATAAATTGAACCACATTTTGTGGCCCTACATCTTTGACTACGAAGTCATACATCGCAAATAATGCAGCTGCTGATTTGATTGTGTTTGATACATCCACAGATTTCAAAAAAAATATGCCAATATCACGAGGCATGAGGAAGTTGATGAGTGCTCAATTCCTCCTATTTGTCCATCCATCTAACATTATGGTGCAACCAATCTTTGGCCACTCTAGTCGATGTTCATCAAGAACATCATTAACATCCTGTACTGCATCATTAAGCATAGCAACCCTCAATGACTCATAAGATGGAGCCTTGAGCCCAAGACCTGCAGCTACAATAGCATCCACCATACCTTGCCAATATGCAGACTGGCAACATGAAATGGCAAGTTCGAGTAGTACCAGAAATTTTCTATTGCCTTATTTGCATGTTCATGGTCTGTCTTCCTCCATCCTGTACTCTCCAAAGAGGTCTATGATCCTGGTGTGGTGAGAGGTGCAAAGAAAGAATTAATGTTTCCTCCAGTTGTGTTTGGGCCACGTGTTGTAGAAGGTGTTGACCTAGATTCCCTGGAAAACACATGTGCACCATCTTCCCCATCAAAGCGATTCCTCCTATCTTCTGTAGAATTAGAGTCTATTTCAATCCCGATTCTTGCCTTTTTAGCCTTACCCTCAGAAATCCCTTCAAGCGCTTGTCTTGCCTGATACGTGACACCCGCAAGGCATTTTGTACAAATAATGGTGTTATTTCTTAGCTCCTTTTCCAAATGTGATTTGAAGCAATAAATGCCACCGTTGATGTCATTCAAACATCAATTGCATTTAACCTTCGTTGTACCCAATACTAACATGCAATGTGTCCACGCAAAGTCCTTTTGGCGTGGCATTATGACCTATTTTGCAAAAGCATTTTAATTTAGTCTAGTATAATATACATTGAACATTGATTCGACACCTTGTACAACATTGTTAACTTCTCGTATGTAACAAACAATGACATATTCACAGCACTTCATCATATGCCTAGAAGCAAAAATAATTTGATGATATGGCTTCTTCACTTTATTTGGCTCTAAGGGAAATGAAATTTGTTTGAAGACAAAGATCTACAATATTTGATGTTGCTCACTCTATGAATATGGAATTATTTAATTGGATACTCTGTGGTGAGGTCATATCATTTGACTGGCCGCTATTCCAAAATAGTTGGTAATTGTTGTATAGAAACATAAGCAAATACTTATCTAATTTATCTTATACTTATGTAAGACTGGAAATGTTCTATTTGAGTTATTGCCCCTACTATTCTAAGAGTTCGAGTTTTCAAGCAAGGTGTTTCTGTCTGTTCTTGTTCATACTCCTTACGATCCGTGACCATGGGTGACCCTGCTGGTCGCCCATAGAATTGTAGGGGGGGCCCGGTGACGATAGGGAAATATATGGGTCTTTCTAGAAAGTCAAACAGTTTGTTGTCTTCAACCATGTATGTAAGCTCCTGATTTTGAAATTAGTTTGGTTTTCTAATAATTTCTAAGTTTTTATTTTTTATCTTTTCTAATAATCTGATCTTTTGTAGTTCATTGCCATTCCCAATGCATTCAATTGTACGATATTCTATATTGATGTCCTTATGAATTCAATGATTTCCTCCCATAAAATTTTCTTACTTTTCTTACATTATGCATCAAAAATGTAGAGGAAATTTTTTGTTTGAGAAGGTTTACAGGAGAGAAATGTACACATAGAAAGTCAAGAAAATCCTTCAGAAACAGGTACCCTCTACTAATGTTTTATTGTAAGGTGGCATGTATAGCTATTCCATTGAGCATTAGATTAGTGGATTAAATATGTCAAGCTGCGACATTAGCCAAATGCCATTCAAATTCACTTGCCACTACTATGCTAGGCTATCTATTTTTTGAGTATGATAGTCAAATCAGAATAAAAATGAAATATGCATTACCATTTTCAGAATGATAGCAGTGTGTGTCTTATTTTTCTATATGCATTTGACTTGAACTATAATTTTATGGTTCTGTTTTAAAAATGCAATATATGTGTAATGTTATATGGATTGAGGAGGAAAATATATACCAATATATTAGTGATGTTGGTTGTTTTAAACAAACTTATGACAGCTGAATAAGTTTGCAGATTAAAAGATTACTATAGATTTGCAAAATGTAAAAATAAAAATAAGAGTTATTTTTGGTTTATAAGAAAAATATAGTTTCTGAATTAAAATGTTATAGAAATTAAATGACGTATATAGAGGATACTGTTATTCTTTATTTGTTATGTGGAAATAAAATCAAATAGCAGGACTATAGTAAAATTTATATTTAGAAGAAAAAAAAAGAGAAGGATTTTATGGTGCTGGGATAGAAAAATATCATTTTTGTTTTAAATAGAAACCTTGCTGTTTTGTTTGACATAAAAGTAATTGTTCTATTTTAGAACCAGCACCTATAAGTCTCTTAAATCTATAAATAAAAGTCCAACAATAAGGAAAAAACAACTGAAATTCCTGATTTCAAGATTTTTGTGTAAAACAATTCATATACAAACATTTAATTAAAAGTTTGAATAAAAATCAAAGAAATATATATGAACCTTTTATCGTGAAGCAGCTAACGAATTCTTCTATAAGCGCTTAGATTTCATAAATGAAAAAATGATTTCTAGAATAAATAAATAGACTAAAGATCTTCCATTAAATAAATATTGGACTTGTCTGAAGTTCGCCTAAATGTAAAAAAAAATTGTTCTGCCAGTCTGCAAAAAATAATCGCCTGCCTCTTGTAAAGCCTGTAGAGTTCCACAAATCAGAAAAAAATGTCAATGGATGTCCTTTCTGATGTCCACCGTCGTGCCTCTAGTTCGCAGCCGTGGTTGAAACAAATCACGTGACTGCAACTTATAAGTTTTTGCGCACTTTTAGGGTTAGGTTTTCGCAGGAGCGGGTGAGGACATTTTTTCAAGTGTTTTTAAACTGATTTAAACACAATTTAAATGCCAAAAAATCGTTGAAAACCGCATATTAAAAAAGTCAACGATTTTTTCATGAGTCCAGAAAAAATCGAGCCGGTGCCGACTGAATGAAAATCACGATTAATCGCAATTTTTTCCCGACTTCTACTTCTATGATTAAAACAACCTTGTAGAGAGCATTTAACACATTATCATGTCAATGTGAAGCACAAGATGGTGTCTATATCACATGAAAGCCTTACTGCAAAGTTTTTATGGACCCTATAGGTCTTTGGTCCATAGGGAACTGATCGACTACATATTTTAACTAGAGGAAAGTATGAGACAGAAAAGACGATAAGAAACATTAAATTAGTCAAAGAAAGTGTATAACACATACCATTTATGGTGCGATTTTGACATCATTCTTTCTTATTCCAGTAATTATCAAACTCTCTCCCTTTGTTGACTAGGCATTTAACGCCAGCATTAAATGAAGCTGGAAGCTGACTACACTGACTGGTGAAATGCCAGTATGCAAGTATTCTTATTTCTAAATACATACCAATTCAAATCACCATATGTGAGTACATAAAGAAGGGTGAGGCTATATATGGGGACAGGGTCCTTGGTCATATACCCTAATTTCCGAGCACTTGTGTATAAATGACATTAAAAGGTCCTCATAAATGCATCAATCATCATACTTCTCTTGCTTGACCTGCACTGACTTCGAGGAAAGAAATAGGGATCTTTGGAGGGGACCATAAATGTGATGCCATAGTTGACATCAAGACCAGAAATTTGACCAAGACTGATCTGGTTAAGTTTGACCATCCACTAACTAATGTTTTCTACTGTATTAAGCAAAATAATTGTTGTTTAACCAATTTTTTCAGTTTTAAACAAAGATTCCTGCTGAATTGATTATTTTGAACCAGTTTTGATGAACATCTCTTGATATATTTTAAAATATTAAAGACTTTACATGATTACAAACCATGCTGCTATTAATCAGTTATGTCATAAATGTTATTTCCTAGTCAATAAATGAATTGGTATGGTTCTTTGTCCCGAAAAGGAGCTCAAGCCTAACATGTTCCTTGTCTTAAGATAGGCCTGGTTCTAGCATGATCCTTCTCTGGAGATGGGGTTCAGTTCAAGTATAATCCTTAAATAAAGATGGGACCAAATTCTAATTAAATCCTCATCCCAAGACAAGGCTGAATTTCAATTATTTTCCATGTCTCAAGACAGGGCCCATTTCTAGTACATGATCGGACATTAATTCTAGCATTTTACGTTTCCTTAAGATGAGGCCCAGATCATGATATGTAGACCTTGTTTAAGACAGACCACATCTGAGAGGGACCTAGCTCTATATTGAAAATTATTTATCTTTTGATAATTAGAAAAATAAATATTTATCGAAAGGCAATTACAAACGGGATGTGTCTGGGAATAAAGAAACCAACAACAGATTAACACAGACTAGTAACACCTCACTGAAGATGGTTATTTAGCTAAAATTATTTATCTTTTGATATCTCAGGCCATCCAAGTGGTTAGGACAAAATTCTGAAAATCTAATTTTTAGTATTTTCTACATTTTTGTATTTTGTATTTTTGAGGCCCTCTGGAGTGAAATTTGGTGGTTTGAGCACTGAACCCTACTTACACTATGGTCCAAACTGGATTGCCTAGTTTAAAATCTAAGCTTTCCTATGCATATAAAAACTTTGAATTTTGACAAATGGACTAGGAGTTATAACCCTGTTGTACCAATACCAAAATTAAATAACTTCAACAAATATTTTTGGTTTTCTAATAATCTTGTCCTTCTCTAAAAATCCATTTCAACTTCTAAGAAAGGCATGGGTAATTGACATGTGGTGATTTTTTAGTTCTCACCAAAAACTGTAATTTACTATTTTAAGTAAGTTTTTTGTTTATTGTATTAGTTCAACTATTCAGGAATTGTCAAACTTGTTTTGTATGATTTTTTGTTTAATTGCTGCCTATAATACATTAAGTTCCTCAACTAATATATTGTCCCCTGAATAACCATCTTAATTCAGATCATAGCTGTCTTCTAGAAGTTAGAACATGCTCTGACTTGGACTCAACAATCCTTCCGTAATATATGTAACTATAAGAGGTATAGCTGAATATAATTATCTCCACGGACAGGGATCGGAAAAGGTTAGGCCCAAAGGAGAGGTTGAGGCCCTTCTGCTTAGAGGACTAGCTATCATCAGAGACCTGTTTGCCCCACTTTGTTGATTCTGAATTTTCTATTGTCTATCTCCTTCCTTAGTGGATATCATGTTGGTTTGAGGATATGAAAGGCAAAAGAGTGGGCCAACTTATCCTTGAATGTATATTGAATAGTATTATTGAATTGAATTATGATTAAAATGTTACATAGTGTTTTGGTTAAACGGAGGAGATATTGATGGTAGAGTCCCAAATTAGTGATGTTTTCCACTGATAAATGCTATAACTTGTTGGATATATTACACAAGTAATTGGTAAAATATTCGGTGTATTAACAATGAGCAATGTGCTCAATAAATAATTTACAAGATGTTACAGGTTAAGATCAAACACGATCTTATCTCAGGAAAAAACAGGAAGTTTCTAAAAGAAACTTCAGATAAGATCTCAAACAACTAAGACGATCTTATCTAGATATTTTACAATATTTTACATAGTTGAGCATTAATAAATAAATAAAGAATATTATTTTAATACCCTCCCTTAATGCTCAACCTATCAACTACACCAAGATGCCCCCTGAATTTTACAAACTTATCTATACTGAGCGACTTGGTGAGAATGTCTGCTGTCTGATCCTCTGTCGGAACATACAGCAACTGAACTGATCCGTCTTCAACCAGCTTCCGAATGAAATGACAATGAGTTTCCACATGCTTGGTTCGCTCATGGAAGACCGGATTCTTGGCAAGTTTGAGAACTCCTTGATTATCACAGAACAAGGGAGTCGACCTGCTTGAGATATTTGCATATTTGCAAGCATCCGGCGAAGCCAAACTGCCTCACATGCTGCTTTACTGCTCCCCAATACTCGCTTCGTCGAGGAGAGAGCCACTGCCTGCGCTTCTTACTAGTCCATATGATCTGCACCGATCCTAAACTGAACACATACCCAGATGTTGATTTCCTGTCATCAACTGAACCTACCCAATCTGAATCTGTGAACCCACTGAGTTTAGGATCGTGACTTCGAAAGTGTACAAGAGTCCAAAATCACTAGTACCCTTCACATAACGCAAAGACACGCCATTGCTACTCCAATGATCACTTTGGGGCTTGCCATGATGCGATATGTAACTCACTGCAAAACTCAAGTCAAGTCTAGTAGCAACAAGATAGATAAGGCTGCCCACTAGTTGCCTGAAAAATGTTTCATCTACCACAGGTGAATCGGACTTAGCTGACAACTTAAGCCCTTTTTCCATGGGTGTAGAGGCAGGTTTGCAATCCTACATTCGGAACTTATCCAGAAGACTTCGAGCATACTTGGACTGGGAGATGAAAATGCTGCTCTCTGTCTGCCAAACCTCAACACCTAAACAATAATGCAGGAGGCCCAGCCCTGCTGCGTCGTGCTTCAAAATAAGTCCTGTTTGATCTCAGCGATCAAATGTGTCGAACTGCCAGTAATGATCAAGTCATCCACGTAGACAACAACAAGCAGAATTTCATTACTAGTATTCTTGACATATAGGTTCGAGTCAGATGGACTCCTCTGAAAGCCATGATCTGTGAGGTACGTGTCAATCTTAATGTACCAAGCCCGAGGACTGCTTCAGGCCATAGAGTGCTTTGACCAATCTGCACACCTTCTGTTCTTGACCAGCAACTTTGAAACCTGGAGGCTGCGTATACTTCCTCCTTCAACTCACCGTTGAGGAAAGCACTCTTCACATCCATCTGATGGACCTTCCAACCAAATTGGCCTGCTAAGGCAAGGACGAGCCGTATGGTACTCATTTTGGCTGTAGGAGCAAAGGTTTCCTCGTAGTCAATGCCTTCTTTCTGTGAGAACCCCCGTGCAACCAGACAAGCTTTGTACTTGTCAAGGGTTCCGTCAGCTTTGTATTTCACCATGTACACCCATTTGCAGCTAATGGGCTTCTTCCCTGGAGGAAGATTGGAAAGGACCCAAGTGTGATTCTTTTGAAGACTCTGGTATTCTAATTCCATTGCCTTTTCCCACTCAGGTATCCCTTTTGCCTCTGAATATGTCTGAGGCTCATAAACACTGTGAATGTTGGCCATGAGAGCAAAATTCACTGTAGACTGCTGTTTGCTCTTGTTTCTGGATGATCTACCCTCGATGAGCTCATCAGCACGAAGATCACTGATAGTCTTAGCCCACCATTTCGGCCGGAGAGTAGAAGTGCCAACATCAGATGTAACAGGAGTTGGATCTGGTTGTGGATCGGGAACAGGTTCAGCAGGGAGATTATCATCTGGAGGAAACTCAAGTTGAGCATCATCAAAAGACTAGGTCTTCGTCATCCCTCCCATCAGGTGAACCTAACGGAAGTTGGACGCCCACATCAGGAGCCTGTAGAGGCTGATCCTCAGAATGCTGAACAGGTGAAGAAGAGTGAAATGGACCTCGTTCCTCATCAAAGACAACATCTCGACTGAAGATAAGACGATCAGTGTCTATATCAATCAGCCTATATGTCTTGTGGTTGTCACTGTACCCTGTGAACATGAGTTTCTGGCTCTTGGAGTCCAACTTAGTGCGCTTGGCCTCTGGAATCCAAACATACACAAGAGAGCCGAAAACCTTCAAATGACTGATCCTGGGTTTGCGACCAGACCAAACTTCCTCAGGAGTCTTCCCAACAACATGAGCAGACCTTAAGGAGATAGATCAAGTATTGACTGTCACTAAAACTTGGTAGAACACTCGCAGTTGGTAAACATTGAAATCCAGCCATCTCAACAATCAGAATGACGGCGTCATCGACATCACCGCTTTGCTAAGGGAGTGTAGGATGTATCAACGACGCTTTATCCCATGAGTATCAATGAACTTGAATGCACTAGAACGTATTTCCCCATTATCTCCGAATTCCAAGAGTTATAATACAAGAATCCGGACTTTTTCAACCAAGGCTCTCCTAAAATTCTGAAATACATTTAAAACTTCTGATTTCTCTTAAGAAAGTACACCCACATTTTCCTACTATAATCATCAACAAAGAGAAGAAAGTACTTGCAACCAGTTACAGAAGAAGTAGACATAGGGCCACAAATATCAGCATGAACTAATTGAAGTACCTTAGAAGCACGCCAAGAGTCGCCATCCTTGAACGGTGTGCGATGCTGCTTCCCGACCTGACAAGCACCACAAACGCCCTGATGCTGAGTCTGAATGTCAGGTAAGCCATCTACAAGTCCCTCCCGAGCAAGCTGAGAGAGATAGTGCACGTTCAAATGCCCGTACCGCTGGTGCCAAAGACTGGTGACAGCTGAATTTCTGGCTGCCAAGGCTAACTCCGGAGAATCACCAGTGTCCACAAGCCTGTAAAGGCCATGATCCTCTATCCCAACGGCCACCGTTGTGCGTGTCTCACGATCTACAATTGAACATCTGTGTGAGCTGAACACCACATTCATCTGGGGAGAATGCTGCATTATCTGACTGACTAAGAGAAGGTTGAGCTCTATATCAGGTACATAATACATGTTGAGGAATATGAGATCCCTCCCGCCAGACTGAACCTGAACAGTGCCTATGCCGACAACTGTGTATTCCTCGCCTCCTCCAAAAATCACTGAGTCAGTGCAAGGGGAAAAGTTTGTGAACCAGTCACGCCTATGAGAGAAATGACGCGAGGCACCAGAATCTATGTACCAAGCAGAGGATTTGACATGGTCTACTGGCCTCTTTGCCATGAGTGCATAAAAGGCAGATTCCTTCTGCTCAAAGTGCTCGGCGAATTCGCTTTCTGCTGAAACCCTCCCTGCTTCTTTTGCTCAGAAGCCAAACGAGCACGACAATCTTTCTTGATGTGGCCAAATTTATGACAGTAGTTACACTAAACATTTTTCTTCTTTGGGCTGGTGGAGGTCTGACTTGAGCCTTTCTGCTGTGAATGCTGACCTTTCCCTTGATGCTTCGGCTGGGTTTTAGCTGCAAAGGCCTACTTCGTGGAGGATGATGATTCACTGCTACCGAACTGTTGTCTCCAGCGATCCTGCTGCAACAGGATAGTGCACAGATTTGGAAACTTAAGATCAACATTAGCAGACGTAATGTTGAGAGTCTCTATGAAGTGTTCATAGGACTTCGGTAGACTCTTCAAGGTGATCACGACCATGTCTTCCTCCTCCATTTTCCGACCAATCGCCTCCAACTGATCTCTAATCTCCTGGATTTTATTCAAGTGCGCTTGCAAAGTTGTCTTCTCATCCATCATGATAGAAAACAGCATATTCTTCAAGAAAAACGCACGGCTTTTGTCGGAAGTTTCATGCAAACCCTTCAAGTGATCCCAGATCTCCTTAGCTGATTTTCCAAGTGGAATCTGAGGGAGCTGATCATTAGTAACCGAAAGCTTAATAAGCATGACGGCTTCACGATTCTGCTCATCAAACTTCTCCTGATCCTTACCCGCCATTTCGGGACAAGTAGCTTTGCCGAGGATCATTTGATCAAGGCAGCGGTATTCAAAAATTGTCAACATCCGCTGCTTCCAGGTGTTGTAATTTTTGCCATTAAATCTTTGACTGCCCTCCAGCATTAAATTACTTAAACTAGCCATCTTCACGCTTTTCGAGGCACAAAAAACAAGGTACTGAGAAGAGGCTGATGCACGAAACTCGAGGCACGAATTCCAATGCAAAAATAGAGGCAAATTCAAGTACAGCCTACAGAAAGTACAATGTACGAATGGCACAAAATTCGAGGCACGGAAAACGATGCACCCAGAAAATTTGGAGACCAACCCAGTTGAGCTCTCGAAAAACCCACCAAGAATCTATAATCGAAAAAAATTTCTAACTTGAAATAGATGGTCAAAACCCTAGCCGAAATTGCAGGATGCCCTAAGCGACCATGGATACTTCAAAAAATTGCAGAAAAATTTTCTGAAAGAAACAGTCACCAGAAAAACCACGAACTACCAGAAATATCTCAAAGGCGCACTCAACAGTGAAGAACCGCGGCTAAATAACACACAAATTGCGCCAGAAATTCGTAAAAAAAAAACGCGGGCAGAGGAAGATGCAGAAAATCGCGGCCTAACGCTAGTTAAAAAACCATGACCAGAGAGTTCAATCATGCGTAAACGCCAACACGGAAGTCTGTAGAACTTCGAAGATGCCAAGGAAGAAACAATCCCATTTCAGAAAAATGAAGTTCGCGCGGGCAAAAGAGCAACACGAACAAAGACGTCTTAGATGAACACCCCGCGGTTGCAAGCACGACGCCACCAGAAGAAATGCGTGCCTTTTACACCAAAAACCGCGAGCTCATAAGATGAAAGAATCAGCTTTAGACAAAATACAACCTTTAGAGAATAAATCCACGCCCAACAATACAAATCGCAGTAGGAATGAAACCACGAAACTGTGACGCGAATCCGCACAAGACCAAATCGTTAATCACAGAGCTTCGAAACACACATACCCAATAATTTCGAAAATTTCCACTGAAAATTTTTCGATGTGAAAAAATTCCAGTATTATAAAATTTCAAATGAAAACACTATAGGCACTAAATTATTTCGAAAAAATTTAAACAAAATAATTTCAAAAAGAAATTATCAATTTTTCGAAAAAATTGTTTTCCTCAGCTCTGATACCATATTACATAGGTAATTGGTAAAATATTCGGTGTATTAACAATGAGCAATGTGCTCAATAAATAATTTACAAGATGTTACAGGATAAGATCAAACACGATCTTATCTCAAGAAAAAATAGGAAGTTTCTAAAAGAAACTTCAGATAAGATCTCGAACAACTAAGACGATCTTATCTAGATATTTTACAATATTTTACATAGTTGAGCATTAATAAATAAATAAATAAAGAATATTATTTTAAGAGGATATGATTAATTACAGGATGTTTTTCTATAGTTTGCATTGAAACCAAGAAATAATTGCCTTTTATTCTGCTTTTATGTGTATGTTCCATGAGACAATCTATAACATAGTCATCTAGATTAATAGCACAAGATTCAAGAACATGCAATTTCAACATTCTACATGGAGAATTAGATGTTTTCTAGAACAACGATTATCATGTTGACAGTCCAGCAGCAAAAGACATTTCTCTCATTAAGCATAAAATGGAGGTCTCTTGCGTGAAAAGTTTGTTTCTCCAAAACTTAATATATCATACAAAATCATGGATAAGTATCATGGAAGAACTTTTCTCCCCTTTAATATTTAGTCATGGAAGCATACTTCTCATGATTGGTCAATGTGGAAAATGTTGTGCACAATAAAGACTTTAAAAGTAATAAAATAAGTCATTCAAGCAAATAAAAGACCTTGCAAGCATGGATTATTTGCCTAGATACAATCAAAAGTTACACTCCAACAAACAATTCAGAATCCAGATGGTCAGCCAAATAACTGGTCATCTAGATGAAAACTACTTCTACCAGGGCCCCAAACCATAACCAACAACCAAAAGCAAACATATCACAGATTTGTACTTTAATTACAAATAAAAATCTTAGCCTGTTACCTTGCGATGAGAAATGGCTACAGTTGCTTTATACAGTGCTGTGGTTCCAGGGTAGACAGCCAAGACTTGTCTCCCATTTGGAAAGTCGGGTGTACTTGAAGGATCTGTGGATTTTGGAAAAGGAATAATGCAAGATGGTTGCAACTTGTACTTCCTGAAATAATTTGTGACAAAAAATATTAAGAATAATATGATTGGGAAAATATATATAACAGCGCCAAAAAAGAACACAAGCAAGATACTTATATTATAAAAGGAATAAATCAAATGTATTTTTCATTTTAGCAATACCTATTGGAATCAGGAAATCCATAAAAATTATCATGAATGAATCCCATTCAAAAGCAATAGAAAACTAAGTTAAACATAATACCTTGGAACAAGGTGATAAAAAATATGGTATAATTTAAAAACCTCACATTTATTTTCTATCAGAACTCTTAGAAGCATTAAACAATTCTCTCAAATTTCTGCAATGCTGCAGAGACAAACAACAACATAAACACCTGATGTTTGACTAATGTCAAGCAATGTTTTACATCATGCTTAAAAAACTATATACATGAACAACAAATACCTGTGCTAGGACTTTGACACATTGGCTACAAAACCACGAATGAAGACAAAGACCAGAAGTTACTTGGATATCTACTCAGTCCTCCTTGCAGACACAATATTAGAATGTACTATGCATTTCATGAACTAGTTACCTCACTCCAAATATGAACTATCGTCTTAACGCACTTGATATAAACTTACATAAAAGCTGTCAACAATATTTCATGTTGATGTATGTATATACTAACCAATATTGCTGCTAAAGATTCAAATGTAGACTTCTTTTCTGTTTGATCTCATTGTGATTGTCCCTTGAAGGCCTACAATATGACACACCTGAAATGAATTTGACCTTATTCCACACAAGCTGGTTGACATCTTGTGAATAAAACAATGTTTCCCCCCATTGGACCATATTACATCTTTAGTCCCCCAATTATGCCAAATTGGTATTGTATCCTGAATCCTCTATATTATAGTAACCATTCCACCACCTATATTGCAAGAAAGCACAAAGGCATTATATGATCATAGATGAAAAACAAAATGCAATCCTAACCAATACCAAGAGCATTGTAATAGTCATTTCCTCTAAGTTTAATTCAAGGCACACAACTAGAGTCGGTAAAGAAGTTCATAAGAACATTCATGAGAGGATCCTTAGCAAGACAGCCCTCTAAGTCTCATCATGCATTTAACAAGCATGGACACCTCAAGCACTGGCCATATCCTGCCTTGAGCAAGTGACAAGAGGACTTTCTTGGGTGCCCTAAAGACTCCCAACTTAAGTTACTGTGAGCATGCATACACAAGGCATGGCATTTTTTATGTATCTATAATCACTAAGTAGCCGAATCGCACCCTTTCCCCTACGATTCTGAGTACGAAACTTACCCAAATTGCAATCGAGATTGAATCGCTTGTGGGTACCAATAAGAATCGATCTTTTTGCTCCAAAAACGTTTTAATGAACAGTGTTGCAATTCCAACCGTTTCGAGGTGTGACATGGCAAACATGGGTCGAATCTAGACTGTTTGCAGCATTGGTTAACTTTGAAAAACCAAAAAAACACTAAAAAGTAAAACTAAAATAGAATCTGACGTCATTTTCCTCATCCTCTTCTCTACCCGCCGCTAACATGAGTGTGACTAAGGAGCAAAATTGCAAAAGGGGAGGGAGGGCACGAAAGAAGAGGACACGAAATTGGAAGAGGCGTGACGAGAAAGAGGCACAACAGACAGAGAAGGCGTGACAGACAAAGAACAGCCACGTACGAAGAGGTAAGTGCATTCCCTTTTTGCTACATTTTTAAACCTAGGGTTTTCAAATATTTTAATATTTTAATTTATTGACTAAAAATAAAAATTTAAATATTACATTTATAATATACATTATATATTAATATATATAAATAGATTAATAACAAATCGATTAAATTGTATAACTATATTATATTTCAAATTTCAAATATATTAAATCATATATATAAATAAATAATTTATACTAATTTCTTTACATATATTAATATTAATGTAATAATTCATATCAAATTGAAATTATCAATATAATTTGGGGTGGTGGGCCTAGCTTGATTGGCTAAAGCATCCTGTTGTAGGCAAGAGGTCACAAGGTCTAGTCTCCCCACCGTCACCATGGTACTGGAGGGCATGTCACGCTAGCACCACCGGTCACGTGAAAAACGTTTACCAAGCGCACTACAATTTATAGGGGAGTAGCTACCTGATTCCGATTCCTGCAGTCTAATATATATATACCACCGGTCACGTGAAAAAAGTTTACCAAGCGCACTGCAATTTATAGGGGAGTAGCTACCTGATTCTGATTCCTACAATCTAATATATATATATATATATATATATATAAAATAAATTAATAATAAATGACAAAATGTATTAAATTGTATATTAGAAATTTCAAATTGTAAAACTATATATTTCATTGTTTAATGTTTTATTAATTTCTAAAATAATAATTATAAATTAATTTTTATGTTTCATTGTTTTATAATTTTATTAATTTCAGTAAAAATTAATTATACATGTAACATACATTAATTATTATAATAAATTTATATGTTTCAAAATGTTATTAATTTTTAAAATAGTAAAATATTATTATGAAAACATTAATTATTATAGTGCTATTAATAACAAAAAAGTTTAGCTCTTATTAATTAGTCATTTAAATTTTAAATTTATAAGCTTAATTTGTTTTTCAGATTGCAAGACCGTCGCTACCATGTGTTGTGACCTTTTCACACATCGCCCCATTCAGATGGGGACCCCCCTAATTTTTGCTCCGTTCCGGTCTTTTGGCTTGGGTTTTCCTCTCTCTCTCGCTCGGTCTCTTTTCTGGTGTCCGTCTTTCGGGGGGGTTGTGTCCGTCATTGAGCTTAAACATGAAATTTGGCCAAGTCTAAAATTAGGGTTTCATTGTTTCTGGCCAAATCAAGGTCAAGTAAAGTCAGAGGATTGAAAATTGAACTTAACATTGTTGTCAGCAGACATCCAGCAGGCTTCCAGCCAGTTTTCATCAAATTCTGAGGTACTTACTATTTTTAGTAAGTCTGCAATTCAGGGCAATTTGTCAGCATTTTTGAGATTCCGATCATCACACGGCATTCAGAGTATATCAGACTGCTTGCATGCCGAATTTGAGCAAAAACTTTATTAACTTACTATTTTTAGCAACCGCTTCCTATGACGAATTCGTGGTCCGTGATGGTGATTTTCTTTGTATGTCCGATATTCCTTCTGGTTTTTCAAGACCTTCACAAGGGATATAACATGCAAAATGGTGATGATCACCTCTCGTGATTCAAATTCCAAAAGTTTTAGGGTTTGTAATGAAGCTTTTCTTTGTACGTCGTGATTCCTCGATGGTTTTTCGAGAGCTTCGCGATGGTGTGGACATGCAAACGCAGGGATTCTCACCGCAAGGAACTCTTTGCTATTTTAGCGTATGTCCCGGCAGCTCGCCACCCAAATCAGCTCGATTCACTGTGCTGATTGTAATGCCAATGTAAACGGCGACAAACGGAGATCTTTTGATACGAGATGCGCGTAGCTAGGTCAAAACTCGAGCCCGGCAAATAGGCATCAAAAAGTCGTCTCAAAAATCCGGATGTAAACCACATCACCGCTTCCAGCTATCTCTGGTGAAATTTCAAGTCAAAAGGAGCACTTACTATTTATAGTAAGTCAGATTGGAAACGTGCTAAAAATAGTAAATCAAGTGCATGCGTCAGTGCCAGCCGACAGGTCACGTGGTGAGGAGCGCCTCATCAAAATTTCAAGTCGATCCGAGCAATGGAGCTATCAGAAATAAGAGCTTACTATTTATAGTAAGCCACCTTCAGAAACAGGCTATAAATAGCAGGGTGACTAAAAGTGGCAGTGCTGACAGGATGATAAGGTTATGAAGAAGCTATGTTTAAAATTTCAAGTTGATCTGAGCTTCAGAAATGCAAAAATGAGAAGGCTTACTATAAATAGCAGGGTGTGAAAGTTGGCAAAAACGAAGAAAATTTTCTAAGTCCAAAACTTCGTCCTGCAGCCATGGCAAAATGCGCCTATTTGATGAGGAGGCATAAAAAATTCTAAGTTTGAACTTCATCCAGTAGACAGGCCCAAATGCGCCAAGTTTGAAAAAGTCAAACAAAAGTCAAAGATGTTTATCCTGCAGCAGGGGCAAAATGCGCCCAAAATGAAAGAATGAAAGTTGAAAAAATTTCTAAGTATGAAAAATCCGCCTCACCCCTCAGAATGCGCCCATCCTTCACAAGCATGAAAATGCGCCCAAAATTCAAGGTGGTCAAAGCAAAGTCAAACATGAAAATCCTCCTCATGCATCAAAATGCGCCCAAGGTTGATGTTTATCCTGTACACAAGGCAAAATGCGCCCAAGCTCATCCATGTGAAGACAAAATTTTGGAAGGTGAAGGGTCACCCAAAGATGTTGGAGATTTCATCCTTCACAAGTATGGAAATGCGCCCAACTTGCATGCTTGTCCTCCTCACCCTCCTAAATGCGCCCAAATGAGCTCACATGAAGACAAAAAACGGAAGTTGAAAAGCCACATGAAGGCATTTGCAAGTTCGTCCTCCTCCTACAAGGAAATGCGCCCATGTTTGGATGGTAAATGGTAAATACAAGTGGTAAATAAGGCGAAAATGTTACCTAAACATGGTGAAAGGTGGTAAAAGCTTGGGGGTTATCCTCCTTCATGGCTAGAATGCGCCCAAGGTGGTGGGCCTTAGATAATTTTGCTAGGCGTGATTTCTCCAAGAGTGTTGGACGCCTAAGGTGATGTGTAATGGAAAATATTTCAAGGTGTTGAGAGTTAAAGTGAAGTGTGCGCCTATGTTGAGGGAGTTATAAGATGATTTTTTTTTAATATTTTGAGGGCGTTGGAATTTCCCAAGTGTGATAGGCGCCTATGGTGTTGAGAGTTAAAGTGTGATATGCGCCTGTGTTGAAGGGAGTTATAAGGTGTTAAAAAAAAATCTTGAAGGCGTTGAAATAACATGAAGTGTGCTAGGCGCCTCAAGGGGAGACGAAATATTTTCTAAGTGTTGAAAATTCTCTAAGGCGTTGGGCTTTTGAATGAATATTTTCCAAGTGTGGAGTGAAGGTAAAATGTGCAAGGCGTGCCGGGAATGTAAACTTTCTTCCATATGAAGTTGATTAAAAATTCCTCTCCACTGGCAATCAAAAATTTTCTAAGGCAAGTTTTCAAAAGTGCAAGATGATTTAAATATTTTCTAAGGCAAATTTATTTTCCTTGGAAAATACGCCTAGAGCTTCAAGTTGATGAAAATTCTCAGAGCACGAGCAACTTTTCTCAGTGATGGAGTCAGAGACAAGGATAATTCAAGTTCTTCAAATTTTTCAAGAAGTCTGGGCAACACAGAGTAATCACAAGCGAAGAACGAATTTAAATGATGGAAATAATATTTTTCTAAGGTTCAAAATTCGAAAAATTAAATGAACCCGTTCGTTGGGTACCCATGAATTCGAGACATTCTGACGAAAATTTTCTTCTGGGTACTGGACGTTTGCGATGATGAATGGATTTCCAAATCTTTCAAGCTTCGCCGACACTTTTTCAGTGAAGAATTTAATCAGTGCTCGAATTGTGAATTTTCCTAAGGGAAAATTTTAAATTTTCTAAGGCAAATTTGAATAAAATGAGTTTTCAAGATGAATTTTCTTCGAACGATGAATCTGAAGTCAGTTGCCTAGATAATTTTGATTAAATTCCTCGAGGATGAATTTTCCAGAGCAGATGATGAGGTTAAAAATTCGAATTCAAGTGACAGAGCTCCGGCTGATGAGTTAAAAGAAGATGAATTAAATCAAATTTTCAAAAACAAAATCCAGAACGCCAGTCAAAGTCAAGTTTCTAGAAGAATAATATTTCCGACGACTGGAGACAAGTGTCAGAAACGCCAGGGAGGGAAAATTCGAATTCTTAAAGTGGAGTAGTGGAGTTTAATGGCACTGGCTAAAATTAACTCCTTCTAGAATTCGAATTCTAGCTATAAAATGAGCAAGTTTTTCATTCACTTTCACAGCTGAGAAGGGCGAATTTGCTAAGTCTGAGTGAGTTGCTGGAGAGCTTGAGGGAATTCGATAGTTGCTTGAAGAAGACGCCTTGAGTTGCTGAGGAGTATTTGTTGAAGTATTTGAGGACGTCCTTGCTGATTAAGGAAGACGTCTTGAGGCTTGAGAGGTACGCCATTGCTGAGTAGAGAAGTGTTTGCTGAAGATTGAACTTGCTTGAAAGAGGTACGGCTTTGCTCGTCTTGAGGCTGAAATCTGATTTGTTGAAGTTGCCATTTGAGAGACGCCTTGAAGTAAGTTGCTGAGAACTCAAAAGTACTAGCTTGCAAGATTGCTAATTGATGGTTTGGAGTGCAAAGTTAAGAAGTTTGCTATTTTGTTGATTGCTGGTTTGAAGTGCAAAGACATAGAAATTAAAATTGTTGATTGCTGATACAAGGTCATTCAATTTGCTGATTGTGAAGTAAAATCATCTGAGTTCACTTAGAAATCCGTTCTAAGTGTTGAAATTCGAACTTATTGAAGAAAAGAAGCTGAGGTTTGCAAACGTGAAAGATATTGCAGCTTCTAGAATTCAATTGCAGCCCCTATATCATGTATCATTTTTACAAATTTAATTGCTGATGAACGTTCGTTATGTTGCAGATGGCTGAAGCGAGGACAACCGGAAAGGACAATGGTGCCTCAAGACAGGCTACGATCAAGAAGCTCAGCAAAACATTCATGCCAGAGTCGAAGTTTATTTCAAAGCTGGGCAAGTTGACAGACACTAACCTAGGCTCCGTCAACTTGGAGACCTTCAAGAACAGGCTGTTTGGAATTGGAAGTCATCGGGCTTCGGTCACTTCACACAACATCGTCCGAAGTGGACTATATGCAGTTGCTGGTTTTCCGCCAGCCATTCAGTGCTCAGAGCTTATTATGGAGTGCGCCAACTGTTACGAGAAAGAACACCGGTCGATCACGTCACCAGATGGCCAAGTGCTTGCCAACCTCACTCCGGCAGCCATTGGTGAAGCTTTCGGGATCCCGGTGCATAGAAACATGATTTACAAGTCCAGGGAGCGAGCGGAGCGGATGTATGCTTCAGCTTTCGAGAGATGCATGGATACAATTAACACTCACTGGATGAGCACTCCAAAGCCTTCTCGTGCGAAGTTGCCGAAACAGATCATAGCGGAGGACCTGAAAGCAGAATGCGTGATCTCATCATGATCTTGGCGAGGGTAGGTGAAGTTTGCCCTCAGGTCTTACATTTTTGAGCCTTGGATGTTTTATTACATCAACGGTGTTGGAAAGGATTATGTCAATTGGGTTGAGATGATCAGCGACAATATACATGAGCAGCTCCTGAGCCTGAGGAGGACTAAAACGTTTTACATGAGCTCCTATCTTGTTTACATGTTGGCACGAATGACGAGGTACAGAGGGATTTCTTACAAGGAACCCGTCGGTTGTGGCTCCCACCAGTTCAAAATCCATGAGGCGTGTACACAGTTGCACCTGTCAAGCACAACCTACTACAAGCGTGTCAACGATTCATTCACCATGTACATCACGAGGTTGCTTCAGGAGAGGTTACATCACAGAATCTCTAGAGATGCTCAAGAGCTGATTGAAAGGTATGGGTGCTGGTTTATACAGTTTCCAAGATTTTCATATATTAGGCTGCAAGGATTTTCTTCATACCCTTATAGGCTGCCTAAGTACCCAACAGATAAGATAATAATGCTAGAGATAGCTAGAGAGTTGCTAGCCTTTGACAAAATCCAGAAGAAAAAGAAGAAAGGGGGGATAGAGTTTCCAATTGTGATGGGCAACTCGGATGAGGTGTGTCCTTCGATACAGGAAGCTAGGGAAGCCGAGAGTGAGCTTCAGTTTTATCATTTCTCATATCATACTAGCCGACAGCACTATGACCCACACCATAACATCAATTGGGTTCTGTCGGAGGAATTTAAACATAAGGCCACCATTGAGGATTATTGGGCTGATGCAGTGGATGAGATTGAAGTGAGGAAAAGGATGTTCTCTAGGTTGCCGATTACTCTGATCAGGGAGTGTGAGGTAGTTCCAGTTCCGGACCAGGTCAGCGAAGATATGGATGTAGTCCACCCGGATTATGCAGCAGTTCGAGATACTCCACTTCCGCCTATAGATTGGTCAGAGCCCGAGGTTGCTGATCTTGATACTCTTTCCATCCCAGTTATGACATTCACCAGGGCATGGGTTGACAGGAAAGTAAATAGATTGAAAAGTAGGTCAATTGCCTTGACTTACAACTTGATGGGAGATCCGGGGCCTACCGGAAGAAAGCGAATCCTACGAGGGTCCGAGTCGGAAAAGAAGTTAGTTCAGCGAGCCTCCACGAGTCCGCGGTAAAGCGATGCAGATTGGAGAACCGCGTTCTCCAAGCATACGGGGAGGTGTCTTTTATTTGCTGATCCCGAGGATTGCAGGTGAACCCGGGTACGGGGAATGCGAGGGATGATGGTGACCTCCGCGGAGGAGTCAATTGGCGGAGTGCCAGTATTTTGTCGAGTTGATCCCGACATGATGAGAGGACTATGCCCGACCCTCCGGTTTCGTGAGAATAGAGGCGACTAGAATTGATGGCGATGATGATGATATAGTGTGAGGGAGACACTGACCACTTCGAGGAACAATGAGCCTGCGCTTGAGGAATGAGGAAGAAGTGGAACAGGTTAGAGAAGTCGAGGCACAGGAGCAGCGGCCTTTCGATATACTATATGAGGTGCCCGATTGGCTTAGAGACAGAATGCGAAGAAGCCCGAGTGAGGAGATTGATCCAGCGGTTGAGATGGAAGAGTTTTTGAACCGGATCAGTGCCCCTCCACCGAAGAAGAAAGCAAGAAAGTTTTCGAAGATCTCCACGGATGAGGGTGGCTCTCGTACCCTTCACGTTGCTGTCCCACGAGTCGAGTGTGATCGAATGAAGCAGCTCCCGAAAATTATGTGGTCACCACTCTTGACTTGGGCCTTCACGGTGCTGGTGTTGAGGTGTGATAACTCCTTCCTTGCCCTCAAGGATAGATTGTTCAAGAAAGAAGGAAAATATAAGAAGTTGAAACGAGAACACAAGGCGTTAATTGGATATGTTCAGCAGTTGTCTCGTTCTCGAGGGCAGGATGTACCGGTGATAGAGCCTCCAGCAGATATTCTAAGTCGGTGGCTTAGTAGGGAGGAGGATGGCACAGGAGGCAGACAAATGGGTCGCAGGAGTTCGTACTGAGACAGAGAAATTCATGGAAGACCTTGCCTTTGCCTTTCAGCAGGCCTCTACTATTTTGACACGGATGGATGCGGTGGATCATGCTTGGGGCGATGCTTCCATCTATCAGAGTAAGGTGATCCAGCGTCTTGAGGTGTTGAGGCATGTACCGTCGCAGTTGTTGATTGATGGAGGTGTCATTCAGGCGAATGACCGATACGATTTCTCTCGGTGGTATTCTTCGGCTATCACAGGGCGTGGCTTCTTCGATCTTGGTGATTCCAGCCAGTGCATAGAACATAGCCAACATTATAGATGGAGTTCAGAACACCTTTGAGGCCATATTTGCTAGGCGGCTGAATCCAGATGAGATAAGTTTTGATAATTTGAGGGGTTTGCTGGTGCCTTTCTTCGCAGACGTTAAGACCTTTGTACAGGATGACTTTGAGAATACTGCTACATTCTCCACTTTGATCCAGAACACGCAGGACTCCTTAGCTGCTTGGAGAAAATCTTGTACGAGGCACGAGCATTCGGTCACGGTGTTAGAGTTTCAGTTGGATTGTGTTTCGCCTATTTCAGTTCATGAGGTTGAGGCTGTACTTAGCAGATTTGTTGAGTTGGCAGTCAAAGAGAAGGCCAATGGGAACACGCTACTGGACGAGGATCTTCTAGAAGACTGAGCATTTATTACATTTGCTATTTTGGGAGTGAGTGGGAATCTTTGATTCATTTAATGTACCACTCCCTATTCTGGCAGTTTTTAGGGTTAGGGCTGAGGTGACACGATTCTGGCCACTCTATTGATTGTAACCCTAGCCGTCCTTTGGGACTTGGCTAGCTATAAAAGGGGGAGTCCCCCTCATTTGCAACATAGTTAGACAGTTAGAAAGTTAGAATCAGAGTAGACATTGAGAGAGCTTTAGAGCTAGATAGTGTAGTATTGTAGAGCATTTTGCATAATTTGTAGAAGAGAAGTTTTTCCCTTTGAAAACTGAAGGCTTGTTATTGAATAACATTTTATGATAATAGATCTTTTCATTGATGATGGAGTGCGTCTTGTCATGTGAAATGCTAGCAAGGTCTTCCTTTTGTATCAAGTAGATTAAATTCATGCAAGTAGCTTACTTGATTGTGTGGTGTTTTATTGAGATAGCTTACGCTTTATTCCATACCACTAGCGGCTTGTTGATGATAAGTCTGCCTTGCGTGGTCAACTGGACATTATCTTGTGTTTAACTTCGGTTGTGGTTTACATACTTATATGCGTTGTTCTGATGGTGTATGTATGTTAAACTATAACTTGAATACCTTTTGCTATCCCCTTTGAAGATTGCACCGATTTTGCTGAGGCTGTCCGACGGGGGCTAGGTGAAATCCGGTTGAAGTCTATTGAGACGAAGCCCCACATACCCTGCATTTAGAATAGAATATAAATTTCTTAGGCCCTTTCCCTTTTACTTTCCGCACTTTCTTATTAGTTTTAGGAGAGAGATTAAATTGCCAAATCATACATGAAAGAATTCCCCTTCAAAATCATACATTAGCTGCTGATTGCAAGAAATCTGGACAATTGTGTAAGTCCCCTCGTACGAACACAGCAATACACATCAACCAAACTGGGTCTATTTGCACTAAAGGAACCTTGGAGTTGAACATGCGAACTTTCTCGCAATCTTAGCGCATGGAATACTTTGATCAAGAGAGAACGGAGTAGCCCCAAACTATTTTGTTCTGCCTGTTTGGTATGGTCACAAAAACCGCATCAACAGGTATTAAGTTTTAAAAAGTAAAAGATTGTATTATACTGATTCACCTCCCTCCCCCCCTCTTAGTATGATCGTGTGCTCATCAAGAACCCACCCTTCAATTTAACATCTCTTCTCTAACTTGTCAGCTGCTACCTTTTCTAATTTTCCAAATGGTTCGGTCTATCTTCTAGTATATGCACATACAGACTCATGCTTAGCTTGTTGGGTGTTCTATATTTCTGTGACTATTTTATCATCTCTCAAATAATTGAATTATTTTTCAAATTCCTCTTAAAGTTTCCCTATGGTGTTATCATTGTGTGTTTGTCTACTAGACAATCACCATTTCTCTTAGTGTGGCTTGAAAGGAACCTAACCAACATTTTTCATTAGAAAGCCTATTTTTGATCTAGATAGTTATGCCAATTCTATAGAAAAAATAGGGTCCTTTGACCATTGACAATCATATTTCTTGAACCCATCACCAATGAACTTCTAAAGAAATTTCCTGTTTTCATTAGGACTCATTGGGTTCACCATATTGGCAACTAGATGTGGCTCTTATAGTGTGACCTTCCTAGTTTGGTAGATTTGTCTCCCATGCTCGGATGCTCCATTAATTCTTAAACATCCTAACCCCCAACTCTTCCTTCAATCTAAACAATTAGCATTTCACTTAGCTTTTTCTCCAACCCTCTTTGGTTCTTCACTCGCTAGAGTTTAGGATCTTCTTTGTTATTGATAAATCAATCTTCAGTATATCTTATGTTTTCAAAAAGGTGTCTTTATCCTCGCCCATGAGGAAATTGCCATGTTTTGCTTCAGGGCAATGACTTCCCTTTACACGAGGGGGCAAAGTCTTGATGGATTCCTTTGGAACACCTTGGGCCCAACCTAGCAAGCAACATTTGCTCTTCCTAAGTTAGAAAGGGGCCACTATTGTACAATTGCAACCCAATTGTTAGTGATTGGTGGATATGCCCATTTTGTCTCTATTTTTGTTTTCAGTTTTTCCTTTCACTTTGAGTTTGGATTTGTTCTTGATCTTTCAATGTAAAATTATTGGTTGCTTCTTTCAGCCTTTGTTTTTTCTACTCTATTGAAACACCATGACTTTGTATATGAGTATGAAGAAGCCCTCTATAATATATGGATGTGGAATTGATGTAGAACTATATGGGCTGTGGATATGACTGCCCAATTGAGCCATAAAGATCCATAGGGAGTGGCCATTTGATCTATGATCTTTCTAAGGGGTGGAGTAATTGCGTTAAACCATAGAGAATAGGGGGTTTGGAGGTTTGCAAGGGTTTGGGTTGAGGGTTCCAGTTGGGCCCATATATTATAGAGGGGTCCCATAGACATGGATGGAAACACCGCCCCACCCCCAATAGGCCATTGGAGCATGACTAGGATAGAACTTGATTATATCATGTGTGTATGATCTTTAACTTCTTTAGTTATTGATGGTTGGTATTTTTTCTGAAGATTTAAATCTGTTTTTGTTTAATTTGTTAAGTTTGCATGCAACTTATAACATTCGTATGTTTCATTTTGAAAATATCGATTACCTCATAAATGTAATTGAAAACTTGGCAACAATATTTACCCTACACTTTAATTTTCAGCCCAGAAGACCAGTGTTATTTGTTGGCAACCACACTTTATTTGGAGGATATGATACCCCAATTCTTCTTTATGAAGTAAGTTAATTCTTCGATTATTTTTTAACTCCTACTAGATATTTTAATTTCTATTGCTAATGCTGCCAATGGCTATGGATATTAAATGTGCATGATGTTGTGTAATCATTCTTGATGGAAAATTAATTCTAATGCCAGCTGAAAATGTCCTTTGCAAGATTTACTTAGCATGCATAGTTGGGAGAATATATAGAGAGTTGTGGTTTTCTTAAAAATATACGTGAAAAGTAGGCATTATTGTATCAGATCCATCAGAAAAAGTGAACGAGGCATCTTAAACCAAAACATTGGATGTTTTGTATTTTGGTGAATCCCTCTTGGTTTAACGAATGTTGTTTTTACATTAATGACAGTAATAAATAACATTTTGACAACGTATTCCACCATTCTTGGTAAATGTTGCATTGCTTTGTAGGACTACATACTAATATATAACAGTAACAGGAAAGTATACTTTATAATAAACAAAGAGAGTTGTTTTGGACACAGATTATAGAAATCACATGTTGATATGACTAAATATGATCTTTTGAAAGATGAAGTAAAATTCTGTACATATTGTCTTTTGTAAAAAACTATCTTAGTCAATTTGAGAAAAATAAGAGATAAGATGGCAAGAAGGTTCCACAAGCATGCGTGAGTTGTAACATTTTAATTTGGATATTAAAAGGAAGAAGAGAACATGGGCAACTGCAAAAATGTATCAACATAAAATGAATGCATTCACTAGAGGTATTTTTATGACTACATGATGTCTACATTACATACAATAACATGAATAACACAATGACTTAAATGATCTAAAATCTGTAATGGTATTTTAGTAAATATATGACCAGTCTTTGGATGGTCAATAGATGATGCTCCTTATTACAATCTTTGACCAAGAAAACAAAAGGGATGTGGGGTCCTCCATATAGACATTGATGCATTGGATTGGCTAGTAATAGGAACCCCACAGTTAGGAACAACCACTTATCAACAGCTCATCATTGCAATTCTAAATCTCATTACATATGATTTGTAATCTCTGAAACTGATCTCCTCGTTGAAAATCACAGAGCTAAGATTATTGTTTAACTTGAATCCATGCTTCAAATGAAGAGTTAGAACGCAATTTGTGTCAAAATCTATGTTCTTTAAATTTTGAAATTGAAACAAATACAACAGCTTCTGAAAATGAAATGAAATAAACATGCAACAAAAAGAATTGGCAAACCACAACAAACTTGACACTAGAACTTTATCTTAGAAACCTCTGCGCGGGGAAAACCATCTTGACAATAGCTTTGCTTCCTCTTCCTATCTTGAACAGAACAGTTAAAAAGAGCTCAGATAGAGCATGCTACAACATTCATCTTATTGCAATGCTCGTTCAAACTACTCTTTGCATTATAACTTTTCTTCTATTAATCAATTGAACTCATTAACTTCTTACTCACAAACTCTTATGTGGGAAGTAGACTTATGCCTCTTATTATAGAAATTTTGGGAGTGGCCTTTTCATTCACTAAATGTCTCCTAATCTATTCAAAATGAGAAGAGACCCTGCTTTCTTCCTTTGTTTTAGTTCCTACTGAGAAAACCACTAGATAAGATAGGGTGAAACTGCCATCTGTGGGTAATACTGCTGCTGACAAATTCACAACTACACTTTGACACTTGCAAGACTGTCATCTGTAAAATTCACTTGTTGACAATGATGTGAATCCCATATCACATTTGCAACTGCTAATGGCAGTTACATATCCATCACCTTGCTGTATGTGGCAGTTTTGTTACTTTGCAAAATCTTCTCAGTTTACATAATCAGTCAAGCGGCTTTCCCACTCTTTCCTTGAGCTACCATTCCACTTGGCTCAGTGTCTTCCCTTTGATGCTGTTCTGCTAGGATTCTTTTGGTCCTCTCCTTGCTTGTTTGATTTTTCTTCGTTGTCTAACATCCTACTTTAATTCTCCTTGTGTGTTCAAAATGGAGTTTTTGATGGAAGTTAGCAATTGTTGTTCATCTTCTTCATCCAATATGGATGGATCACATAGGTGCAAATTCACAATTTATGACTAATTATACCTCATGACTAAAGGAAAGTCATGATTGGAAATGTTCTCTCCAATGTGTTCCAAGATGAGAAATGGTTTGTATCTTAGAGGTCTGAGCTTCCTAGCTTGTACTAGGG
>VDFB02360306.1:0-16716 GCA_007258455.2 Sequoia sempervirens
ATAGTCTAGTCTAAGTTTTATGGGCTTCCTAATCAAGAGGTTTATGCAAGAGGTTAATGCAAGCTAAAAATATGACCTAAAGTTTAAACCTATGGGGAATGTCTAATACAAAAATATGAGGTGATGGATGAATGAATGAGAAAGTCCTTGGTCTAAATAGATCTAAATGTCAAGCTTGTTTTGGATGTGTTGGCCTAGTTTGTGTCAAGGTTTGAATGCCATAAGTTTCAGGTGTGGTGTTTGATTGAGATTTTTTTTGAACACACACACAAGACATAATAGAAAAAATGTTGTTGAGTTTTTTTTTTTTTATTGTGAATTTTGTTTGATTGCTGCAATACAAGCACAAGTCCTAGGCTGGCAGAGACAATATTTGGTAGGTTCTCGCTTGGATTTCTCTAGTTGCACCTATTCAAAGTAGATAGCTTAGGAACTTGGTAGCACTGGACCCCCCTTACATGACACTCACTTCTCGGGCATACCAAGTTCTGAACTCTAAGACCACTAGGATCTCAAGAAATTTTCCATCTCTACAATGAACCACGAAAGTGTGGGACGACTTTAGAGGTTCGACCTCCTACGCTGACAAATAGAAGGATTTTGGCTTTCTACACAAAGGTTTCTAGTAAGGGCATCCAGTTTAGGGGGTACTATGGTAAACTCCCTCAAGAGGTCTCCCAACCCTTAGAATAAAGGCTTTTCACATCATAAAGATATTGGGGGAGAGCTATCACATACCACTTCCCGTTGATTGCAAACTTTCCTTACAATCACAAATTTATATAGTGGTTTGGAAGGACTTGGCTTTAGCCTGTTATCGCTTGGGTCATTCCCTTTGGGTGAGTAATTTTTCCCACCAAGGCAGGCCCTCTAAGAGGTAAACACAAAAATAGATGGGTTTGGCTTGTTGATCATTGAGTTTGCACAAGGTGAGAGCATAATACCTGCCATTTTACAAGTACAAAAAATAGAAGTTTGTTAACGCCCTAGTTAAATCTACGTGAAAGAAGACAGTTGTTCTTTTTTAAGCACCAATTGAAATGTTTTCTATACTAAAAGACAATCGGTTGGAAAAAAATTAACTCTTCCAAAAACGTCTTGCACCAAATGTCATCAGTAGTTTTCTAATTTTCAGTCTTTGGAAAATGTGTATTTATGATTTCACCTTTCAAATCTTTGAACCTGCACAAAAGCCCAATTAGAAAAATTAGCCACAAAACTAAAATTAAACTAAAAGAAAAAAAATAACATTTAATCTAAAATATAAATTAAGGTTAATCTAAATTAGAATTAATTCTAAACTAAATTAATCCTAAAATAAATTAATCCTAAAATAAATTAAATCTAAATTAAATTTAAACTAAAAATTAAATCTACCTTCTAAATTAAATCTAAATTAAAAATTAAATATGAATTAAAAATTAAAGCTAAATCTAAATTAAAAATTAAATCAACATTCTAAATTAAGTCTAAATTAAAAAGCTAAATCTAAATTAGAAATTAGATCTAAACTAAAAGCTAAAAGCTAAATTAAAATTAAAAATTAAAAACTGAACTAAAAGTTAAAATCTACATTAAAATTTAAATCTAAATTCTAAATTAAAAACTAAATCTACACTAAATTAAAACTAAAACTAAAATTAAAATCTAAAAAAGCAAATCTAAAAAAAATCTAAAATCTAAAATAATTCTAAATTAAATTTAAAAGTAAAGTAAATCTAAATTAAATTAAAATTAGAATGAATGCACTTCCAACTTTCAAAATGGAATGACTGTGATTGCAGAGCATGTTCAGATGACAGGAAAACCATGATTGCAAAATGCGTCAAAACAGAATGATTGTGATTGCAGGGCATGTTCAGAATAAAATGACTTGATTGTAGGATGTGTTTGCAAAATAAATTCAGAAATGGAATGACATGATTGCAGTGGAGGTGTTAAAAAGAAAATGAATGATATTCAGGTCTATAGATCATGCTGAAACTGACACACTTTCATAAATTTTGACATTGTAAACAATATATGAGTAAATTTTTTTTATATTGCTAGCTTTTCACAGTGCCATCACACTCCATACAAGATGCAACAAACACATAAAAAAATTTCTCCCACAGATAGTTGCACTCACATACACAGGAAAAAAGGAAACATGTTTCATGAAATTCAAACAGTTCGCATGTCATTTAATAAAGCATGAAGAATATTAAGATATGTTTAGGTTGCATGTGCTCAGCCAGTGCAAAGAACAAAGCCAAAGATCAACATTTGAATTGTTTACAAAACTGATTTCAAGAATGGGCAAAACACTTTTGTTGAAATTGTGAGTTACTCCTTCAATATACTCATTCTTATTATCTTCAAGACCAGTGACCAATTTAAATTAAGAGCTCATAAATTATTTAAATCTGCAACAAGAAAACCAAATTTCTCAATGTTCTGAATATTCTCCAATTTAAATTAAGAGCCCATAAATTATTTAAATCTTCAACAAGAAAACCATTTGGTTTGTGTTCACATTGGGTTCACCATATGTATGATGCTGAAAAATGAAAACTAATTGAATTCACAAATGAAAATAAACCTATATTCAACATCATATCAATAGAGCTTTTCCAAAATGAAAAAAAAATGCAGAAATGAAATTCTACTTCTAAGAAATCCAAGCAAATGTATTCAAAAGGAAAGATAACTCCATTGTCATCCTCTCTACAATATCCTGTCTTTGCTCTCAGATTTTTGCAACAAAAGCACAAGAGGCTATGTAGAATGGATTTGAGAATTATGAAAGTGGAGTTTCACAATCAAAATGTGTATGATTTTTGGTGAGAAGAAAGGCTTTTTATAGATGAATTCACAAGGTGAATCAACGGGAGAAATGTGGGACAAATGATTGAAGTGGGAAAAATACATGTAAATGGTAAATAGATGAAATGGATAAATTAATGATGAATATGTGCAATATTTTAATGAATTGGATAAATGGGATATGCAACTAGATTAATGCATGATTATGCAAATGGTTAGAGTGAAATGGATTAATGATTTATGCAAATGAACGAAGGATTATGGATAAGTAATATAATATTTTAATGATTAATGCAATTTAACACTTGGAACAACAAGATTAAATGCAATATTGACATAACCTACAATCAAATTGTAAATCAAAGAAGGGTAGATCTGAGTGTACCTTTCACAAAAAGTCAATTTTTGAAGTTGATCTGGGACTCATTCACCCAAGGGCGAATGGGTCCTGAGTTAGGGTTTTTCCACAACCTTCGGGAGACTTTGCTATAGATATGAATCTTCCAATTTGCCTAGGTTTTAGGTTAAAAAATCCAGAGAAATAATTTATGTAGATGAGTTTCTGTGAGATGAAAACTTTGACAACTTCAACATCTTCTTCAATTTTGCTTTTCAAGATATCTTCAAGATTTCTTCCACCTAAATCTGCAATCACAAATCAAGAGGGAGTTTTTATATATTTTTTGGTGAATGCGGGTTTGCCTTGGTCAAACCCTGTTTTGGTAATTGTAGATAAGGTAAAAATCAGATTTAATGTTTAATGAAAACAATAAACTAATTAATTCCTATCAAGCACAATAGAGTACAAACTAGCATGAAAATTAAAACAAGAAAGCAAAGCAAACCGATCTCCAAGCTAGACTTGATTTATCTCCATTGCTCTTCTCCACCTGCATGAGAATGCAAGATTTTGAAGGGTTGAAAATGGAGGAATGTTGAGTGCTCATTCCTGCAGCATAACAACTTGACGATGACAATGACAAATAGAAAGAATGATAGATAAAGACAGAAGACTGATTTTGACAGAGTCTGGATGCTAGACGAATCAACCTCCTAAATGGATTGTGAGAGGTCGTATTTATAGAGTTGTGACGTTGACAAAGATAAGATTTGACAAGATTAAAACCAAAGGATTTGATTTTTGACAAAAATCATGAGATGAGATAAGATTTAAAAAGATAGAAATATTTGATTTTCTTTTTTTTTAAAGGAAATAAATCTTGAAAAAGGTGAGAAGGATAATTGATGAATTATCTAATTAAATAAATTAATTAGATGCACACGAGTTCAGTTTTTGGAAAGAAAGCGAGAAGATCCTTTTAAGATTTTATTAATTAAACAAATTTTGGATTTATTTAATTAATGCTAGAATTATGATTTCATTAATTAAATAATATAAATTATTTAATTAATATTAGAAAAGTGAATAGAAATGGTTAATTAATTAAATAATATAAATTATTTAATTAACATTAGCAAAATTGATGGATTATGAATATGAATTTAATTAAATAAATAAAATTTATTTAATTAAATAAATGATGTTTAATTAAATAAATGATGACATGGGTACCTAGGGCAAAACATGCTACAAGATGCCTAAATGATGAAATGTCGAGACAGGTGTTGCAAGAGGACAATTTTGGGTGTCTACATTTTGCCCCTCTTTGAGATGATGTTCGAGATGATGTGATTTGTCTCTAGTAACATCATTTCAAAGAAACTAAGGTATGGATAGAGGAAAAAGGATACTGATATCAGAATATGATGATGCCCCCTTGAGAGGATAGGCGGGTTGGACAAACATGGGTAGGCTCTCGAAATGAAAGGGATGGGTCAAGAACTAAAGATGAAGGAATGGATGATACGTTATGCTGCAATGAAAGATGAGCAACCATGATGTTTGATATAGCACTAGACGTTATGCACCAAGATATAAGGACCAAGGTGACGATGTGTCTCATGCCCCAACGTAATACAACCTTGTCTAGATGTATGAGGAAAGAGGCTTAGAGCATTAAATTCCTAATGCACAAAAGGTATTATGTGACCTTAGATGCAAAGGATAATGCAAAAAGATATTCCAACACACACAAGATATGAATATTAGCTGGAATGATATGGATTTGATACAAATGCAAGATAAAATGATAACACACACAAGCAAGCAAGCAAGCAAGCAAGCATGCACAAATGATACAAAAACAAACAAGGTATTGCCCTTGTCAAGTTGTAAACCGTTGATTGATTGACTGATTGATTGATGATGGTGACTAATGATGATAGTGTTGTCATTGTGGGGAAAGACATATCCCTAGATCAACACAAGGATGACTGACAATTGATAGATTGACTTTGATTGATTGGGTTTACAACAATATTAGGATTAAGACCAAAGGATGTGATTGGATAATTTGACAAGATTGATCGACTTGATTGATATGGATTGACTTGCATTTGAATTATTGCTTGAATTTTTGTTGGCTATTTGATTTTTTTGTATTTTTGGGGATATTTTTTGGACTTTTTTGAATGTTTTGATTTTTTTGGACTTTTGACATATTTTGACTTTTTTTTGGACTTTTGACATGTTTTGACTTTTTTTGGACTTTTGACATGTTTTGAGGTGTCAAAGGATGAAAATTTGAATAGTCTTTGTGCTAGATACCAATGACAAGGGGAAAACCAAGTCTAGATGCAAGGGTGGGTGATGGGATAAGGGATAAAAGGCTCATGGTAGATGGATGGATGGTATTGATGAATGCATCATAAGACAGCAAGGATGTGATCTCCAAAGACTATGTCGCATAGGAATAACATGCCCCATTTTAGGTACAAGACTTAGGATATTTCTAGACAAAATGTATGACAATAGGATAATGACATGATTGGTTTAGATAGGAAGAGGTATGTCAAGAGATCCCCAAAACATGTTTCAACCTTTTGCCCCTATATCTTCATTTAGATCAAAAGGACTAGGGTGGATAAGTGGACTCAATATGATGGATATGTATGATGGCCAAAGATGGTAGGTAGGATGGACATTATATGACATGAAAATGATAGGTTGGATAGATAAGACATTGTGCCCCCAAGTGTAAGTGACATAGAAGATCAACCTACACATGACGCCTGTTTGCTAGGTTTTCATCACGGTAGTTATCCAAGGCGCCTGTTTACCAGGTTTTCACCGTTGGACAAAGGGATTTCTCTTTACTCTTTTTGTTTTATTCTTTCTTTTATTATTTTTGACTTTTTGACTTTTTGACTTTTGGATAGGAGGAACTTAAATGTCTAGTTGCATGAAAGGTGATAGTCCCACTAGGGATGGATGTCATTGCATGGACCATGTCAAATGTCATGATGCTCATAGATGTTGGTAAGGGATGACATGAAAGGGAGATGGAGTAGGTAGATGATGGATTATGGTGTGGATTATGGAGGACAATAATGGATTATGATACAGATTATGTAGGGAAGATGATAGGTATTATATGGGGCTTATGCAAAAGATGAATAGGGAGGCTTAGCCAAAAGCATGGACCATAGGAAGATGATGGGGGAGATATGTAGGATAATGAGTGAAGGATGAGTTGAAGGAGTTATGTGGATTTGTTGTGAGATGGAAGGGAACCATGACCAATGGTTGCACACATTGTGATAAACTTTGAAGCTTTTGATGGGAAGGTGGTGTAGGAAGCAATGGAAATGTTTGCTTAAGAGATGGGTGATGAAATGATTTAGGTACCCACATAGACTTAGTATTTTTATGACTTTTATTGGGCTTGTGGGTTTTCAAAATTTGAGATTTTTGGATGGAATGTGTATTTTGGATGGGAGGGGATGGTTGGGATTTTTGTGACATGAATGCCTCGTTTGACTTGGTTTCTTTTTGCTTAGGGACCCAAACCAATTTGTTTTTAGACTTTTCTTTTGAAGGTATGGGATTATATAGCTTTTTAGATGGACTTGGCTTTGACTTTTTCCCATTGTATGCTAACGCTTTAGGACCTTTGACTTTATATGTAGAGGAATCCAAATTTTTATTTTTGAATCCCATGGGGTAGATGAAATGAGTGGAAGCTTTATGTTTACACAATGTGTGCATTTGTTGGTCATGACTAGGATATTTAGGATATTTATGAATGACTGGGGTATTAGGTGTTGGAAGTAATGGTGGCAAAGTGGATGGAGGGATATTAGGAGTTGGAAGTAATGGTGGTAAAGTGGATGGTGGAAGGTGTATGGTCACATGCTTTTGACATTTGTAGGATGACGGTGGTGGAATTGAAACATATGTTTTAGGCGTATGATAGGCTTTATGATGGAAAGTGGACTTAGGATGCATGGAGGAAATACCAACATCTTGAGATTGGTGTCCTTGAGGTGTATGTCCAAGGCCATAAGAGCATGGAGGGACTTTGACATGGATGGGCTCCAAAATATCTTGTTCATGAAGGCCTAAACCTTTACCTTGGTGGTTCATATTTTGGAGTGTGCAATGGAAAATAGGACTAGGTGTACGTGAAACACTAGACATGATTTCCTTATTGGATGGAGAAGATAATGGTTGTTGTTGTTCGAAGGAGGAACATTCATGAATGAGGGTAGAAATACCAATAGGGTATGATGGAGGACTTGTAATGGGGTCAATAGTGGGTGACATGGGATCATTGGGATCTTGATTAGCATTGTGTTCACTTAGATCCAAGGTATTTGTTTGATCTTCTATGTGTGCTTTGGAGGCACTTGTCTCATCAAGGGAAGTGAATGTTGATGGATCATGGATAGGACTAGGTGGAGGTGAATTTGGAATATCTTTCTCATAGATTGGTATAAGATCAAGTTGCTCTTGGATAGGCTCTTCATCATTATGGATATCATCTTGATCATAAAAATGATATAGATTATGGATGGGTTGGATGAAAATGATTTGATCTTGATTAGGACTAGGGCTTGATTTTTCCACATGCTTGGGAGTAGACTCTTGATATACCTCTTGGGTTGCTTGAATGGAATTGCAAGGGGATGAATCTTGGAGAGACTTGACATGTTCTTGATGGTCAACAACATGGAGACATGATGGAGGTTGACTTGGACTTATGAGGGGAGACTCTTGACTTGGCCCAAGGGGTTGAGGATGACATGGTTGACTTGAAGGAATTGGCATGATGTTTGAGGACTCTTTTGTATGTTCAAGTATATGTGTTGAATGACATGGTATAAATTGATTCCTTTCTTGTAGCCCTTGGGTTACATCCTTTGTAGGTGGATTGGTGGATTTATGTAATGCCATCAATTTATGTTTTAAATATCTAAATGTAAGGCATTGATTTGATGGAGGATTAGATGATGGTGGGGGTAATGAAGAGTTTGATTGGTTAGAAGGTGGAGAGGCCAATGGATTAGGACTAGGACATGGTGGATTAGGGATAGGCATTTGATTGGATGATGGTAAGGGTGCATGGACTAGATTGGTGTTCCCCTTGTCAAAGGTGTCATTAAGACTTAAAGGCTCTTGATGTTGTTGCCAAGGTGGACTTGGGAAGCTACGTTCTTGTTGTGATATGGGTGGACATGTTGATGTGGCATTGACACTTGATAGGTAAATGGAGTTGGAGTTAGCACGACAATGAAGGTGACCTATAGGATTGGGGTTAGATGTGTTAGTTTGAAATGATGTTTGAACTTGTGATATGATTTGTTGTTGTAATGATGATTGAGGGGTTGCATAGGACAGTGGTTGTTGAAAGGTGGATTGATATGGATAAGGGTTGACATTAGAAGAGTTGTGATAGGTTGATGAAGGGGAAACTTGATATGTGGATGGATGAGGTTGATATGATGATATAGGTGACACATAGGATTGAAGTAAAATTTGTTGATGTGGTGATTGGACTTGATGATGTGCTTGTTGGACTTGATAATACATAGACATTAGTTGTATATGAGTTGTTGCATTTGAGGTGATTGGTTTTTGAAGATGTTGGATATTAATGTTGCATAGGCGTGAATATTTGTTGTTTGAAGGTGTTGGCTTGTTTTGAACTTCATGAAATGCATTGAATAAGCTCTTGTGCTACATCTTCCAATGTTTCCATGGTGTAAAATGATGTTGATTGGATTGAAGAGATGATGATGATGATGATTAGGATATGATGTGGAATGACAAGATTGGATGACTTACTGGAGGATGATGTGGCAGAGTGTTTGTGGAAGTTTGACTTGGGAAATATCAAACTGAATCTCACATGTAAATGCCTGAACACTACACACATATCTTGGCAGTTTACTGTCGGGTTTGCTCTTTTGTGGAATTAGATGTTATGATTAAGCAAACACTTGAATACACAACAACAAGCCTGGTGACTAGTCAAGTGGGGTATGGCTAATTAGGTCTCAAGTGAGTTTTCACAAGGTTGACTAGGTATAATTTGGAAGCAAAATCTTGCCAATAAGCTGGGAGAAAGGGGTAACCTACCCTTCACCGTCACTTCCCAAAGGTATAAAGTTCTTTGGGGCTTAGCTCAGAGTGACAAGATTTCAACTCCCAAACGAGCGTGTCTTTGGATTCACACTCTATTGAGGTCATCCCTTGGAGGGATGTGTGCTCCAACCAGGCCTCCTACGAAGGGTAGGAAAAAAGCAAACCAAGTGAGGTGTTTTGGAAGACACACACACTTGATTCACACTTGCAAAGATTAATTTCCCTTAGAAATAAAATGTGTGTAAAACAGTTCAAGCACTTGTTCTTTTTAGATCCCAAATCAAATGTGTATGAAGACAGTGGTTAATTTTAGACCTGATTTTTGATATGTGATTGAAGACAAGATTTGTTTTAAGAGCCCAAATTCAAATGTGTTTGCAAACAATGATTGATTTTATGCCCCCAAATTGAAATGTGTGACAAACAAGATTAAGAGATTAAGGATGGAATGAGGGCACCTGGTTATTTTCACTTTCCAAATTGATGTTGTGGATGATCCAATGCTATTCTAGCTCCTTTGATGCACCTACAAGCCACAAAATCAAGAAAGACCAAGTAAACTTGCATAGAAGAAAGCTACGTGAAAAAGATGAATTCTGATAAAAATTTGATTATGACACATTCACCTGATAATATTTGCATTGCTATGAAGGTTGTCTTGTCAGCTTTCCGATGAGTCCTCGTTTGTGAGATTTGAAGCTCATATGAAAAAGTTATGATAAAAAGAAAAATAAAATGCCCTTTCTAGATTAAATCTAAATTAAAAACTTTTAAATTTAAAATCCAAAATCTAATTAAAAATCAAAATCTAATTTTTTAAAAAATCCAATTTAAAATCATTCAAAAAAAATCTAATTAGAAGAAAAATCTAATTAAAGAAAAATCCCTAGAAATACAAGAAATCTAGTGGAAATCTAATAAAAAAATCTGAGTAAAGAAATCAAATCTAAAAATCTAATTATAAAAAAATCTAATTAAAAAAATCTTATTAAATCTAATTAAAATCCAAATCTAGAAATCTTATTAAAATCTTACATTAAATCTAATTAAATCTAAAATAATCTAATTAAAATCTTATTAAAATCTAATTAAAATCAAATCACGAAATAATCAATTATAAAATCTTATTAAAAATCTAATTAAAAATCAAATCACAGAAATAATCTAATTATAAAAAAATCTAATTTAAAAAATAATCTAATTAAAAAATCTTAGAAACTAACTATAAAAAAATTAAGAACTAACTTAAAAAGATGCTTTGTAATAAAATCATAAAGGAATGAAACCATAATGTTTCATAGAAGATAAAACAAAGTTTACGAAAGCTTTAAAAAGCCCAAAAGCTTGCTACTGTGCTGCGACGTTGGAGTTGGGATTGGATGATCTAGGGGATAGAAGCGTTGTTTCCTTTAGATTTTTCAAACAAAGATCAAACAACTAAGGAAAATGAGGGGTGTGAAGAGCTTCAAGTGTACTCGGTGCCTGCGAATAAAGTTTTGGCTGGATCAACGTACGTAGTGATAATGCTGGTTTTTGAGAGTGACAGGGGCGTTTAATAATATTTCATTCATTGGTAGCTTCTCGTGTGGGGAGTATCCTGGAGGAGTTGCATGAATGCTTCAAAGACAAACATGAATACATGGAAAAAGGGACGAGATGTGGCAGCCGTAATTGATATGGCAGAGATTGCTAGGACTGGGTATGGAAACGAATGGGAGTATGATTGAAATGGTACTGAAGGTGACAGTTATATCAAGCAGTGGTTGTCTTCTGGAATAATCAAATAAGCAAGATAATAGAAAATTAATGAAGCATGTGAAGTAAATAGAATGGATGGAGGATGATTGGACTCACCGATATGTGAAGGCTTAAGGAACGGCTAGAAATATTCACAGCTGATTTGAATGTAGGTCGGCGAGAATCTCCAAAGAACAAGTCATCGAGCCTTCTTGGCAAGCGATCAAAATCTTTTACTGGGTCTTCAATGCTCACACTTTTTCCTGAAACAGATATACTTTGTAAGGCAAGCAGCGAATAGGGTTTGGAGAATGGCGTTGGAGTTTGAGGAAAATGGCCTAAAAATGGGCAGTGATCGAGGAATGAGGTTTGATGAAGGCAAGACTTAGGGTTTGAATGGAGAGAGGTGACGGATCGAAGACCGTAAAATGGCAGTGACTAGGCCTAGGAGAAATGGTGACTGTGGACAGAGAGTGATCTTAGGTTGTTGGGCGAAGCCTTTGGGTGGTGGTGATTGGGTATGGAGGAAGTGTTGACAAAGGGATGACTATAAATTTAGCAAGGTAATAATGCTTGGTACAAAGACAAAATTTAGAATATGGATAGTGATGCCAGCAACCATGGATCTTACATAGAGGTCGATGGCGTTTTAATACGCAATCAGCCAGAAAAATCTGTAAAATCCACCTATAAAACTTGACACACGAGTGTTAGAACATGCAATTTTTTGTAACAAACAAAACCTGCATTAACTAATGATTAGATCCTTGTAGCATTTCACGTCGGGTTCACCAAATGTAGATAGGGTAAAAATCAGCTTTAATGTAATGAAAACAATAATTTAATTAGATCCTATCAAGCACAATAGGTACAAACTAATGAAAATTAAAAGTATAAGGCATGGCAGGCCGATCTCAAGCTAGACTCGATTTATCGCCATTGCTCTTCTCCACCTGCATGAGAATGCGAGATTTTGAAGGGTTGAAAATGGAGGAATGTTGGATGCTCATTCCTGCAGCATAACGACTTGACAATGACAATGATAAATAGAGAGAATGATAGGTAGAGACGGAAGACTGATTTTGACAGAGTCTGGATGCTAGATGAATCAACCCCTTAAATGGATTGTGAGAGGCCGTATTTATAGAGTCGTGACGTTGACGAAGATAAGATTTGACAAGATTCGACAAGGATTTGATTTTTGACAAAAGAGGAAATACAACGAGATGAGATAAGATTTCAAAAAAGATAGAAAGATTTCATTTCCTGTTTTAAGGAAATAAATCTCAAAAAAGACGAGAAGGATAATTGATGAATTATCTAATTAAATAAATTAATTAGATGCACACGAGTTCAGTTTTGGAAAGAAAGCGAAGAGAAGATATTTTTAGGATTTTATTAATTAAAATAAATTTTAGTTTATTTAATTAACATTGAATTTATGATTTCATTAATTAAATAATATAAATTATTTAATTAATATTAAGAAAGAGTGAATAAGAAATGATTTAATTAATTAAATAATATAAATTATTTAGTATGTGTGAAAATTGATGGTTATATGAATATGAATTTAATTAAATAAATAAAATTTATTTAATTAATAGTATTTAATTAAATAAATGATGACATACTGGGGCCAAACATGCTACAAGGGTGCCTAAATGATGGCTGGGCAGGGTGTTTGCAGAGAGGACAATTTTGGTGTCTAGGAGGTGGTAAACCTTGAAATGAAATAAAACATGAAAGAGAGAATGAAGAACGAACAAAGCAATGTTACCACTCAAAAAACCTTTGCATAAACCTTGGAATGTAGATCTGCAACTTGCATGAAATGGCCTCAATGGATGTGGATCCTGACACTTGAATCTTGACTTGAAATAGTGCTTTGAATTCTTGATTGAATCATGAAACCTAAATCACCATATTAGCTCCAAAAGCATGAATGATGCAAGAAAACTTTGACATGACAATTGGATCTTGATTGCTGCAATAAAACTTCAATAAATATGCCTTTGAATGCCTTGAATTGCTCTTGAAAATTCTCTTGATCATCAAATTTTCTATAGGAATGCTCACTTCAAATTGCTAGGCTAGGTGAAACATAGTGAAATGACCTTATATTTATAGATATGTATCCTCAATTTCTTGAAATTTAAATATAACAAGCCAACATTGAAACATAGATTTGAATATGTTAAAATACCTCCAAAAACATAATTTAAATTTAGGTCCTAGGTCTAAGGGAGGACCCATTCGCCCATGGGTGAATGGTTCATAGGTCCCTAAACCTAGGACACACATTACTGAATGAGAAGTATTATGTTAATGCATTAATGAATGTCGGGTTTCTTCTTCGGAAAATGTAATAAAATAGGCTTGGTAAATGAATTAAAGGGGGGAAATTTAGGCAAATTAAGATCAATTAAATAAAGGAGCCCTAAGTAAGTGTGAAAGTGTAAAGGGGTAAACTTTACAACACTAAATTAAGGCATAATTAAGTCCAAATTAACTAGGAGGGCCCAAAAAAGTGTGAAAATGTAAAAAGGGATACATTTTTCTACACTACAAGCAGTTATTAGATACTCTTTCAGTTTTCAGTTGGAATACAAACTATGTTTGTTGTGCAATTATGATTTCAAGAATAAGATCGTTGATCAGAATCTTATGTGATATTCTATATTTTTGCAATGAATGAAATTGAGTTACTATGATTGTGTTGGATCTAAGGATTTAGATTTGGTTTTAGTTTAGTGAAGAAAACTACTAGAGAAAGGGCCACTCAAGGTAACTGTCCACTCCTTTTCAGTTATTTCAATTCTGTTTTAGTTGTTATTTTATAAATGCAAGTTGTGTTAGCAAATTCTTTATGTTTTTAATCATTAATGGATGCATGAAAAAACTTTGTTTCATAATCATACTACAATTACTAGAGTTGTACTCTGAAGTGTAGAATAGGTTTAATCATTAGTTTAGTCAATTTCCAACATTCAATTCTAAAAAATAGTTAGCTACAATCTTATATTGTATGTACTCGTAGCCATAGGAACAACTTTACTTTCCTTACTATTTGCAGTTTTATGATTTTTGAATAAGTGTAGTATCTTTCTAAGAATGATTTAGGTAGTTTCCAGTCTTGGAAAGCACATACAGTGCTAGTACCATTACACAACTACTAGCCCTGGTCGATAATTCAATGAAGGTCTTTCCAAATGTTAAGTGGACTATTTAACTAGGTGTTTCCTTTGAATTGTGTGATCACCACCAAGTTTCATTAGGGGAAATTTACATAAAAAATGGGCCTCCTAAGGATGGCATCATTAGCTTTTTAAGTTATAAAAAATCAACTAAAAGATGACATCAACCTATACGGTGACATCATCCAAAATAAAAATAAAATTATTTATTTTATAAAATAAAACTTTCTAAAATCTTATGAATTAACTCATGATGGTTAATTTAACTCTACATATCCTATTCTATCTCATTCATCTTTCTAAATATAAAATATTCTTTTTGTTTTTTAGATTTATATTCTTAAGTTCTATTAAGTTCTATTATAGAAATTTTTATATTTTCAAAAAAATATTTTTATTCTTTAAGAAAATAATATAAAAAACATTTAAACAAACATTAAAAAATCATAAAATCATTTATGAAGTGCTGAAAAAATAAAAAAATTCATCCACAATTCAACATCAAAATTTTCCCTCGATTTTTTCTCTCCATTTATTTAAATTTTATATAGTTCAAAAAATTCATCATAAATCTAAGTATATTTAAAACTAGTATATTTATATTTTAAAAAATATATCTAAATATGGGAGAGACATCTTCTCAAGTTTTGTCCATGCTTTTTGTTTTCCTTCGGCATAATTATTAAACTTGTTATAAACATATTTAAAATAATAAATCTAAATCTATAATATGAAATGTGATTTAATATATAAAATTTATATAAAATAAAATATTAAGTATAAAATAAAATATACTTTACCAGTATTTACATTGAGAGGCGCTCTACAATCTTCGTGTAAATATATAGCAAAAAATAAAATTAAATAAAAACAAAAAAAATGGTAAAAAAACGAAAAGAAATTAAAAATTGTTCTCACAAGAAAACTACAGACAAATAAATTGGAACAGATTAAAAAAAATCAAAACTAGTGGATAAAATTAAAATAAAAGCCAAAAAAACAAATTGGAAACTATTGGAAGGAGAAAAAGTTGGAGAAAATCATGAAACTATGGAAAAAATAATTGGAAAAATTAAAAACAAAAAAAATTGCAATGGAAAGAAAATGAGAAAATCAAAGAGACTATGGAAAAAAAATATCCCTCAGCATACTTTTTTAAATATAAATATACTATTATAAAACCTATGAACATGTTTATTTAAATAAACATAACTTTTATAATAAATCTAAATCCTATAAAATCAGCATATATATACAACAAATACTTAAAATTAAAAAATAATAAAAAATAATAAAGTTACTTTTTGCTTTTGCCCTTTTTAAAATAAAAGCTCAAATAATCAAAAAGAAAAAAGTGGAACTGGGAAAACTTTGCGGCGGAGACATATTAGAAATACTCGAGTTACCAAACTTGGTGCCCAGAGTTTTTAAAATAAAATAAATAATGAAAAGTGGACTTGAGTTTTTTATTAAATTATAATAGAAATATATGTGACCACTTTTAAAAAATCATGGACTTCAGTTTTTTAAGGAATTATAATAGAAACGTGTGTCCCCACTTAACTCATGTAGTTAAGTAATTTATATTTTTTATATTTAAATAATTTGTATTATATGAGATAATTTTTGCTTTTTTAAAGTTCTTTAGGAGGCTCATTTTTTATGTAAATTTCTCCTAATGACTAGACACTAGTAGGGAATCTACATTTTTGGTGTTGTTGCCGAGGATGGTGCTATTTTCAAAGATTAGTTTCTTTCATTTTCAAGATTTCCTAGTTTAGAATTTGCTTTCAGTATTAGGAATGTTAGGTTTAATCTTATCAAATACTAGATCATTCTACTAACATTGTTCAGGGCTCATGTCATACAAAGTCATATCTATTGTAGGTGGAGGAAAAGAGACTCTTTGGGAAGATTCCTCCCCTCAACAAGCCAACAAGCTAGAGTAGATATTGGTGACTACATTTATGAGAGTGAGGGTACTACTAAAGAAGAATCTTCCCTTTCACCAACATCTATTGAAAATACAAAGGGAACCTTCTAAATAATGGGTGATGCAGTAGTGGATGATCCACCTAAACATGTGACCTTTGAGTTTCCAATTACCAACCAAGAAAGTGCTACTGTGCTAAAGAATATCCCTCCTTTAGCATTACCAGTATTCTATGGGTTGGTGACTAAAGATCTAGACATATTTTTGTTTGAGTTTGATGTCCGATGCAGGAGCTATGACTATACAACTAATGCTCATAAGCTTAAGTTATTCCCTACCACTCTAAAAGATGTTACCCTGAGATGGTTTATGGGATTAGGAAAGGATTATGTTCCAAATTGGGACACCATGAAAATGAAATCCTTGGAGAAATACCAAGATTATTGTAGAGGAATTGATAGGAGAAGAGATGATATATTTAGGATGGCTCAGAAAGAGGATGAACCATTGGAAGAATATTTGGAAAGGTTTCAATTTTGCTTGAAGAAAAACCCACA
>VDFB02360307.1:0-115823 GCA_007258455.2 Sequoia sempervirens
GGTGCGCATAGTGGAGGCAGAGAGAGATGTGGCATAGGCACAGGTGGAGGTGTTGGAGGTAGGGAGGGATGTGTTACAGGCACAGGTTCAGGTAGCACAGAGTGAGAGGCAGGTGGTCGAGTCAGAGGCACAGTTGCTTCGCAGGCATCTAGTTTGCGACGAGAGCAAGATGCAGCTGAGTTGAGATTGCAGGCCCTACAGAGGGACAGAGATGCAACGGTGGCGTGGGGACATGCTGCAAAGAGGGAGAGGGATGCTGCAAAGTCACAGATGCAGACATTACAGTGTGAGAGGGATGCAGCATGGGCTCAGTTGTAGAGGGGGCTAGTTGAGGGGGGAGGGCTAGGCACAGATATGCAGGAGCTACACACGCAGTTACAGGCATTGCAGGCAGAGAGGGATAGAGGCTCGCAGTTGATACTAGCTCAGGAGGCCTGGGCATGGGAGCAGTGGGCTATCAGTGCAGATCGAGATCGGTATAAGCATGAGCAGAATGTCGCGAGACTGATAGCTAGGCAGAGGGATGATTTTATGCAGCAGGTGAGCTATTGGAGGGGGTATATGAGCAGGTTGTTCCAGATCCAGCGCAGCGCACAGCGCGCTACGTCAGTCAGGCTCCCCAGCCACCAGGGCCGACCCAATCATTAGGGACACGCACTAGGGGATTCAGCAATTATCGGCGGACTCCGTCTCCATACAGCGGCTACCAGGGGACACCTACTCGTGAGTACCAAGGGACACCCACTCGTGAGTACCAGGGGACTCCAGCACACAGAGGGCCAGTACCTAATTCTCCGCAGAGGTCAGATGTGGGCAGCTCATAGTAGAGTAGGCATATGCAAGACATTGGTTATTTTTGGCAGATACAGGATGGATGGTTTATTTATGTTGCCAGAGATCAGAGGTGGTCGACATCTTCGGATTTTGTATCTTATTAGGCGAGATATGATAGAGATGTATTGTATTATGATAGGATGTTTATTATTTTGATTATGTGATGGCCTTTATTGACATTATGCATGATATTTTTGTTTATGCGGCTATATGGGATGATTCATGATGTGGTTTTATATATATACTCATGTTTATATGGATGGATGTACATGTATGTTATTATGATTATGGTGATGGATGCATAGATGTTTATGAAAATGAATAATTGTGTACGTTATATGATTTGTGGATGGAGGATTTATGATCGATGTAAATACTTCTATGATTTATGATATATGGATGCACATGTGGATGGATGATTTATGCATGTTTATATGATTTATGACTTATGTGAATGGACGATTTATGCATGTTTATATGATTTATGATTTATGTGGATGGACGATTTATGCATGTTTATATGATTTATGATGATAGATGCATAGTTGTTTATGAAAATGGATAATTATGTATGGTTTATGATGTATGGATGCACATGTTTATGAACTATATAAACGTTTCGATGATTTCTGATATATGGATGCACATGTGCATGGTCTATATAAATGTTTCGATGATTTCTGATGTATGGATGCACATGTGGATGGTCTATATAAACGTTTCGATGATTTATGATGTATGACTTATGTATGCACATGTTGATGGACGATTTATGCATGTTTATATGATTTATGATGATAGATGCATAGTTGTTTATGAAAATGGATAATTATGTATGGTTTATGATGTATGGATGCACATGTTTATGATCTATATAAACGTTTCTATGATTTCTGATGTATGGATGCACATGTGAATGGACGATTTATGCATGTTTATATGATTTATGATTTATGATTTATGGATGCACCTAAGTGTCAATAAAGAACGTTATGAGGAAGCAGATTGGCGATAGGCATGTGGAAGAGTGCATTTGCCAAAAATAACCATTAATATCCTGAGAAGAAGAGGACTTAAGAGGAAAAAGAACGAGAGTACTTGCACAACCGAAATCATAACCGATAGGCGTGTGCATGCAAAGTGGTGAAAATGAGATTTTGCCATCTTTGGAGCATTGATTTTTATTATAGCGTAGGGTACTAAGTACCTTGATATGGAAGATCAAGGCGAATGAGTACTCTACGCATGAAACAAACACAGCGAATAAGAAGGTTATCTCAACATCCCGATGTCGCAATGACCTCGGTCGGGCCCGGTGTTGAGATAACCATAAACACACAAAGTTGTCCCAGCATAACACAAGACTTTGGAGATCTCGGTGGGTCTTACGAGGGACAACTGAGAAGACAGGAGTCAAAACAAACAATCAAGGTATGCCCCCATTTCAACAGGTCAAAGCACGCCATGGTATGGTGGACCAAGGCGACCCTGACAAGTGATGGGAAGGAACCCAAAATGATAAACAAAACTCAAAAGCATCAAGAGATCATAATCAAGACAACAGGTCCTTTGCCATAGGATCAAGGTGATGGATGGGATTGACGAGGTCTGATAGGAAAGATTCATCCTGTTGAGACCAAAGATGGATGCGAAATTAGGATGACCCAGTTGATGCGGGATGTTGCCGAGGGACAAGATCTTGTAACACAAGGGAATTTTGTTTATTAAGAACCGGTTAGATGTGGGCATAACTCGATGACGAAGCACAAAATACCAACATAACCTATAGACCTAGGGGCTCGGGGGCCGATCATGGATTAGCCTTGCCTACGTGAAAGCGCAGAGCCCTCGTAGTTCCAGAAAAGATGATGGATAAAGCGAAAAGGAGACAAATGGTAACCAATGATTGTGGACAAATCCCCCGGGGGTGAATCAAATGATCAACCTTGCCTACGTGATAGCTCAGGGGCAACGTAGTTCAACTGACGGACGCGACAAGATGGGACCTAGGTGAAGATCGACAAGATGGATGATCCTACCTGATGACACGAACGTGATTGACGTAAGCTCAAAGTGGGATACTGGAAAGCTCAGGAATGGGGGATAGGCTAGATGGGTCGTCCAATGCTCAATCAATATTTACCAAGCAGTCGGGGATGAGATGGGCGAGGACAATAGTGCAGATGACAGCATACAATAACTAGGATGTCAGGTAGATAATGATTAAGCCCTCTATGCATGATGCTTGTTATCAGGTTTTCACCATCCATACATATCCAAGGCGCCACCAAGAGGTGGTTTTCACCATAGGACGGATTTATTTCTCTTGACTATTTTTGGATTTTTTTGACTTTTTTGATTTTTATTTTATTTTTATTTTTTTTATTTTTTTCATTTTTTTCATTTTTGATTTTTGATTTTTTGATTTTTGATTTTTTGATTTTTTGATTTTTTTGATGTTTTGATTTTTTGATTAGGTGGGGTAACCAAGCAGATTTAGGTGTATAAATTTTTCAGGTGCATGATATTGATGGGCTCGTTAAGGGGTTCCCCTTCAAGAGTAGCCAACCTGTATGCCCCAGATCCATATTTAGCGGTTATGATATAGGGTCCCAGCCAATTTGCCTCAAATTTTCCCTTCTTGTCTCGGTCTTGCTGGGTATGCTGGTTCTCCTTAAGGACAAGCTCGCCCACCTGGAATTGTTGAGGACGAACCTTCTTGTTGTAACTACGCTTGAGGCAATTTTGGTATGCTTGCAGATGGTCGTAGGCCTTTATTCTTCGTTCATCCGTTAACTCTAGCTGTGCAAGCCGTGCAACACGAGCATCCTCTTCACTAATAAGGTTCTTCAGAGGGATTCTCAATGATGGAAGTTCAACTTCGATTGGCAAGACGGCTTCAGCACCAAACACTAAAGAGTAGGGGCGGTGCCTGTCAGGGTGCGGATGGATGTGCGATATGCCCAAAGGGCAGGATGAATGTGGAGGTGCCAATCTCATCCAGTGTTATTGACAACCTTTTTGAGAATACAGATAAGGGTTTTGTTGGTCACCTCTGTCTGGCCATTACCCTGGGGGTAATAAGGCATTGACCAACAGTGTTGGATATGGAAGGTGTCACATAGGTGTTTCATGGCTTGGTTTTTGAATGGTTTTCCATTGTCGGAAAGGATGGTGGATGGGATACCATATCTGTAGAGAATATGGTAAATGATGAATTTGGAAATTTGAATGCCGGTGATTTGTGATAGGGGCATTGCCTCCACCCACTTGGTGAAATACTTGGTGGCGGTGATTATGAATGTATGGCCGTCGGATGATGGTGGGTGAATCTTGCCAATCAAGTCAAAACCCCATTGAGAAAATGGCCATGGTGCTAGGAGGGGCTGAAGATCTTGTGCTGGGGCATGGATTAAATCTGCATATTGCTGGCATGGAAGACACTGCTTCACAAACTCGCAAGCATCGTGTTCCAACGTAGGCCAATAATATCCAGCTCGTAAGATCCTTTTGGCTAGAGCCATACCATTTGAATGTGCTCCACAAACACCACCATGTACCTTTGTTAGTGTAGCATGGGCTTCGGTCTCATTCAGACATCTAAGGAGGATTCCATCATACCCGCGACGATAAAACATATCACCGACGATGACGTATTGGGAAGAGCGATGAACGAATGATTTGCGTTGGTTACGTGTAAGATCTGGGGGTATAATGTTATCATGGAGGTAGGTATAGATGTCTTGGTACCATGGGGAGGTGGGACCCACAATTTCGCACACCATGTCAGTCTCAGGGATATCATATGCTAGGATTAAAAGTTGTTCTACAAGAAACTCACACTCTGTTCAGTCCTTGGGCATGTCCAGGAGGGAGCCAATAGTGGCCATCCAATCAACTGCTTTGTTTCGTACCCTGGGAATCTGTTCAAATTGTATAGAGGTGAAATATTTCTTGAAATCATCCACCATGCGCTTGTAGGGTAACAACTTATCATCCTTGGTTAGGAACTCATCCTTAACTTGTCTAATGACTAACAAAGAATCACCAAAGACTTTCAACTGAGTTATGTGCCACTGTTTTGCAAGTTTAAGGCTGGTGAGGAGAGCTTCGTATTCTGCCATATTGTTGGTACAAGGGAATGCTATCCTAAATGACTTTGGGATGTAGTCACCTTGAGGGGTAACTAATAAAATTCCCGCCCCGGATCCATTATGTGTATATGATCCATCAAAATACAGTGTCCACGTGGGGGTCTCATCAACAGAGAAGACTTCCTCATCAAGGAATTCCATGATCAATGGATGAGTATCAACTAGAGGAGCTTCCGCTAACTAATCTACGATTATCTGCCCTTTAATAGCCTTGCGGTTCACATATTCTATGTCGAATTCACTGAGGAGCATGACCCACTTAGCCATGCGGCTAGTCAGACTGGTTCTAGATAACAAGTACTTCAATGGATCGATCTTGGCGATTAATTTTACTGGATGGCTAAGCATGTAATGTCAAAGTTTCTGTGTGCTGAAGACGAGTGCAAGACAGGCTTTTTCCATGGGGGAGTAGTTTAACTCGTAGCCAACCAATGTCCGACCGATGTAGTAGATTTCCCTCTCTTTCGACGACTCATCATGTTGTGCCAACAATGCCCCTAGCGCAACTGAAGTGGCGAAGATATAAAGCAAGAGGGGTTTGCCGAGAATAGGTGGCATCAATATCGGGGGATGGGCTAAATATTCCTTAATTTTATCGAAGCCCATCTGACACTGCTGGTTCCATCGGAAGGTGGAATCCTTTTTTAGGAGATGAGTGAATGGCTAACACTTATCTGCCAGCTGGGCTATGAACCGACGGATGGACTGCATCTTCCCCTAGAGGCTTCTTAACTGTTTGAGATTGCGTGGGGGTGGCATATCCAGGATAGCTTTTACCTTGGCGGGATCAACCTCATTGCCCTTGCGAGAGACTATGAAACCCAACAACTTTCCTGAAGTGACCCCAAAGACACACTTTTTTGGATTTAGCCACAATTTGTAGTGCTCTAACCGCTCAAATATCTTTTTTAGGATGGCAGGATGTTTTGCTCGTGTTCTGGATTTTCCTAATAGGTCGTCGACATAGTCCTCCATGATGATGTGTATGAGGTCATGGAAGATGACCGTCATTTCCCTCTGATATGTTGCCCCCGCATTTTTGAGACCGAAGGGCATAACATTGTAATATAAAGTGCCCCAAGGAGTTGTGAAGGCGGTCTTGTGTTGGTCCTCAGGTGCGATTCAGATCTGGTTATACTCGGACAAGCCATCCATAAGGGATAACATCTCATGTCCTGCTGTCAGGTCGACCAACATGTCAATGTTAGGCAGGGGGAAGTCATCTTTTGGGCAAGCTTTGTTGAGATCCCTGAAGTCTGTGCAGATGCGAATGTCTCCATTTGGTTTATCAACTGGTACTATATTGGAGATCCATTCAGAGTAGTCAATTGGTCTGATAAAACCCGCCTCTAATAACTTCTCCAATTCCTTCTTGACTAACAATGCGACTTGCGGATGCATCTTGCAGAGCTTTTGTTTGACGGGCTTGGCATCTGGGCGAATGTCCAAGTGATGAACTACTAAGGCAGGGTCTAAGCCTGGCATGTCTGAGTATGACCAAGCAAAGTTAACGATCCCCTATTGGAGTAGCTGCACGATGATCAAATACTCTTGCTCTGAGAGTGACTTAGCTACATAGGTGACTTTAGGACTTTCAGCCATTCGCAGATTAACTTCTTGAGTCTCTTCAATTAGAATAGATGATCGGGTAGATAACTGAGTTCCCATAAGGGGAAGATGAACATCTCCATCTTCTGGCGCCTCTTCGAGGTTTTTGCCATCAGATGCATCCTTTATTTTTACTTTTTCAAGGTCATGAAGTGCCTCAAGGAGGTTTTCACTAGATGACCGTTTGTTATTTTTCTTATCCTTATTTTTGTGACTGGAGTGTTCATCCTCCCCCAATCTCATAAGGTTGACATATGTGTTCGTAGACATACTAACAGGTGTGCGATTATGCAGGTCCCTATCAATAAGCTCAGGATGGCAAAGGTATAGGCTAATAGTGCAGACGGATAGGCATTCAAACATGGAAGATAGATAGGTGTGATCGACATCATCGTACGCACGTATGATGGATTCCTCCTCAGGTATGTCTTCCAATAAGTCCTTGTCCACAGCGACACTATTGGAAGCATTAGACGATGTTTCAGGGCCTTTTTGTTTTCTGTCATACCCAATGCCCACATTTTTTGGTAGCTGGGACGTATCAACGGGTTGCAACCGCCCTTGTTTTTCTTTTCCTAGGCCCCTGCCTTGATAGTTATGCTTTTCCATGAACTTTGTTGGCCAGGGGTACTTTTCTTGGAAGTATTCCTTGAGAGGAGTTTCCGGCTGGGGCTCTTCTCGGTAAACCCATTGGATTATGTCTTCTTCTGGCGCATCTGTCTTGATACTTGGGGATACGAAAGTGGTGGTAGGGATGTTCTTACCACTGAAGGTGATAGTCTTGTCTTCCTTTGGGGTATAGCATGGGAAGGTTTACCATACTCGTGTGGTGATGGTGGCATGGTCGCTATATTAAGAGCAGTATGCATTTCGTACTCGCCACACCCTTTGTCAATGATCTGGACTTTTGTGACTGTAGGATCGGTGGTGGAGGATGGAGTGGTTTTTACAGTGGAGAGCGGATTAGCGGATGATGACTGGGATGCCCCCATCTCAACCCTAGGACAATAATGTAAATGGGGAAATGACGCTTCTAAAGTGTGACAGTATTCAAATGGTTGGGGGTCGGCATAGATGGTGACCTCTTGTCCGTTGACTAGGAATTTGAGGCACTGATGGTAGGTGGAGGGGACGGCTTGCATAGCATGGAGCCATGGACGGCCGAGGAGGAGGTTATATGGCAAGTCTAGATCAAGGACATGGCAGGTAATGTACTAAACCACTAGGTCCCACTTGGACAGGAAGATTGATGATCCCTTCTGAATTCCTTTCTGCATTATCATAAGCCTTGATTGTGATGATATGATTACTTAAATCTACTTGAGTATACCCCACCTGTTTTATGAACTTTAGAGTGCACAAGTTGAGGGCAGAGCCATTATCTACCAAGACTCTTTTTATTTTATGACGGCAACCACGACTTCAATATGTAAGGGGCGATTGTGATTGGCGTCAATGTTGGGCATATCGTTTTGGCTGAAGTGTAGTTGGTGAGATGAAGCTAGGTGTCCTACCAAGGCTTGGAACTGTGTGGGATCAATGTTATTAGGCACATGGGTTTCCTGTAGAGCTCTGTTGAGGATTTCTTGATGTACTGGGGAAGACTTAAGTAAATCCAAAATGGAGATATGTGCAGGGGTCTTTCCTAAGTGATCAAGGATGTTGTACTGGGAGGTTACAGGAGTCGATTGGGCAGGTGCAGAGGCTGCAGGGACGGTGATGCGGGCTCGTCGTGTGGTAACAACACATTGAGGGTCTTTAGCTTTGACATGTATCATGGATACACAAGGTTCCACCTGCTCAATGTAATGAATAATGCCCTCGTAATTGAGGGGTGCATTCTTATAGCTCATGTTATTTGTGCTGTTATTTTGAGGATTACTGTTGGAAGTGCTCGGGCCTTGGTTATGGTTTGGGAAGGCGTTTTGATAGATCTGCAATTAAGCATTGGACGATGGAGCTTGACTAGGGTCAACCTTAATGTCACCTCGATCTATGAGATCCTGGATGTAGTTTTTTAGACCTTGACACTTATTCAAAGAGTGTCCTTTGATTTTATGGAACTCACAATATTCATTTTCCCTAAACCATGCGGGCTTAAGTTTGGATTCGTCAAGTGGCTTGGTGACAGGGTACGTGATCGAATAGCTGATCTGTAACAGCTTATTGAAGACGACACTCAAGGGTTCTCCTAATTGAGCATACTGGTGTTTGGCGTTCCCTTGGTTGTTTTGATTGGACTGTTGGGGAGGACAGGGTGTCCCTTGTGGTACAGATATGGCATTAGGTATGGATTGCTGTTGTTTCTGGGATGTGTTGGCTATGTGGACATGTTTAGTATCAGTAACACCATCATTTACTGCATTTTTGTTCTTGTTCCAAAAATGTGGCTTGTCGTTGAATGTCCTCTCCTTATCTTGATTATATATTTTGATGTGCCCCTTGGCAACAAGGGCATGCTCAAGGATGGGTCCCTTCTCTACTACCTCCACGAAAGTGGTGACATAATGTAATCAAAAGTTATGAGCCATGTCAAGATGAGAGTTCTCCATGAAGAGGGTGACCATGTCCTTTTCTTTCAAAGGGGTTTTCATTTAGCTTGCTAGGGCATGCCACCTCTGGAGGTAGTTAGTAAAGGTTTCCCCTTCACGTTGTTTCTCTTTGAGAAGATCCAAGGTATCAGTATCTTTCTCCAAATTGAAGGAGAAGTAGGAGACAAACTTTTCTGACAAGTCTGCAAAAGATTTTATAGATCCCTTTTCGAGGGTCATGAACCACCCTAGCGCGTTGCTTCCCAGACTTCGTGGGAACAGGCGCAAGAGATAGTTGTCATTGTGGATAACTTCTTGACACTGGGAGTGAAACTCCTGTAAGTGGGCCTTAGGATCTTTGTTCCCCTTATATTTGTAAAACTTTGGCATCTCAAAATGTTTGGGGAAGGGAATCAATGAGATGGAGGGATCATACGGATATGGGCATATATCCTCAAACTTGAACGATTGTTTTCCAGTCCCTGCCTGGAGATCTTTTAGAGCGGCTTTGATTTCTAGGATGTCCGCATTGGCCGGTGTGTTGGATGGGTATTAATGATAGGATGATTGTGGATTTTGGGATGAAGCTTGGGGATGGGCGTATGGATAATGAGGAGGTGGTATCCCCTGCTGGTATGCCAAGGGACCTTGTTGATAAAGAGGTTGTTGTTGCGAGGTGATATATGGATTGGTTGGGTGGTTGTGGGTGGCATACTGTTGGGAAGTATGGAGAAGGTGTTGTTGATTGGTTTGTGGATATTGGGAGTGCTGATGTGACTATTGCGAGGCCACATAGGATGGTTGTTGTTGATATTGTTGCTGATTATAATAATTGTAATGATGAGGTGGTTGTTGATGCATGGTTGGTGGCTGTGGTGGGTGAGATAGGATGTTATGTAGTGGTTGTGCTTGCGGGCATAAGATGGATGCAAGGAATGGAGATATGGTTGGGGCTGAAGGCTGAGGTTGATTTCCTTGCAGTTGATGTTGTGATGGTTGTGTTGAAAATAGGGGATTGACCGATGGTTGTTGTTGAGGTCGAGGTGCGGTCAAGATGTTGTGAAAGGGAGGTTGTTGAGCACTAGTGGGAGCATAGGCTTGGGGAGGTTGTTGGGACACAAATGGCGATGGAGGAGGGATGTTGGATTGGGACGGTTGTTGGGGTATGAATGACGATGGTGGAGGATTGGTAGATTGGGGCGATTGTTGGGGTATGAATGATGATGGTGGAGGATTGGTAGATTGGGGCGATTGTTGGGGTATGAATGATGATGGTGGAGGATTGGTAGCCCTAGGAGGTGGAGGTAAGGCAGCGAAAGGGTTGCCCCCAGTGTTGACAGGAGGCGGGTTCGAGGGGAGTGGTGCCGGTAGCATTAATGGTTGCGGTTGTGGGACATTTTGCGGCATGCCATAGGAAAAAGGATCATTGGGATCAATGGTTTGGGGTGTTCCCGTGACCGAGATGGTGGGATGTGTGGGATTGCCAACGGGATACAAGACAGCGTTGCCGAATTCAGGTTGATGCCAACCTTCTACGGAAGGAACGTTGGGGACATACGAGCTACTGGGGATGTCATGTGAACCTTGGGGTACATTAGATGTGGAGGTGCCATACTTGGATAAGTCGACACTTGACAGCAGCTTAACACCTTTGTCAATCAAGTGAGCCAAGATTTTGTCACCATGTCTTTCGAGAAGGCATTCTATCATTTGTGCATTAACAGGGTTGCTGAAGTGTTCCTCAAATGTGAGCTCAAGTTGATCAGCCATGTTTTCCTCCCCAGGTGGTGACGTGTTTTGACCATCCACATTGGATTGTGATGAGGTGCCATTGTGGGGATCATGAGGGATATTAGCACCATAGTTAGGATCTGATGAGATGTTGACTGTGTTGGTGGGATTTTGAGGGTTGTTCGATTGGGCATTCAGGGCTTGTTGGTCGGCCATTTTCTTTGCCTGTGATCGAGTCTGCACGGGCATGCAAGATGATGAGGTGGATCAAGATATTAGAAAAACCTTGATGATGAAAGATTGATTCAATTTGATGGGAGATTAGCTGATGGCGATCGGTCAGGCCGATGCAGATTGGTTTGATGGCACCAGATTAGTCTAGGTTTTGGATTTTGATCCGGATAGATTTGAGGATGTGGGGGTTGGATTGATCTGATGATTAGGATTGATGTGATGACAAATATGATGAAGACCGAGATCCACAACTGAGTTTAAGAAGGATCCTTGGTAACACTAGGTATTGATTGAAAGGTGGATGTATGATAGCGACACCGAATCCAACTTGAGATAGAAGTGGATTGATTGGGTCAGAAAGGATGATTGACTTAAGACGGATAACAATTCTAAGCCAGTTACGATGATTATGATTAGGGATGAATACCTAGGTCAACTCGGATGACAACTCCAACAGGGTTTATATGGAATAACAGAGTTTAGAGATGAAAGTAGGTTTAGGATGGATGGGGAGCGTCTCAGGATAGACGAATGGCTCTTGAAACAAGCAAAAAAGTGTTCAGGATAAATGACTCTTAGAATGAAGGGATGGAGACTCGGAACGGACATTCAGATGTTTGTTTTGGATGCTGAATGGTCGTATTGATGTTCAAAACAGAGAGACAATGAATGCCAAGTGATAATACAGGTTGGTCAAAAGTCAGGTCTGCCACAACATTACGACAGGTCCACCACAGAACAAGGACAAGTCTGCCATTGCACTAGGACAGGTCTACCACAGTACAAGGACAGGTCCACCACTGCACTAGGATAGGTCCGCCATAGCACAGGTACAGGTCTGCCATAGCACTAGGACAGGTCCGCCACTGCACTAGGATAGGTCCACCACAACATAGGGACAGGTCCGCCACAGCACTAAGACAGGTCCACCACAGCACAAGGACAGGTCCGCCACAACACAGGGACAGGTCTGCCACTGCACTAGGATAGGTCCGCCACAGCATAGGGACAGGTCCGCCACGACACTAGGATAGGTCTGCCACTGCACTAGGACAGGTCTGCCACAGCATAGGGACAGGTCCGCCACAGCAATAGGACAGGTCCACCACAGCACAAGGACAGGTTCGCCACAACACAGAGATAGGTCCCCCAAAGGATAAGTTTAAGCTTGATGTTTTGATGGATGGGTAAGGCAAAGGACCCAAAATATAGCAATCATAAAAGACTTGGCCAAACTGATAATCACTGGTTTATGCATAAGAAAGACAATTCAAACAACACAACCCTAAGATTAGTAGAAACGGGTATGGTCAACAAAGTCTTCTACTCTAAGATGCACATGGTTGCTAAGGAGTCCTCGATATACACCTGGTACATGAGGCCCAAACCGTGAACACCAACCCGTTACAAGCGTGAGTTGGGAACCTTAGCGAGATACTAAAGGCTCGGACCAACTCTTCATGTCATCCCGACGCTTCACCAATTACAACGTGGTTGGATTGAGGTACAACTTTCGCTCTCCCCCCTTTATATACCCCGCTGGTACGCGTAGTTGAATCGTCCCTTGGGGTGATGAAATCCCTAAGCAGGTCCCACTAAGAAAATGAAAAAGGGGTGACTCAAAGGACTTGGAAAGCTATGATTTCTCGTCACCCAGGATCGCCAAATGGCGCAAGGGGATTGGATACGTCAAATAGCCTTTCCAAACATGCCAAACAAGGTTTATTGACCCCTTTAATTAAACTATGTGCCTAATTTACCAAGAGACAATCGGCAAAAACTTGAAATTTTTACCTTCTGGAGGACAGGTCCGCCTCTCTGCAGAGACAGGTCTGCCACTCTGTTAGGATAGGTCTGCCACTGCATTAGGACAGGTCCGCCACTGTGTTAGGACAGTCCGCCACTCCAAGACAGGTCCGCCACTCTATCAGGACAGGTCCGCCACTGCAGGACAAGTCCGCCACTCCAGGACAAGTCTGCCACTCTGTCAGGACAGGTCTACCACTTTGTAACCTAGACCTTCAAAAATGCAAAACAACAAACGTGAAAGAAAGAGACCCGTTTGTGGGTCCCACCAAGCGTGCCAGAAATGTGATAGGTCGAATGTGAGCGTTAGAAAATGAGCAACAAGTAAAAGAGTGCAAATAAACACCAAAACAACCTACACCTCAAGATTAGCCTAAGTTGGAAACAACACAAGATAAAAGCAACAAAATGGAACTCTATACCTTTCGTCGAATCGATCCTTTGGTTGGCCCTTCGATCTTTGATGTGTATGCTCCTTGGATGGCACAAGATACAAGCTAAATGATGTTGTGAGGAGGAGTGCAAGTGGAGGAAAACATGAAAATGGCTAAGTGTAGATTGAGAAATAAAATTGCAAGAGTTTGGCTAGCAAAATGATCTCCCCCCAAAATGAGAGAAAAGAGGGGGTATTTATAGGAATTTTGAGAATTCTAGGGGAAATGGATGGCCAAGATTGAGCCACCAAATATCAAGATGTAGGGCTAAGGTGAGTTGAGAACTCACAAGCCCTCACATCTTGACATGTGGCATGTGATATAGCCCTAAAAGGTGAAGTGGACATGAGGTGGAAGGAGAAGTACATGACATGGAGGGGGTACAAAGTACCTTGGGATTGGACAAGATCTCATAAAGGAGGTCCTTGTCCCCATGTGGGGTGAGAGGACATGAGGAATTAAAAACCTCAAATATTCTCATGGGGAGATGGGAAAGAATAAAGAATAAGTGAAGGACATGTGGAAGAAGTGAAGGAATTAAAAATTCCTTTTGGGTGCCTTGGGGGATTAAAAGGTGAATTAAAAATTCACATGGGGAAGTGGAGTGCCTTGTCCAAAAGGGGAAAGCCTTTAATAAGGTTGACTTAAGGACACATGCCATAAGTGGGAGGAGGATTAGGTTAGGCTAACCAGATGATTAAGGTTGTGCAAGTACTCAGTTAGATGGACTAATGACTCATTAGAAGCAAGTGGGAGATTATGGAGGATGTGACCCTAATGATGATTAAGGGTATGCACATGCTAACCCTAGTTAATTACAAGAAGATGAAGTAATTAAGATGAATTAGAGACCAACTTGCAAAAGTTGGAGGATGTGACCATGAGAGAGAGAAAAGAGGAATTAAAAAAAAATGAATTTTAATTCCAAAAGGGGAATATGACTAAATTAAATAAAATGGTAAATTTATTTAATTTAGAGGAGGAAAAGGGGTAAAGTATTTATTAAATTAAATACTTTAGGACCCTTATGTAAGATGCAAGGTATTAATTAAACAAATGGTTTAATTAATATTGACAAAGGGGATGAGCAATTGGATGAATAAGGAGACATGTTTGATCATATGGAAGTGATCAAATTGGACGTCTACACTATAAAAGCAACCCTCATTCCTCTTTGAAAGCTAACAACAAATCTTCAATATTTGGAACCCTATATCAATTATCAGTATCTTGAACTTGAAGCAATATAGTGCATGCAAATCCTAAGAGCAAGGCAAGGATCAAATTGAGAAGAGCGGTGAAGGCCATGTTCAAGGGTAACATAGGAAGGTGTTATTGTATCAATCTATTGTTTTTTATGTTGCAATTTTTCTTTATTGTTTGATTGATTTGAGTATTAGCTTGGATTATAGTTAGTGGTTGCTATAGTTATTCATGCTTTATATATGCATCTCATTTCCTAGTCAACAATAGGATTCTTTAGTTTTTAAACTATGTCATTCCTCAACCCAACTATATTATTTGTATTCATCTCCACAATGGAAAATTGTGTCTTCTATCTCACGTGTTCTATTAAATAACTAACTATGTTGGCCTCTAGAAAGTGCTAAACAAAACCATATATTGCATCTAGGTTGATGCAAAAGTTGGCTCCACAAAAAGCTCAAAAGTGGAAGTATTTTCTTGTTTTTCAAAATTTGTCACACTTGGACTAAAAATTTGAAGCACTTACACATTGAATCTTAGAAAAAGTTAGTAATATGAAATTTAGTATTTTGAATCTAATTTTCAAATATGTAATTTATTCTAATACCTAAAGGATACACATTAAATTTTAATAGGCATGTACATAAAAACCACTTTTTAAAAGTCACTTTGTTTTTACCATACCATGCACGTGTACGGACAACACTTTTTGACCTAGAAACAAAAATTATTTTTCTAATTCCTTTTGGGGACATATATGCAACAACCTGAAGATTAATGAGGATATTTTTTTGTAATTTTTTTATTGAACTTTTATTGGCCCTAATTGTTGTTTTTTAAAATCAACATGTATGAATAACATAATTGGACCTAAAATAAACATTTTTTGATGAATTGTTTGAAGATTGATGTCAAAAAAAAATTTTGCAAAAAAAATTAACAAATAAAAAGCTTAAAAATTAAAAAAAGCTTGATATTTCAAGTTTATGGGTCAGTTTGCGTAGAAATTAATTAAAAAATAGAAAACATAATCAAATCTTTAAAAAAATTATATATTTGAAAACTGGACATCGTGATCTATAATGAGTTTAATTTCATAGATTCATTCTAAAAAAAAGTTCATCAGCTATATTGCCAAAGTTAGACATTTCTCTTGAATCTGCCTTAGTTTTTTAGTTGCAGGTCAAAGGCTAAGGGTTGCTTGCCAAGCCTTTCCCAAGCCTAAAACTCAAGAAAAAAGTGACTTGAAATTTTGATTTTTTTTAGAATTGGTACCCGCTATAACTGGTACCGTTTCTAAAATGGGTACCCATTCTAAAAATAGAATGAGTACCCATTTTAAAATGGGTACCTGTTCTATTTGGGAACGGGTATCCATTTTAAAATAGGTACCAGATCTAAGGCTCGAGTTCTTGATCCTAAATGGGTACCCTTTTTTTAAAAATGAGTACCCGTTCCTTTTGACATTTTTTTTGGCCGAAATTTCCCCTCTTCATGGTCCCAGCTTCTTGCACTTACCCATCTAGTAAATTGCACTTTAAATTTTTATTATCTTGATACTCTACAATAGTTTCTTCCACAACCTTAGAAAACCCAAAATGTTTCTTGTTAGAATCATCCAAAAGATTAATTGCATTTTGAATTTAAATTCAATCTCCAACCATATTTTTTTGAACTTGGCTAGATGAAATACTTTCACTATTTCCCAACTCTACATTATTATTTTAAAGCTTTGTACACTTCATGTGAGAGTTCTTTATATTTATGTATTATTGGAGCTACTAAGGAGCTATCACGTAATCCATAATCAAACACATGAGAAGCACAATATATATTATTTGAGCTTTCTCATATTTTGAAGATGCTTAGAGAGTAAGCTTCTTATTGAAAAAAAATCCATCAAATTTTCCATTTTTTCATGATTTGAAACTTGAGAATTATGAATTAATGCTTTCTCTATAAATTTATTCCCACCTTCAATCCCTGATTTTTATGCATAGGTTCCATCACATCATAGAATTTTTTTGGTATCATTTGACACCTTTTCCTCTAGAGTTGATATAATTGTACCAAAATCTAAATTATCAAGTTTCTTCTTAATTTTTATAATTGCTCCCAAAAAAAAATGATTTTGCTCTAATAGATTCCCCAATAAAAAAATTTATCATTAAATTTCCAAATGGATTTCATAAAAACACTCCTTTTGACATCAAACTATACCAATGACATTATTCATTTCACCAATCAAAATCTCAAAATCTAAATCCTCCCGAAGATTCATCAAAATTCCCACACTCATGCAACCTTTAGAAAAAAATTAAAAAATGATTTATCATACTAATTAAACATAATTCCATAAAAAATTATATTATTTAAAACAATAAAAAAGGAAATTATCTTACTCTATAGAAATTTTATTTTCTTGTATTTAAATAGAATTGATGTCCCAAAACCTTCCATAAAAAATCTAAATATAGAAAACATAAGATATTTAATTTAATCCAAAGTTAAAAGCTAATCATTCAATTTTATTTATACAATCTTATCTTACTAATGTAGTGTATCTTAACTTCATTGTATTATAGTTGATACTAACACCTGGTTGATACTTCTAATGTGGTGCTAATTTTTTCCATGGCATGACCACTAGTTTGACATTAGCACTTTCTAATAAATTCTTAAGCTTTAATTTTGAAACCTCTACTACATTGAATTACTTAGAATAGTTTTTTTTTTTAATTGTGATTGCATTAGGATAATATAAGAGGCATTATGTCCCAAAACCTTCCATAAAAAATCTAAATATAGAAAACATAAGATATTTAATTTAATCCAAAGTTAAAAGCTAATCATTCAATTTTATTTATACAATCTTATCTTACTAATGTAGTGTATCTTAACTTCATTGTATTATAGTTGATACTAACACCTGGTTGATACTTCTAATGTGGTGCTAATTTTGTCCATGGCATGACCACTAGTTTGACATTAGCACTTTCTAATAAATTCTTAAGCTTTAATTTTGAAACCTCTACTACATTGAATTACTTAGAATAGTTTTTTTTTTTTAATTGTGATTGCATTAGGATAATATAAGAGGCATTATGTCCCAAAACCTTCCATAAAAAATCTAAATATAGAAAACATAAGATATTTAATTTAATCCAAAGTTAAAAGCTAATCATTCAATTTTATTTATACAATCTTATCTTACTAATGTAGTGTATCTTAACTTCATTGTATTATAGTTGATACTAACACCTGGTTGATACTTCTAATGTGGTGCAAGTTTTTTAAGTGCTAATTTTGTCCATGGCATGACCACTAGTTTGACATTAGCACTTTCTAATAAATTATTAAGCTTTAACTTTGAAACCTCTACTACATTGAATTACTTAGAATAGTTTTTTTTTAATTGTGATTGCATTAGTAGAATAGTTTTTTTTTTAATTGTGATTGCATTAGGATAATATAAGAGGCATTATGTGTTGGTAGGGGTCTCAAATTTAAAATTTAAGGATTTATTAGTATTAGAATGGTATAAGAGATACTGTAAGTTTCTATATTTATTCAAATACAAAATGTGTGATTAAAATTTTAGTTCATTCTTATAATTGTATTATCTATAGAATTGTCATGATGCAATTGTAATGTGTGGTGTTTTTATTATGTAAAGAGTAATTTGATGATTCGTACAATTTATGAAAACATAATCACTTCATTTTCATTTCTATGATTTTTTTTCTACAAAGTCTATCTTCATGATTGAAGTCTTATCAATTTACATTTATTTTCAGTGGCTTCATACATTTTCTTATCACAAAAATCATGCACCCAAGTACTAAGTTTTACAACCACGAGAATGAATAATTTATAGTATATATAGTGGAGTGGCTTCCCAATAATTCATTAGAACTCTTTATTCATATTCTTATGATATACATGATATTTTTTCATATAGAAGTAGAAAATTTACAAATGTCTATTTATGCCCCAAGTTTTGGCTAAATAAACAAACCATGAAAATAATAACCCAAGTTTTTGGAGGCCTAATGTATCTAATTTTTTTATAAATTAATATCCGTTAAAAAATCCTCTCTGTAATTGAAATGATCAATTCCTTAAAATGTTCTACCATAGAGAAATATTGAATTTAATGAAAACTAAAGTGAATTTAAATTAAGATTGTAATATACAAATTAAATAACACACCTATTCAATACTACCAAAATACTAAACCCAATTGTTAAGTTGATAAATACAAAAGATAAACAACCCTCCTAATTAATACCCAAGGACCTACTTTAAAACACAAATACATTATGCACTTGCTAAATATAACTTCCTCTCCATGTCCATGTAACGAATGTAAAGTGTAGAGTTTATGTTTCTCTAAAATTTTACAATTTAATTACATTAAATTAATGTAAATATAAAAATTAACGAAAGGCAAGGATTTAGCAATCAAAAATAATATTAGAACTTTGCTCATTAAAATGAAATAAAAAATCTAATAAGGACTAAATTATCATTGAAGTGTTTAGGGATAAATTATAGTAAAATATTTAGCAAGTTATATAAATTCTTGTGACAAATTGTGATAATTTGCAAAAGTAAAAAGTTCTTGTGGAAGAGGGCAAAAAGGTTATATGATGATGTAGGAAGAATGTTGATAATCTTGCATGATGGGTTGAACAAAGGAAAAGTTTCACTTGCATGTTGAAACATATATAGAATGCAATGAGATGGAAAAGAAGTATAATATTTGCCTACAATATATGTACTCAAATTTCTTATCATTTTTTAATATGAAATTATGCATATTTACTCCAAATCCTTTTAATACGAATCAAATTCTATAATAAAATGAACCCACACTTTACATATTTTAAAATAAATTTACTAAATATCATCCTAATAACTATGAACTACTTCCCCAAATACCTCCTCCTAGATCCCAATACCTAGCTATACAATTAAATCATCCCCTACCTCCAAATGTAAATTGAAATAATTTAAAATCTCCCAAGATATTGGTTTATTAAATAAGTCCCCCAAGAAAATCAAAAATTACAAAGTTTTGAAACTTTTGTTGTAGCACCAACCAAAGAATACAATCTCTAAAAGAGACTAAATTTTTTATGATATAAATGGTTTGTTGGACACCTAGGCAAATACTACGATGCAAATGTTGCGATGTATTCTAGCACATGTTGCAGTATTAAACATCAACACGTGAAGCTTTTCATGGCCTCCACGCCAAACTGAATTTTAAAAAATAAAAATAAAAATTTGCAATCGAAGATTTCTACCGCGGAAGGAAATCAACTTTCACATTCTGCAAGCAGCAACGATTCAGCAAACTTTCTTTGATTTTCAGGAAGATCAGTGTTAGAGAGACACAGAGGATAAATTCATAGATTGTAAGGATATGGCAGAGGAGCAGCAGATGAAGCCGAGGCGGCCAGAGGTTCCGAGCATCCATGACCTCTCCATAGAGGAATTAGTGAGAAAAACCAGTGTGGTGACGGCAATAACAGAGCCATGTGACGTTCCCGTCTCAGATATGGCTGTCTCCGGCTTTGGAAAGGGCATACGCTCTTATCACAAAAAAGCCCCCTCCTCTATTTTACAAGAGGCCCCCAACATTAGAGCTGACGGATATGTTGCCACTGATGTCAGAAACGATGGAGGCGCTGCCGTCTCTGATCCTTCCAAGGGTTTGGCTTTATTGCTTTCAGAAGCTTCTGATTGTTGTATTTCTTTTGTTTGTTGTTGGAGTGAAAAGCAAGAGGGGTGTGTGCTCTGTGAATGCAGGTGTTTATCAGGTACCGCATACCAGAGAAGCAATTTTAATCGGGACTATGCCTGCTCCGGGTACTGGTGTTGAAGGCAATGCTGTACTTGCTGGTATTAAGCCCGCAGGCAACACAATCCTATTCTACTCATTTTAATAAACTGAGTGAAAAAATTGTGAAGTATGTGCTGGTTGATAGTTTGCCATCTTTAAAAATCAGTTCAAAAAAATAGGGAAAAGTCTGTAAATTTGTTTTTTGTTAAAGACAGTCATCTTCAAAACATTAGAAGAAATAAATAATTCTAGGTGAGTAGCTTGAATTAAACAGAATTGTCATCATAAGCAATACCAATAACTCTGCATTCAGAGATATTATTAGGAACAGTATGGCGTGTCCTGTTTCCGGCTGTAGCGTGTCAAATACTTTGGAACAACTGCTCTTGAGAATTATCTTTCTCTGATTCCGGTTGGAAAGACTGGTTTGTAAATTGTTGAATTGATGGCTGATTTGGTCCAACTGGGAAGCTATTCACTGGTTTTTCTTGGACAAAACCTGTAATTGAGAGAATAGTGAAGCAATTTTGTTCAGGTTTTAGCACAGGACACGCCATGCTGTTCCTACCACTATCTTTGAATGCAGAGTTACTGGTTTTTATGCCGGGCAAACATATTACTTCTATGATGACAGTGAATTCTGCTCAGCTCTTGATGAATGCTTTGTTATTTGTATATTCCTGTCAATTTACTGTTATTGACAGACTGTCATGGAATCTTGTAATCTTCTCCCTGCTAGGTTGCGTGTCCTGTGCTGAAAGTGAATATTTTATTTTTTGTGCTTTTCCTGTTGGCCGTTTTGTTCTTTGAATCTCTGTTCTTTGCAGCTCTCGTTGCTGCATTTTTTCTTTCATTTTGCTCTCTGCTTTGAATTAAAGAAAACGTAGCTTCAATCAAGCTGTGAGACTGAAATTGGAAATCAAGTACTTATCCTTGCCAAAACATATAATTAAGTCAGTAGCCTGAAGTAAGCTGTGTGGGACTGAAATCAGAGACCAAGTATTTGTCCTTACAAAAACATCAGATTTGGTAAGTAGCTTCAAGTAAGCTATGTCTGACTAGAATTGGAGACCAAGTAGTTGTCCTAGCGTAGCCTCAATTAAGCTGTGTTGGAATTCAAACCAAGTAGTTGTCCTTACCAAAACATCAAATCAGTGTGTTCACCAAGGCACGTCATGATCATTGACTGTTTACCTATTAAGTAAGCTGTGAGACTGGAACTGGGGACCAAGTACGTTGCAAAATGTGAGTCCTTGACACAACATGAAACAGGGCTATTCAGAACGGCACTTATGCTCGTTGAAATTGGTACGTACCTGAATATGATCGTCTTATTTGCCATCAAGTATTTTTAAACTAAAAAGGTACATGACTAGGCTAGTCCCATAACACATTGCCTTCGCTGAAGTTAATTGGGCTGGAGCTTCTTTCAAACCTGTAAATTTAGATTGGAGTAGTTGAGTGTTTGAAAATTAATTTGACCTTTAAACCCATGTGGGTATTTATAATTGGGTTTCATTCTGTGTGTTGCAGAGGGTGCTAAATATCGCCCTGGTAAACTGGAACCGACAGCTACAGATGAGAGCAGACTTAGCTCTATGATAATAAATGCCCAAGGATACACCACCTCTCCACCTTGTATGTTTAATCATCTAGAAGTTTATGGTTTTACAGGAAACTTCAAAATCTTTATATTTTGTTTCCTCCATTTATTGGATCTTTAACCGATGACATTTTCTTGTAACACAGATAAACTTCAAAACGAAGAGCTGACTGCAGCTAGGACTACTAGGAACGATTTTCCTTCTATCAAAGAATGCCTTGATTACTTCAAACTTGTTCCCAAGTTGTTTGAGAGGTATCTCGTTCTTCATCTCTCTTCCTAGTGTTTGAAAATGTCAGTTAAGACACTTTTGTTTGTTACTCATGAGACTTGTCTAATGAAGTTGAGGGTCTATGAGACTAATCAAAACAAGTACATATTCCATATTACATTTTCTTTTGCTTTGAGCAAGATCCTAATTCCTGGAGGAAAAAAAAATCAGTCAAAATCCAGAAACAATTCATACCAAGATCCTAATTTTCAAAACAACATTTACACAATGGCAAAGACTACAAAGGCCAGGGACTTACTAGGAACACAACCACCCTAAGACATCGTAGTACATTAGCAAAGGACGATACTACTAACAAGAGGAATTGAACCAAAAGCAAAAAGCTTAAATGGTGCCTGTAGTGCTTTAAGACCTAGTTGTCTCACAGTATAATGTTGATAGTTTCACTTAATAAACTTGCTTTATTTGACAGGCTGAATGAAAAAGAAATGGATCTGATGATTAAGTTTGGAAAAAGAGATGTGGCATTGGGTGTGACGTTCCCATTATCTCAAACATCTGTAAAGCCTAGTCTGTATCTGCGAAAACATGGAATAGTGACAGCTGATGATGTTTACCTTCTCCTCTTAATTGGTGTAGAGCTAACAAGTTCAGACACATCTCTGTATTTGCAATGGATGGTGCAGGATATTAGACTACCTTCAGCATCTCCTGAAGTCGGTAAGTTCTATTTGTGACTTTCAAAGTGTTTTTAAGCTATTTACCAAAATATTAGCTAATCTCCCTTATTGTGTTATTCTGACTCAGATGTTGTAAATTGCTTGGGTCGAGAGATTGCAGAATATACACAATATGGAAAGCCCAGAAGTGTACATGCTCATGTGTTTCTCTTGTACCAACAAGAAAAGCCATTGCCAAGTAATGTTAGCAATCGGATTCAAAGGGAAAGCTTTGAACCAAAAGGTTTTATCAAATCTGAGGAATTGGAGCATCCAGACCCTGTTCTAGCTTTCTACTACCAAACTGAATAGAATTTAAGAGGTGTATACATATTTTGTGTGATCAGGAAGAACAGCAGATACATACCGACTGTTTTTAATTTTCTTTTTCCCTTCAAATGTATAATATAGGATGCAAGGAAAGCTTCACAAGCCCTGTAAAAGAAGCTCATCTGGGCTATGTTTTTAATATGGGCTGTTAATAGTTGTGGGTACATATAATCTTGGTTTTAAAACAGCTTTGGATTTGGTGTTAAACTTTGCACAACTAGCAAAGTTGCAATCAAATGGTCAATAGAAACTCATATTTATATGTTTATTGACAGTGATAACTTTAAGAGAAGGCTTCTATATTTTTCTATAAAATCTCAGCTAGGATCAGCTGAGTATATTAATTTTCATATATATATATATATATATATATATGAAAATATTCTGAAATAGGTGCCCCAAAGCGGTAACCATTGGCGAGATCAAAGGGTAGTGCCTCTTGTAGGGGTAAGGGGTCAATACAAATCCACTAATAGAGAATGAAATTTTTAAAAACTTCACACTATTAAAAAAGAAATTGTTTTTCCCACCATTGATTTGCACTATAATATAATTGATTTTCTTTTATTTTTCCCTTCAAATGTATAATGTAGGCATTATTTAAAGTGAATAAGAGAATACTTGTCATATATTAATTTCTTATCTATGTAAATTTTGAAAAATAATATCAATATATGAACTCTATGTTATCTATTTTTTTTAATCATCAAATTTGAGGCCCTATATGCCTCGAATTTATGAGGCCCTATATGCCTCGAATTTATGAGGCCATGATAATAAAGGCTTCAAAACCTGATTATATTCAATATATAGGTGGCAAATCGTACCAAATATTAATTTCAAAGCAAATATGGTCCCAATAGACAACACTTCAAAATATAATCAATGTATAGGTGGAAAATCCTACCAAATATTAATTTCAAAAAAATATGATCCTAAAAACAAGTAGGAATTTAATAGTAATGACAATACGATGAAAAAAATCAATTGTGGCTAAAATAATGTTTGAGGAATATAATTAGCACAAAACTAAATTTCCATAAAAATGTGGCAATTTTGTTTCTTTTTAGAGTTAATCTTATTTTTCAAAAATGGAAACTCCAATTTCAACTATTTATCATTTAACAAAAATTCAATACTAAAAAATCACTATTTATTGACCTTCATTATAATAAAAAGTGCATCATCATAGTATATATGGTATTTTAATTTATCTTTGAGATGTTTTATCTTTGTTTCAATATCATGTTTCATCTAAAAAAGGATGAAGGGGAGCAAACACACTAGGAGATACCAGTATAGTGGAAAATTATATCTTGTGTTTAAGAAGGGATGAATTGATTTTAAATGCAAAAATAATTTATTCTCATATAGTCATAGGTGTGATGATTTACTTCACAAGTGAGGTCTTTGGTTCAAAGCCTAGGACAGCCCACCCATCATGTGTTTTGTAGTAGGACAAGTCCATCATGTGTTTTGTAGTAGGACAAGTTAATTTGTTGCCTACTTTATTTCCCCATCTATGGGGATACAGCTCAATTAGTAAAGTAATATCCTTGAAATTGATTCATGCTTTACTTCACAATAGAGCTTTTTTGGTTCAAGCCTACGATAGCCCACCCATCATGTCCTATGTACTAGCAAAAGTTGCTATGTAGTAGGAAAAGTTACCCATCATGTGCTATGTGTAGGAGAAGTTATTTTTGTCCCTTTATTTGGCTCAATTAGTAAAGTAATATCCTTGAAATTGATTCATGCTTTACTTCACAATAGAGCTTTTTTGGTTCAAGCCTACGATAGCCCACCCATCATGTCCTATGTACTAGGAAAAGTTGCTATGTAGTAGGAAAAGTTACCCATCATACTAGGAAAAGTTGCTATGTAGTAGGAAAAGTTACCCATCATGTGCTATGTGTAGGAGAAGTTATTTTTGTCCCTTTATTTGGCCATATATATGGGGATATAGCTTAATTAGTAGAGCTTTACCCTTAAATTAAGTCATTCAAATAATGGTTTGGTGTGATGAATTACTTCACAAGTGAGCCCACCCAGGGTAAAATTAAGTCATTCAAATAATGGGTTGGTGTGATGAATTACTTCACAAGTGAGCCCACCCATCATGTGTTATGTAGTAGGATAAGCTAATTTTTTTGCCTAATTTATTTGGCCATCTATGGGTATGGATAAGCTAATTTTTTGCCTAATTTATTTGGCCATCTATGGGTATATAGATCAATTAGTAAAGCTTTACCCTTGAATTGATTCATTCAAATAATGGACTAGTGATGATTTACTTCACAAGTAGGGTCTTTGGTTCAAGCCTAGGATAGCCCACCCATCATGTGCTATGCAGTAGTACAAGTTAATTTGTTTCCTACTTTATTTACCCATATATGGGAATATAGCTCAATTAATAAAGTTTTTCCCTTAAAATTATTTTCCCATATATGGGAATATAGCTCAATTAATAAAGTTTTTCCCTTAAAATTGAGTCATTCAAATGATGGGCTAGTGCAGTGATTTACTTCACAATGAGGTATTTGGTTCAAGTCTAGGATAGCCCACCCATCATGTTCTATGTAGGGTGATCTCACAATATTGATTTACAATTTTTGGCCAAACTGAACACTAAACTAATTTTTTCTAACTAAATCTTCACTTTCGGGCACCTATAGCGGCTAAACCGTGAGGAATTTGAAGATGATGCAAACTAGTGATTTGTGACATTTTGTATGTAGATTCTAAAAAAAAAATTCAAAATTTTTGGAATCAAATTGCACTTCTTTTTCCATCTCCTTCAAAAACTAGTTTTTTTCAGTAAACACCATTTTTAAGGAGTGATGCTCATTGTATACAACGTAACTTTTTTTCCATGAAGGATAAAATTCTATTTTTTTTGAATTTAGATTTTTAACTACGATATCTAGTGCATGAAATTGGTTTCATAGCATTTCATTTCATATTTTTCCTTAATCAAGTTTCGAAGTCAAACCAATTACAATTTAGACATAGGTGGATCGTATACAACATAATTTTTTTTATATGTATCGAAATTCAATTTTTTTTACTGGATCAAGGACATCAATATCTAGTGCACTAATATGTTTCATTTTTTTTTATAATCTGCTATTTTTCCACGTGCAAAACAAAGAGCTTGATTTTTGGTGAAAAACCTATGTTTAATCAAACTAAAAAAAAAATACATAATAAAACCAAAACATATTAAATTTATATTTGTTGGATAGTTCATTCTGAGGACTACCATCATCCAGTTGGGTCTGTGAAGTCTCCTCCATTTTCATCCTCAACTCGAGCTTCAAAGGGAAAAATTCTAGAGATTTTTGGTGCCAGAGGGGGAGAAGGGGGGAAAAGGGGGGTTTGAGCGAACCCCCTTTCCACAAAGTTTTCTTTTTCTTTTTTTCGGAAATGTGGGGCCCAACATTTAATGGGTTTGCTCGAAGGGTTCTAGCGAACCCCCCTTTTGGTTTGCTCGAACCCCCAAAAACTATTTTTTTTCCATGGGGGCATTTTTTGCAATTTTCCTTTCTCACTGGAATTGTAAAACAATTTTGTGGCTTTACCTTGTAGTAGGACAAGTTATTTTTTTTCCTAATTTATTTGGCTATCTATGGGGATATAACTCAATTATTAGAGCTTTACGCATAAATTTAGTCATTCAAATAATGGGCTAGATCTCTAATTATCTAGGAATTAATGAGTACTTTTTACATAAAATAGTCTCTTAAATTTTAGTAGTAATGGGGAAAAGAACCTTAACATACCACTAAAAACTCTATTGCTTGATGAAGATAGATTGTCATGAACATAGAGAAGGTAGAGTGGGTAGCTAGTTATATCTATTATGGATTGTATATGGCCCATAGTTGGAGTTGATGGGTATCTTATGTATCCTTCATCTAGGATCCTTAGGGAAGAAGATCGATTCATAACTTGCAAATCTAACATGCCAACCCATTATACCCAAAATCTTCACTAATTTTTTTTTTGTGTTATTATTCCTTACATTATTAAGTATTTGTTCATTTTATACTCAAGTTCTTCTATCGCTACAAGATAGGCATTCATCTATCTGATATATGCATCCATCCATACAAGACATACATCCATCCATAAAGGACGAGTATTCATCTATCCATCTGAGATAAGAATCTACCAAAATGGGGTAGGAATTTTATCCATAAAGGATAGACACATGCTTTGGCCAAAGAATTAGACTCATTAAGACCATCTCAGGGTCAAGTCACTCTCTAAATACTACACTCCCCTATTTGGAGTACATCGAGGTTGTCGTCTTTATAAGTATATAATAAAATATAAAGGCTTGTAACTTGCCTCAAAATTTGGCCTAAAACCTCAAGGAGTCAAGAAATCCATCCACTAGATTCTTTTAAGTATACAAGAATATATTTTATCTTGATAATTTATCTTAGTAATTTATTTCTCCTTCCCATTAATTGAATTTTTTTCTAGGATTATTAATATTGTTTATTTAATATAGTTGACTTGATCTTTATTGGACACTCCTTAAGTCCTATCCCCAAATGTCTACATATTGAAAATATCCTTCATTTCCCAGATAATCTGTACATACATCACTTCTAAAAAGGATCAAAGTGTAATATATATGTGTATATATATAGTTGTAAACACCTAAATTTGATTACTTGTGTTTGGTCAAATTTATCCCTTATTCAAATATCTCCTTATCCACATTAATTAAATAATGTTACTATTATTTAATTAATATCCCTAAAGTCCTCTAAAATCCCTAAGGTATTAAATTAGATAATTAAAAACTTTACCACCTACCCTTTATCCTTTTCCTCAAAGAACTAAATAAATAACCTATTTATTTAATTCCTCGCATGTCCCATCCTCCATAATCCACTCCTAATCTTAATCCCCCTTGCTTAATCCTTGATTAATGATGTGCACATTAGGAAGGTGTCAAATCCTCCATAATTTACAAGTGGGCCCCTAATTCCCACTAGCCACCTAACCCTCCTCTAATCCTTCATTAATTATCCTAATCTACTCCTTGGTCAACCCTTCAATCAATGCTTTTCATCCTCCCAAGGAATTTTTAATTCCTTTTTAATCTTCCCACATCCCCATATGGAATTTTTAATTCCATTTTTATTCCTCCAAGGTCCTTTAAGGAATTTTAGATTCCTTCTCTTTTCCATAAGGATTAAAAGGGAATTTAATATTCCTTCTTGTCACATCCTTCCCCAAGGGTACTCGCGAGTACCCTCCACCTCATCCTCTCCCTTCCCCATGTGATGACACTTGTCACCACCTTGTGGGTTGAGATGCCTCAAAGCATCTCAACCATTGATCTTCAACTCTCAATCCTAGCCCTCCATCCAAAATCCTTCAATCTATTTATCCCAACACTTAGCCATTTTTCATAACTCTCACCCACTTTTCATTTAAGCGTCATTATGTTGTCGGATTTTCGAGTGAGCACACAACCAATCACACATTGTGCTAAAATCGACAAAATAGGAGGCTCCTTATGCTGGTTTGAGCTTCCTACTGCCTAATCTGAGTGTCTTGCTTTATTTTGTATTTGTTGATTTTTTATGAATTTCCTTGCATTTTAGAAGCACAAATACATTGCACACATTTATGGCATGCCAGTGGGACCCATGTCATGGGTCCAATTGATCTTTTCTTGTTGTTTTAAATTTTCCAAGTTCTCGAATTTTGGAGTACAGGGGTGAATCCACTAGATGGGAAAACCCACTCTCTATAGAGGTGTATCCACCATTTTTGATGGGTGTTTCCGCTTCGCCACTTCATCCTAACTCTTAAAAGGAGAATGTGCCTCTAGACAAGTGAACCTGATAGGTACAAAGTTACCACAAAACATACGTAGGTGAACAAGTGCAACATACAGAGGTGAATACACTATCCTCACATTGATAGGTGAACATGCAACATACAGAGGTGATTATGCAAATTACATAGGCGAATCTACAACCTACATAGGTGAACCTAGTAGATATAAAGAAGAACATGAAACCTACATAAGCGAACTTGATAGATAAAAAGGTGAACATGAAACATACATAGGAAAACCTACAATATATAAAGGAAAATACACTAGCCTCCCATTGATAGGAAAATGTGCTAGCCTCCTACAAAGGAAAATATTCAAACTACATAGGTGAATTTGCAACCTACATAGGTGAACCTGACAGATACAAAGGCAAACGTGAAACCTGGATAGGTGAACTTGCTACCTACAAAGGTGAACATGAGAAATTTGGGGGTGTATACACTACCAGCCTACATAAGCATATCCACAACATTCAGAGGTGATCCTGCTAGTGATACAGAGGCGTATTTGCAACTTATAGGGGAAAATTCGTGAAGGTAACAAAGGTGTATGCACTCTATTCTTGGGTGATTCTACTTTGTTAATCTTCTTTTCATTGCTTTCTTTTGCATCTAATCATTCTTTTGTGCAGCTTGTTATGATTTGTCCAAGATTAGTGGATAAAACTACTAACGCATTTCTTACAGGACGATTGATTGAAGACAAGTGTAAGTATCTTTCATACTAACTAGGCACACTTGGTTTTCTTAAGGGGTTAATTAATTTGTTTGTTGTGTTTTGGATCGGTTCATTGGCGTATGCTCTCCCTGTTATGCCTTGCATAACCACCCCATTTTATTCTGGAACAAAATGAGTCCCCCTTCTTTTCTTTTCCCTTTGGCCTTTCATTTTCTGCCTTAGGCATTTTTCTTTTTAGTTATGTCAGAAGCAGGTCTGGGACCAATACCGGACATGGAATTCCTTCCAAGTTCTGGTCTTGTTTCGTCCCTGGATCTGGTTCCGACGGTTCCCTTTTTCCCTCTTCGTCATCAGGTTTTCCCTTCGTGTTTGGTTTGTTTTGGTGGGCCCAGAATCGGAACTGAAATAGAACTTGGAATTCCTTCCAAGCTCTATTTTCTTTTCCTTCCCTGGTCTCGGTTCCGCCTCTTTTGTTTCTTTTACCTTACGCGTCTTTTTGTATGTTGTCAGAGGTAGAGCCGGAACATAATTTGAACCCAAAACTTTCAAAAGTTTATGGTTCAGGTTTCATCTCACTCCCATTTCTGCTTTGTTATTTTGTTCTGGCCTGCATCCAATCGTTTGGTCGCGGGGTGTTTTTTCTTCCTTTCCCCCTTTTATTTTTCTTCTTTGTATGTTTGTCGGAGGTGGGGTCGAGATGGAATCTGAAACTGAAACTTTGAAGAAATTTCAATTTTGGATTTGGTTCTGCCCCCGCCCCTATTGTGCTTTGCCCAGGATCGGTTTTTGCTCTAATCCCACTGGCATTTGTTTCCCTGTCCTTTGCGTTTTGGTTTCCTTCGCAGGCGCGGAGCCGAGACAAGGTATGAACTAGGAAATTGTGATTATTTCCATGGCTCTTTCCTATCCCGACTCCAGTCCCGGTTCCAATTTTCTTATTGGTTCCACCTCCGCCAGTTTTAAAAGGGAAGTGTGTTCCCAATTCGGTTTTAGTTCCGCACCCGCCGGTTTTGAAGGTAGGTGTTATTTCCGGTTCTGTCTTGGTCTCGCTTCCACCTCCGTTGGAGTTGTGTTTCTTTTTGATAAAATTAAAGACATGATAAATAATTATATATTTTATTTTCCTTTGAGAACTAATGGAGGCATCTGTTTTGTAGGATCGAGCTATTTATCTGAAGATGTCTCTCGAGGAAGTTTGGCCAAAGGATCTAAGTTCAGCGTGATGTCTGGCCGAAGGAATAAACTCTTGCCAACTCGGAGAATCCCAGCGAAGGAAGACGACTTCAGTGAAAGGTCTTGCCGACCTGATAGGGTCCTGCCGACATATTTTCTGCCCTTAGTGTAGCATGTTGAGCACAGTGTAACGTCTCGCCGACAACTTGCAAAAGGACCAATCTCGAGCAGGAAGAGGGTTGAGGAAGAAGAAGGAAGCCGTGAGTCATAATGCCAGTTGGTGTCTACTGACAGGGATAGCTCGACATAAATGGTGATATTTTAGGGCATTCAAAGCGGCTCTGCTGGAGTTCAAAGATGGACACAGAGGCGTTGGACTTAATGCTATAAGTTGCAAAAAATATGAGATCATTCCAGGGGGTAATCTTTCACCGACATGGACAGCAGGGATTCACATTTAATGCAGAACCAACTTTATTCAAAAGATCTAGACGCCGACCCTCTTGCAACAAAAAAAAAGATATTTTGTAAACCCTAAAACGGGGGCTAACATTCTTTTCAGGAGGTGGTGTATATATGGCATTCTTGCCTCTTTGTAAAGGGTCACAAAAATTAGAGGTTAGATAGAGTAAAAAAAGTTAAGAGTTAGAGAGAAGAAATAGAAAAGGAATAGAGTAGATAGATCTAGACAGATTTTTGGAAGGATAGAGGAGATAGAACTGCATCCTGTTTCTTAGTAAAGGGAGCTTCTTTTGTCTTCTCAGTTAGGAGTTAGATTCAGTATGGAAAGTAATGTATCGTTCTAGTTTTCTTAGTATAGATGGAAGCAGTTTGAAGACACGGGTTTTTTGTACACTGGTGATTGTGCCAAATTTGTAAATGTTGCTTATCTATCTCACTAACAGTAGAAGCAACCAGATTCAAATCTACTTCATATTGTGTTCCAGAATGGTATTTATCTTAAGTTAATCATCTGATTTTGAAAGATTTCAAGGAGTGAAATCTTATTTTGTGTTTTGTTTAAATGGTAACTTATAATCAATTGTTGAAAGCAGCACTGTGAATGAATGCAACTGGTGTTAATCACAAGTTAATTTTATTCTTCAGTTTTAATTAGCAATTCCTTGAGAGGTAACAAGTCTGGTTAAGTTAGATGAATTATTATTCTTTTTAGTACCAAAACCTTGATCTATCTTCTTATGTTTCTTTAAAAACCCTAGTTAAAGTAGATTTAAATTCATGCTTGATCTTAGAACAATCCAGAAGCTCAACACCAGTAGGCCCCTTGAACATTACTATTACATTGACCACTGAGCGACATCAGCACAATTGAGAACCAACTACAAAGACCTTGGGAGCTAAGACATCCATGTGTTGTCTTTCTCTTTTAGGAGAAACAAAGTAGCAATATTCTATTTGCATGTTGTTGTGCCATCAGACACGTCAACAAGAACTGGCGCTAGAAGGAGGGAAAGGAGGGAAAACTGGATAAAACTAAGTTTTTCTCCCCAAGAAAGCCTCATAGAGTTCTTCGATCAACTGAAAATCCATTACCTTTCATAGAACTCAAGACCCCAACAAGACACAAGAGTCATATGCCTGGCTCAACCATCATACCACCCTTATCAGCTCCGCTCACTCCACCAGGCTTTTCACCAATACCCCAGTGGATACCCATCAATCCACCACCGAATCCATCTCAACTGTCATTACAGCTAGCTCAACCCATACAACAACTGGCTCAACCACCACCACCCCCACCAATGGCGTTCTTTTAGAATAATCCCTCTCCATTGGGGACTATTCCTGTAGATTTCATGATATGCCCAAGAACCCTGAGAAATTCTGCCCCAAGTACATTCATGGTGAATCAAGGAGTGTTGAAGAACACATACAAGCTTTTAAGGATTCTTGTACCAGAGCTTAGATAGTTCACCATGATGTAGTTTGTAGGTTGTTCCCTTACTCCTTAGGGGATATGGCATACAATTAGTACCTCAATCTTCCTCAAGGTTCCATTCTAACTTGGACACACTTGGAAAACACTTTCATCAATCAGTTCAGGGTTTATGTGGATCTAGCTCTTTTATACCACCAATTTGCTACCATCAGGAAAGAGCCATGTGAATCCTTGCCCTTGTTCAACACCAGGTTCCAATGAATGTATAGGAGATTGCAAGATCCCTATCTAGTCACTGAGAATAGTGCCATTCAAGCTTACTTTAGAGTCATAGACCCCTTGCTTGGCTTATTCCTACAAAGGACTTATCAACCAGCTAATATTGATTCTCTATCCAAAGTCTATCATCTAGCTATCAAGCTGCAACAAAAAATCAGTTCTCAACAAGGAAGTCTGGGAGGAGGTTTCCCTTCAATAGGATATTAGATGCATAGCCCAACTCCTCTATTCAACACTGTCCCAGGGATGTCTTCTTCACATTATGGGCCTATGTCCAAATTGAAAATTCAACCACTTGTTCCATTCTTTGCTACTGGAACTCCTGATCTCTTTCAACAATCACAACTTCCTCAAAGTTCCTATGGTCCTCATAACCAAATTGGAACATTGAATCATGGTGGTCAGCCACCTGTTGCTAAAAGTATAGAAAGTGAGAAGATGGTTCAACTCACAAATGAGGTAGAAACCTTGAAGAAAACACTGTCCCAAGTTACAAATGACATGGATCAGCTTCGATTGAACCCCTCCCAAAACCAAGGTAACTACCCTAATCAAAACAACAATAATTAGGGTAATTATCAGAATCATAACAATTACAACCAAAGGGGTTATCAGGGCCAAAACTCCTCTAATCAGGGGTATCCAAATCAAAACAGAGGATATAACCAAAGGCCAAATAACAATAGACAATGGAATACAGGGCCCAATAATGGTGGAGTTTCTCATAACTATCAAGCAAATGAGGAGAGATCACATACTTCAAACGTGGCTGACCTCAACTTCATGACCAATTGATCCAGGTTGCATGATACTGCAACCCATTCTGAGGTGAATTTCCTTGAAATGGAGAAAGTTGTCAAGATGGCACAGGCAGATGCGCAAACGTTCCAAGGGAATCCTCACAAAGAAGGTGGCTTAGTAGATATAGTAATGACTTATGACCTCTTTGAGGAGGAACCCTCATTCCCAAGACAAGAGGAAAATGAACTGGAGGAAGATTCATATGATGCCCAAGCCTTTCAGGCCAAAGAAGGATACTTCTTGAGAAATCAGAATAAGGGTCCATTCACTACATCAACACCCCCTAATCACATGGTGCCTCCAAATCAAAGTGCTAATAATAATCCTCCTCCACCAAAAGGCCCACCTGACTTCCATAACAAGGGTAATTCCTTTAGTGTTGTCAAAAGTAATGCAAGTTATGATACAAAATTTGATATTGTTTCTGAGATGCAGAAACAGAAAGCTTCTTTGTCATATTTTGACATCTTAAAGTGTTGTCCTGCCCAACAGGAGATAGTGCTAAAAGCTTTGGAGCAAGCTGACAAATCAAAAGGGAAGAACAAGATGACACCTGTTGGGGACGTGAATGCATCCTTGTACAGAAATAAGGTAGGTACTCCACCATTTATTTTGAGTTTAAGAATTTGTGGGAAGAACCTGCATAATTGCTTGTTGGATTCAGGGGCTTCTGGCAATGTTATGCCATTTTCTGTATGCAAGAAATTGGGATTAAACCCCATTCAGAAAAACAAGAAGGTCATCCAGCTTGACAAAATTGAGGTTAATGTGGTGGGGGAATTAAGAAACATACATGTGCAAGTAGGGTCAGACCCTAGGATCCTAACCAATATTGATATTCAAGTAGCAGACATTCCTGAGACCTATGGTATGATGTTGAGCAGAGATTTGATGAAAAGTCTAGGGGGATATATTTCCCTTGACTTTTCACATATGTGGCTACCATGGAGAGGGATTCCTACTCAAATTAGGATTGAAAGTGAGCCTCGCCTCAAGCATATCATCACTGAATATGATTGCCCCAATGAGGTAGCCTATTTCGAAACTGGGATAGGGGTTTATAAAAGAGATGAAATTTAAACCTTTTCTATTCTTGATCCTAAAGGACTGCCAACACCAAACTTCCCCAATTCTGTGATTAACGAAAATCAACAAGCATTGATCAGGAAGCTACAACAAGATCAGCTAGTTTTAGGGGAAGATATTGATTTGCAAAGTCTTTTACTCCCTAATTGGTGCAGGATACACTACCAAAATAATTTTGAATTGACTTGCCAACCCTACACTGACATTTTAAATCATGTTTCCCAAGCTGAGGATGCTAGTTCAAGTCACCCCGGGACCATTGCAGATCACTTCCCGTTTGAAGCCAAGGAAGCAATAATGTTAACCAGGGATAGGATACCTTCAAAGGAAGTTCCTTCTCAAATTGAACCTACCCTAGAAATATGTTTGAATCGGCATATTAGTAAGGAGCGACCCCAAGGATTGTTTGACACCCCTGCACTTACAAATATACCAAAACCCAAGGGGATAACCAAAGATGCAAGTGAATGTTAGAAGGATAACCTTGGGTCACATAATACATTTGCACAGGCATTAGGGTTTACTCCTAGGGAACCTATTGAACACCCGTTCCCTATATCTTATCCAAAAGATCAAGTAACCCCGCTCATGGCTCATTCTATCCAAGTGCTCACAATGACTTCAAAAGAATCAATCCCATCTCATGATCAGTTGTGGACCCTTAAGTTTGATGGATCCAAATATAAAACAAGTTGTGGTGTTGGGATTGAACTAACCAGCCCGAAAGGAAAAACTTTCTTTGCTTCTTATAGGTTGCAGTTCGGGTGCATGAACAACATAGCAGAATATGAAGCTCTGGCATAGGGACTGATGTTTGCACATAAGAAGAAAATCATAGCCTTGATGGTCAAGGGAGATTCAGAAATTGTTATCAAGCAGGTGCGCAACCAATATACATGTCACAATAAAAGGTTAGCAACATATAGAAATAGGGTATGGAACTTGATTGAGGACTTTGATGCCTTTGGGATTAGCTTAATCCCAAGAGAGGAAAATCAGATAGTTGATTCATTGGTTGTTGCTGCAAACACCGTGGAACCTATGCAAATATCCAAGCTAAAAAAATTCTTAGTGGAATTGATTTCTACCCCTGCTATTCCTGATAATGTTAGATATTTTCAAGTTTTTGATGATGATCGACATATTCTTGCCTTTTTAGCAAGCTCAGATGTTTTCCAAGGGTAGATCATTGATGAGTCCAACAGGGACCAAGGAGATTGGAGCCCTGAAGATTGTGATACAGAAGGGGTCCTCAATTTGAAAAGCAATAGCATTCTCAAGGGAATGGTGGCCTTGGAAAGAATTTCTGATTCAGACCCAAGGGCTCGAGACAAGATATCAGTTGAAGATAAAGGGGGTGAATACGAAATTGTTAACTTAGCTAATTTTGGTCCTGAGAGGAATGTCTACATAGGGAAAGCATGCCTTGAAGCAATCAGAAAAGACATATTGAAGGCACTTAAGAAAGATGTTGCTGCAATAGCTTGGGGATATGAAGACCTAAAGACATTTGATGCTACTGTAATGACTCATACTATTCCCCTAAAGCTCGAAGCCAAGCCATTTCGATAAAAATAGCACCCTGCCAACACCTTGATTGAACCATTGATCCTTAAAGAAGTTCAGAAACTGCTTTCTGCAAGGATAATCTTCCCCGTGCGCCACTCAATATGGGTGGCTAACTTAGTCTCAGTCCATAAGAAAAATGGAGAGATTAGGCTGTGTGTAGACTTCAAAAATTTGAATAGAGCTTCAGAAAAGGATAACTACCCACTTCCTTCTCTGGACGAAGTCTTGCAGACTGTCAATGGCTCTTAGATGATATCATTCCTGGACGGTTACTCTGGATACAATTATGTAATGGTTAACTGTGAAGACAGGATGAAGACAACCTTCACTACAAAGTGGGGAACATTTGCAGACAGAAGGATGTCATTCGGTCTGATAAATGCCAGGGAAACTTTTCAATGCACAATGGACATAGCATTCAAGGATCTAATTGGAAAGTGCATCATCGTCTATATGGATGACTTAACAGTATTCTCCAAAGATCGACTGAACCATGCTACGGACTTGGCCAAGGTTCTCCAAAGATGTATCCAGTATGGCATCTCCCTGAATCCCAACAAGTGCATGTTCAGAGTTTCTGAAGGAAAGCTCTTGGGACACGTAATTTCTGAAAGGGGAATATCAATCAAACCAGATTGAGTTGAGTCCATTCTAAAGATCACTAGACCAGGAAGCAAGAAAGAAATGAGATCTTTCTTTGGAAAGATCAACTTCATGAGAAAGTTTATCACGAGCTTTGCAGAGATTGTAAAACCATTGAATCAAATGATAAAGAAAGATGCCAAAATAGAGTGGGGTGATGAGGAAAAGGCTACATTTTCTCAAGTCAAGCGATCCATCTCAGAAGCTCCGGTCCTCACTAGCCCTTACTACTTGAGGCCGTTCTATATTTATTCTTTTGATTCCAATCATTCTTGTGTAGCTATCCTAACTCAACAAACAGAAGAGGGGGAAGAGAGGCCAATCACTTTCATGAGTTCTCCATTCAAGAATACTGAGGTGAAGTACCCACCTCTTGAAAAACAAGCTTTTGCGCTAGTTTGAGCTGTCAAAAAGTTTAGGCATTACATTCTCCAAAGCCAAATCGTTGTTGTAGTTCCTGACGCTACTGCGAAGTCTCTACTTATGCAGAGTGAGCTGGGAGAAAGAAGAGGGAAATGGATGGCCATCTTGCAAGAGTTTGATCTGGAGATACGTCCTATGAAAATTGTTAGAGGAACAGGCTTGTTTAAATCTATGGCGAATGCTGGTGAGAACATTATTTGCCAGCAATACAATACTCAGTCCTTTTCCAGTGACCCTTGGTATGTTGATATCATCAGTTTCATCCTCAACAATCGATGTCCCAAGGGAATGAATGCAACTCAAAGGAGAGCACTTAGAATGAAGAGCTCTCATTATATGCTCAAAGGAGGATTATTATATAGGAAGAATTTTGAAGGGGTATACCTACAATGCCTTGATCAGCAAGAGGCCAAGCACATCATCACTGAATTCTATGGGAAACATGGCACAGGTCATGGTTTTGCAGACTCACTGGCACATCAGATCCTTAGATCTGGTTATTACTGGTCATGTGTGTTCAAATATGCCCTTCAGCATGTGAGAAAATGTCACATATGTCAGATTTTTGCATCAAAGGAATGTCATCCAGCCATGCCATTGCAGCCTGTCTACAAGGTAAGACCATTTGCCCAATGGGCATTAGATTTTATAGGGGTAATCAACCCAAACTCTTCTACAGGGCACAAGTTTATTTTGACTGCTACTGATTATTGCACAAGATGGACAGAGGCTATACCCTGTAAGAATAGCACAACAGAGGTAGTGATCAAGTTCCTCACCGAATGCATCACTACAAGGTTTGGGGTACCCTTTGCGTTGGTATGTGACAATGGCTCTTCCTTTTCTTCTGATGAGTTTATTTACTGGGAATATGATCACAAAATTGTCTTGAAGTATTCTTCAAACTATTACCCACAAGGCAATGAATTTGCAGAATCAACCAATAAGAATCTCTTAGGGGTAATAAAAAATTGTTAGAAAACAACCCTAGGGACTGACACACCCAGTTGAGGTTTGCATTATGGGCATATAGAACTAGGATTAAGCCACTTTAAAGACCTCACCATTCAAGCTAGTGTATGGGCAGGAGCCTGTGTTCCCTATCCATCTCCAAATACCTATCCTTGAGTTCATGCAGAAATTCTATTCTAGTGACAATAGGATAGAAGTAAGATTAGCTGCTTTGTTGAAATTAGAGGAAGAGAGAGATGTCGCCTTGCAACAATTCTCTAGGCACTAGGCTGTTGTCAAACGTTGGTTTGACAAAAGAGCCAAAATCAAAGCTTTTCGGATATCAGACCTTGTGTTGTTATGGGATAAAGCTAGTGAAAAGAAGGGTAGTCACCAGAAATTCAATAAGCTCTGGCTAGGTCCTTATCATATTGCTAAGATCCTAGGAGAAAATTCTTTTAGACTGAGTAGTTTAACTGGAAAACCTGTTCCCTTGCCTGTCAATGGGTATTTTCTCAAGCATTATTTTGAGTCGTAAAACATGTTGACTCTTTGTTTTGTATGTAAGTATTTTTATGTTCTTTATGTAAATAATTTGTTTGTTTCCTGCTTGTAAATAGTTTGTTTTTCTATTTGTAAATAGTTTTGGGTCTGTGTTCGCTTGTTCCTTTTTCTATCCTCTTGTTTCCTTTATTCTTTGGTGTCAGTCTTGTTTTGTTCTTGGGGGTTGGTCTGTTTCTTTCCATCTTGAAATGGTGGGTTGTTATCTGAAGCATACTTTGGTTGTTAGGAGAGAAGTGGTTTAGATATTTTCAGGTTTACTGATTGGGTGCTCTTGTCCTAAATTCTTTGTTTTATGCCCATTGTCAACATGAGTTGTGGAAAGTCCTGAGAACAAGGCGTAAAGTAAATAACCTTCATTAGCTCCCTCTGAATCTGTCACAAATCACCAAGATCATCTCCTCTTATAATGGTATATTTGTCCTAGGGTAAGAATGTTGTAAGATTTGAGTGAAAAATTTGATTCCCAAGTGTTGTTACAAGGTCCATGGTAGTTTTCAACCCAGATCAGATATTAAACATCTGACATACTGAGAAAAATTGAATGAAATATCTAAAAATTCAAGAGAAAAGAGAAAAAAGAAAAGAAAAAGAGAACTATTTAAGGAGAAAAGAAGACTCAATATGAATGGGTGATTCCAATATCTCTACCGGGGCTATGGACGCCTGACTGGCAGTAGAGCAATGTTGTGAGAAAACTAGAGGTATCTTCGTCAGGGCTATGGATGCCTGATTGGCAATGGAGCAATGCCCAGGATATCATTGCACAAACAGCTAAAGGGGATCAACTCATGTAGCTCAAATCTTGCACATTGTTGTCTGAAAGATGAAGAAACTTTATAAAAGAGTGATGCACAATCAAGCACACACATAGATTCAAGGTAGCAGTGTTGATTTACATCTAAGATTCTAGCTCAACCTTGCTTGTTAAAACTGACCCAACTGGAGTTCTGATGCTCATAAACCAGAGATTCTAGGTAGTTGAATCCTTCAGTTTCTTGAAAATGGTTAAACCATTTTCCCAGTCGAGTTGCCATTTTTTATGCCTTGCATAACCACCCCATTTTATTTTGGAACAAAATGGGTCCCCCTTTTTTTCTTTTCCCTTTGGCCTTTCATTTTTTTCCTTAGGCGTTTTTCTTTTTAGTTCTATCAGAAGCGGATCCGGGACCAATACCGCACTTGGAATTCCTTCCAAGTTCTGGTATTTTTTTGTCCCTGGATCCGGTTCCAACGGTTCCACATCAAGCACACACATAGATTCAAGGTAGCAGTGTTGATTTACATCTAAGATTCTAGCTCAACCTTGCTTGTTAAAACTGACCCAACTGGAGTTCTGATGTTCATAAACTAGAGATTCTAGGTAGTTGAATCCTTCGGTTTCTTGAAAATGGTTAAACCATTTTCCCAGCCAAGTCGCCATTTGTTATGCCTTGCATAACCACCCCACTTTATTCTGGAACAAAATGGGTCCCCTTTTTTTTCTTTTCCCTTTGGCCTTTCATTTTCTGCCTTAGGCGTTTTTCTTTTTAGTTCTGTCGGGAGCAGATCTGAGACCAATATCGGACTTGGAATTCCGTCCAAGTTCTGGTATTTTTTCATCCCCGGATCCGGTTCTGACAGTTCCCTTTTTCCCTCTTCGTCGTCAGGTTTTCCCTTCGTGTTTTGGTTTGTTTTGGCGGGCCCAGAACATGACCCGAAATAGAACTTGGAATTCCTTCCGAGCTCTGTTTTCTTTTCCTTCCCCGGTCCTGGTTTTGTCTCTTTTGTTTCTTCTACCTTGTGTGTCTTTTTGTATGTTGTCGGAGGCGAAGCCGGAACGAAATCTGAACCCGAAACTTTGAAAATTTTCTGGTTTAGGTTTCATCCTGCTCTTGTTTTCGCTTTGTTATTTTTTTCTGCCCCAGGTCCGATCGTTTGGTTGCAGGGTATTTTTTCTTCCTTTCCCCCTTTACTTTTTCTTCCTTGTATGTTTGTCAGAGGCGAGGCCGGGATGGAATCTAAAACTGAAACTTTGAAGAAGTTTCAATTTCGGATTTGGTTCCACCCCTACCCTCGTTGTGCTTCGCCCGAGATCGGTTTTTGCTCCGATCCCGCTAGCGTTTGTTTCCCTATCCTTTGCGTTTTGGTTTCCTTCATGGGCGCGGAACTGAGATGGGGTATGAACTTAGAAATTGTGATTATTTCCATGGCTCGTTCCTATACTGACTCTGGTCCCAGTTCTGATTTTCTTTTTGGTTCTGCCTCCACCAGTTTTAAAAGGGAAGTGTGTTCCTGGTTCAGTTTTAGTTCCGCCCCCACCGGTTTTGAAGGTAGGTGTTGTTTCCAGTTCTGTCTTGGTCCTACTTCCACCTCTACCGGAGTTGTGTTTCTTTTTGATAAAATTAAAGACATGATAAATAATGATATATTTTATTTTCCTTTGAGAACTAATGGAGGCATTTGTTTTGCAGGATTGAGTTATTTATCTGAAGATATCTCTCAAGGAAGTTTGGCCAAAGGATCTAAGTTCGGTGTGATGTCTAGCCGAAGGAATAAAGTCTTTCTGACTCAGAGAATCCCGGCGAAGGAAGGCGACTTCAGCGAAAGGTCTTGCCGACTTGATAGGGTCCCGCTGAAATATTTTATGCCCTTGGTGTAGCATGTTAAGCGCAGTGTAACGTCTCACCGACAACTTGCAGAAGGACCAATCTCGAGCAGGAAGAGGGCCGAGGAAGAAGAAGGAAGCCGTGAGTCATAATGCCAGTTGGTGTCTACTGAGAAGGGTAGCTCAACATTAATGGTGATATTTTAGGGCATTCAAATAGGCTCCGCTGGAGTTCAAAGATGGACATGGAGGAATTGGAGTTAATGTTATAAGTTGAAAAGGATCTGAGATCATTCCAGGGGTAATCTTTCATCGACATGGACAATAGGGATTCACATTTATTGCAGAACCAACTTTATTCAAAAGATCTGGATGCCAACCCTATTGCAACAAAAAAAAAGATATTTTGTAAACCCTAAAATGGGGGTCGACATTCTTTTCAGGAGGTGGTGTATAGATAGCATTCTTGCCTCTTTGTAAAGGGTCACAAAAATTAGAGGTTAGATCGAGTAAAAAAAGTTAAGACTTGGAGAGAAGAAATAGAAAAGGAATAGAGTAGATAGCTCTAGATAGATTTTTGGAAGGATAGAGGAGATAGAACTGCATCTTGTTTCTTAGTAAAGGGAGCTTCTTTTGTCTTCTTAGTTAGGAGTTAGATTCAATATGGAAAGTAATGTATCGTTCTAGTTTTCTTAGTATAGATGGAAGCAGTCTGAAGAGACAGGTTTTCTGTACACTGGTGATTATGTGAGATTTGTAAATGTTGCTTATCTGTCGCACTAACAGTAGAAGCAACCAAATTCAAATCTACTTCATATTGTGTTCCAGAATGGTATTTATCTTAAGTTAATCATCTGATTTTGAAAGCTTTCAAGGAGTGAAATCTCATTTTGTGTTTTTTTTAAATGGTAACTTATAATCAGTTGTTGAAATCAACACTGTGAATGAATGCAACTGGTGTTAATCACAAGTTAATTTTATTCTTCAATTTTAATTAGCAATTCCTTGAGAGGTAACAAGTCTGGTTAAGTTAGATGAATTATTATTCTTTTCAATACCAAAACCTTGATCTATCTCTTTATGTTTCTTTAAAAACCCCAGTTAAAGTAGATTTAAATGCATGCTTGAGCTTAGAACAATCCAAAAGCTCAACACCAGCAGGCCCCTTGAACATTACTATTACATTGACCACTGAGCGACATCAACACAGTTGAGAACCAACTACAAAGACCTTGGGAACTAATACATCCATGTGTTGTCTTTCTCTTTCAGGAGAAACAAAGTAGCAATATTTTATTTGCATGTTTTTGTGCCATCAGACACATCAACACTCCCCTTGGGCTACAAGAAAGCTTGGGGATCATAAATTGTGACTCAATCCAAGTCCATTTGTGAGTCTACCTAGGAGTGCTAGCTTGTGCATATTCTCTCCCCTTGCTCTATTTGTGAACTTAGGGATTAGAAAAGCCTAGAATTTCCTTCCCTTTAGAAGGCTTGCTTAGGATTTCATCACCCAAGGGATGACCTCAACCATGTGAGCTAGCAAGTATATAAAGGGGGGAGAATGAAAGTTGTACCCCAATCCAGTCACGCTGTGTTTAGCGAAGTGTTGATACTTGGGTGATTCCAAGTTAGGTGTGTAGGTTTGGTCTAAGCTTTCTCGCTAAAAGTTCCAAACCCACACATGTGATGAGCTAGTGTTCACAAACGTGCCTCTCTTACCCTCCTAGTGTTTAGAGGACTCCCTAGATTTCCTTATTTCAGCCTAGCATAAGACATGTTGTTAGTCGTGGCTTAGTGTATTGTAAAGGATGCAAATTATACCCCAAAGCTACTCACCATGTACTCCATTAGGTTGAGATATAAATCTCTGAGTGAACTTTGACAATTCCCAAGGAGAGAGAGAAGGACCGCCAGTGGCATCCGTTGACAACCCTATCCCACTAGATCTCTACCTATCCAGCTTCGTGAGAAAGGGTGCTCTGCCCAAGTATCACAAAGTATTAACCCCCTATGGTGGTGAGCCTACACTGACTTTACAAACCCACTTGATTAATCTAGGTTTATGTTATTTGGTGTGTCTTCTTATGCATACCAATGATTATCTTTCATCCATCCCAGTCCGTGTTTGACTGTCTAATTTTTTTTCTGTCCTTTGCCACTGAGTCCCTCTATCCTACAAAGGTGTATCTACTCCCTATAGGGGAAAATCCACTCTCCGATGGGAATTTTTGTTTCTTGGTCTAGTCCAATCATTTGGTTCATCATCCTTGATAGGTGTTTCACTCCCTAGAAAGGTGATTTGACTCTATCAATGGGTATTTGCATCACCATCTTAGTCATCATCCCTAATAGGTGAATTCACTCTCTTCTTAGGTGAATTTTCCTCTCTAGTCTGGATATAATCATCATTCCCCATAGGTTTTTGCACTCTGCTCATATGCGTATATGTTATTTGTTCGTATAGTCATTATCCCTCATAGGCATTTGCACTTTGTTCATAGGCATATACATTTATCCATCCATACAATCTATCACCCATTAGGCATTTCCACTCTATTGATAGGTGAATACGTTGTCCATTTTTGTACACCTGATCATCTTTCATAGGTATATCCACTCTATTCTTAGGCGATCCCCTAGTCCTCATCCATACACTATCTAGATCATTTCTACATAGGAAAATCCATTACTCTAATAGGAATTTTTGTACTTAGGCATCTACACTATCTATAGAGGTGATTGTGCTATGTTCATGGGTGAATCGACTTCCTATAGAAAATCCAAAGAGTCAATCCTTCTTATCACGATTAGCCTATCTCTTCCTAAGTGAAAAATCATAATCCAATCATTTTTCCTCTTCATATCCATCTCCAAACAACCACTTTTATCTCATCTACCATCAACATATCCAAAACATCATCCCCTTTGAACAAGCAGTTAGCTAAACCCATCCTATCAACATCCAAATCATTCACAATCCAAAATACAACCTCAAACACTTAATTGAGATCCTACATCCTAAATTGATCATCTATCACAATGCTTTCTTGGTAACTTAACCTATCCAAAGTTAGTAATCCCTCATCCAAACTATTTCACCTCAAGCCAGAGGTATAGTTTGTATCAATATCTTCTCTTTCTTGAGAACTTAGCCTATCTAAAGTAAGAAACCCATCCAATCAAGATTTGACATAGGAAATCAACCATAGTTGAGAGGATACTATCCTTCATCCATCCAATGACCATCTCATTAGTTTAGTTGTATCCTTGAACTTAGGAGTTTATCCCATCATATCTTCCCAATCTAATCCTAATCTAAGCTTAAACCAAATCCTAATCTAATCTTAAATCCAATCCTAATCTAAGGTTAATGTAGACCCCATTCTAAAATTTAGTACATCCACATCCAAGATCTTCTAATATCAAAACAAATCTTAAGATTGAACTCCTTCCATGTTCTTCTAATCCATTCTATTTATTATTTCAGCATCTCTTCTTTTCTTCTAATCATCTATTCCCATCTCCTCCCTCCATTCCCATCCAATCCAACATCATGAATCCTGAACAACACAACTAAAAATAGTATTCAAGGGAGATCTCACTGACATTGAAGATGACATTGAAAGTCTTATTGATCAAGATGAGTATGAAATAGATCCCCTTGATGTTATCATCACTAGTAAGCTTTCCCCAAGTGTTATCCAAAATATAATCATGCATTCCATCTATCCAATCATGCATCCATCCAAACCCACTAGTGATCCTTATGCTACCTTTGATAAGGGAAATCCATTATCTCTACCATCACCTTCTCCATCCTATTCATCATCCACATCTCCACTTATCTATCCCCTACATATCCCTCTCATCCAATATCCATATCTCTGTCTTCTCCCACTTATCAAACATCTCAACCTCCATTTTCACACAATAACACTATCACCTCCATCCCTAGTCTAAATATACTATCTCATTATCCTCCATGCCATATCCCCATCCATAATCATACTCCTCCTATCCATGATCCCAATCCACTAGATCTACTTCTTATTTCCATCCCCCATCCATGTTGTATCACACCCCACCACTCACATCTTCCTGTCTCACTCCATCTTCCACTCCACCATATCCTAATCCTCCCACCCATCCATCATACCTTTATCCTCCCTCTAATTATGATCCCCCCACCGATCCTCCACCTACTCTTAGTCCTCCATCTAGTCTCACTCCTCCATCTAATCCTAATCCCCCAATATAGCATGCTAGTCCTCCACCCATGCATAATCCTTCATCTATTCCCAATATCCCATCTAAGTCCAAAATAAACAAGTATCTCATCCCAAGTGTCATCCAAGGAATCATGACAAAGAAGGCATCCCCTAATCCACATCTTGAAGTCATGGAACCATGCCACCCCAATCCATCATACATGGTCAATAGTGATGAGACCCTTCTCCATCCTACACCTATCATTACTATTTCTGATCCTAACACCATCCAAACCGTTGAAACCATCAAACCCATTGAATCCATCCAATCATATTTTCCTATTCCTAGCATTAACCAAATTCACTCCCATGAACTCCATGACTCCTATATCCTTCCATCCACCCCATTTAACGAGCCCATCCAACACTCCTCCACTGTCACAACATCCATAGAAGTTGCAACATTCCAAGATCTTGTTCCAAATCATACTAATACATCCCCTCATCTAAATCAAGATCTTACCATTACACCTAATCCCTCTCATGAACCCTTATCACCCACTCCTCCACATCAAATCCTACTATCTCATCCACCCCATCTCAATATCATAGTATCTCCTCCACTCCATCCCATGATCCCTCTTATGATCACTTATCAACCACTCCTCCAAATCAAGATCCTACCATCCCATCATCTTCATCTCATGATCCTTTACCGTAACCTATCCAAACTATCCTAGCACCAACTCCATAACCCCTTGGTCCTCTTACATTCATCCATGGTGGTTCACTTGTAGTAGAAAAAAAAAAGCATATACGCCACCCATCCTCCTCAACTTGATAATGGACTTGCATCATACTTCCAAAATAACAAGCATCCTACTATAAACTGAATTCTCAAGACCATGACTTATCAAGGAAAAGGCTTAGGCCTTCATGGACAAGGTATATTGGAGCCAATCCATGATAAAGAAAACCCACATGCACAAGGTCTTGGATATATATCTCAAGACTCACAACCCAAAAATTTTGGTACAACCTTTGTGCATCCTAAGCGAGGCTCTTCCAAAAGAAAAATAGGCTCTTCCCATTAGTCCACTGAACCATTTGTCGCCATCCCCCCTCCTTCATCATATTATCTCAAAACAACCATCCATATTCCTCCTTCATCCTCCAAATCCATTTTGGGTCCTTATGTCCCTCCATCCACCATCACCCATCCTCCATCTACTACATCCATTTTGGGTCCTTACGTCCCTCCATCCACCATCACCCATCCTCCATCTACTACATCTATTTTGGGTTCTTATTTCCCTCCATCCACCATCACACATCCTCCATATACTAAGTCCATTTTAGGACCTTATATCCCAAAATCACCTCCTCCATCTCATCCTACTCATCCTCTCATCCATGAATCTCATATCCCTATCACCCATCATAAACATCTCACTCTCATATTCCCTGACCAGGGTCAACAAAGGCACATAACTATACACCCTCCATCCACATATCATATCCAAAACAATGCGTACGTCTATCAATCCATTCATGTTTCCTCCACATCATCAATCTCCTCATACCCATCCCATTTCTATTAAAATCACTTTTGATGCCAACATAAAAATGCATAAATATGAACATTCACATGAATCTAAAGATCCCCATGTCACCTTAAATAGAAAAATGAAGAAAAGAAAAATCAAATCCAAAATCTAAATCAATCCCAAATGCTACACAAGCCCACCAAAGAAAAAATCAAAACCATGTGGATCATAAATAAAAAAGGTGCAATGCTTTCAAATGAAAAATCTATAACAACATCCAAAGTTGCTAATCCAAAAGCTAATTCTCTACATCCTCCATCTCCTAAATCTATCTTGGGTCCTTATGTCCCAAAATTCACTATCCCCACTCCTCCATCATCCCAACATTCTTCCTCCAATAATCCTCCTATCATTTCACATCCACCACCATATGTGCCAATGTTGGTCCTAAAAACATTCCCCCATCACACATCCACTCCATCATTTCATCCATACATTTTCCAACATCCCATCCATTACCCCACATATCTCCCCCATCAAATCCCTTTAATCCATTCCCTTGCATAATTCATCCATACTAATCAAGTTCTACCAACATCCAACATTCACTTCAATCACGGGCTCTTATTACCTCGTATGGAACTTTATGCTTGAGTCCTTCATCTGTCCCCTTGCTGCATATCTTACAAATATATTTATCCACGTCCCTATTATCATCCATCTTCATTCACACACTTTCCACGAATCCAAAAAATAAATAGTAAAGGAAAATAATTCGCCCAATGGTGAAAACTTGGTAAACATGTGCCTTGGATAAGTACCATGATGAAAACTTGGTAAACATGCATCATGTGTAAATCCCCCATCCATTTTCTTTCCACACTTGGGGGAAAATTTATGCTAAGGAACCCCTTCCTTCATCTCCTCCATCTACCCTATCATGCCCATCCCACCTTTCATATCCCATTTATCGCAATCCCTCCATCCTTCTTGTGATCTTGATATAGATAGAGGAAAATGTGTATACATGATTTGGAAACCTCTTGGCATACATTACCTCTATCCACACACCATCATATTCCTTATCCACCCATCATACTATCATCCATCTACCTTCCTTATCCATTTCATCCTATCCCCATCCATCTCCTTCCCTTGTCTACCCATCATGCTACAATCCATCTCCTTTCCTTATCTACCCATGCTCTTATCTCCCATCCCTCTTTCCTCATCACAAATGACATATCTAGAGTGGGGAATGTTATTATTACTTTGTGACATAGTCCTTGGAGACATCATTCACCCATATTATCATCCCTTCCACCCCACTATCATTATCTTCAAATCCTCCTTTCATTAATCCTTCCAAAACTTTCATCCCTTCATTCCATGATCCTTCCATATCCCCATCCTTATCTTCCTATCCCCTCATATGCTCCTCCCTTGATCTTTCAAATCCTTATCTTCTCATCTATCCATCCAATAACCCCTTCCATCTCCAAATCCTTATCTATCTATCCATCCATCCTAGCATCTTTCCACCTCCCCATATTTATCATTTATCCATCACATCTATCCATCAATTTATCTCTATCATCATTCCATCTCATAATCCCTTGTCATTGGTATCTAGCTATAGGCTAGCCTCATGCAATCCAATGAAATTTATCTCACTATGATTACTCCCACCTCTTTCACACCTCTTGCTAATCTCTTATAACTTGTCATCACTCATATATCTATCGTATCATGCTCCCAATTCATCTTTTGATGATTTGGATGACTATCCCATTTCTGAACTCCACATAATCAACATCCTCTACATCTTGTATATATCAATCCATCATGTCCACAAGGTCAGTGTTGTGTCATCATATAGGTTCCATCATTGTATCTATTTATCAATAGGTCTCGCATCATCTTTTATCCATTGTCTGAATTTTTATCGAACTATGTTTCCTTTGCACTTTCATGTAGGAAATACCATCATCAATGAGCCCTTCAGGCTTTGGTTTATCTGTTTGAGTATGTCTTCATCATCCTTTCATTTTTCATTCATCATTTGGTGTCCATCATTTTTATCAAACTATGTTTCCTTTGTGCTTTCACATAGGCAAGGCCATCATCAATGAGCCCCCAAGGCTTAGGTCTATCCTTTAAGGTGTGTCCTTGTGTTTTTCATGTCAGCAAGAGTCCCTATTGAGCTATGACTAACAAAAAAATCCACTAGACCCTTACAGTTTTAATCAATTTCAATTATCCTATGTCATGTTGATCATATAATCAACCCCATCCATCTTTGGTCTTAGCAGGATATATTGTTCCTCACATTAGACCACATCAATCCATCCACCTATTGTTCTCATGGAAAAGGATACTTGACATTTATTGTGATTTCTTGGTGCTTTTGGAATTTTGTTTATCTTTTGAAGTTCCTATTATACCTACTCAGGGTTGCCATAATCCATCATATCATGGTGCACTTTTATTGGTGGAACTAGGTTCATATCTTGGTTTTCTATGTGATCATGTTTTCTTGGTTGTCCCATGTAGTACCCACCAAGATCCTTGCGGCCTTGTGTTACATTGGGGCATCCTTTGTGTTTGTTGTTTTCTAACATCATCCCCACCAAATCCCTTCGTGACTTTGTGAGATGTTGGCTAAACCTTCTTGTTTGTTTTGTTAGTCCTATGCATACAATACGACGTCACCCTGGTTCCTCATACCTTGGTGCATAGTATCCCATGCTATATCAAATTAAGTGCTCACTACATGGAAATTTTGATACAATGCTCCCAATCCATCTTCCCATCCACTCACCCTACATCTTTCTCATCCTTTTATCCTTTAGCACTCTCTCTCATCCATCTATCCTATCTATTTTCATCACTCCACTTCCTCCATCCTCATCATATCATCATCTCTTCAATATTCTTCAGATAATAGAGATTTGTTATTTTAAGGATCTTTTCATCCATCCTCATCATATCATCATCTCTTTCATCTTCTTAGGATAATATATATTTTTTATACTAAGCATCTTTTCCTCCATCATCTTCATTCATTTCAGCCATCTCAAATCTCAATCCAATCCTCACCCCTTCACTCTAGCACAACTCATCTAATCCCATCCTTGGTCTCATTCCCAGCCTTGTTGCAAGCCTTGACTCCCATCATTATCATCATCGAGATGTACCCTTCCCAATATTTTTTTGGAATATATCATTCCCTCATCAACAACACTCCCATCATTATCATCATCAAGATGTATCATTCCCAATCCTTGTGTTGTTTCAGGATATATCATTCCCTCATCAACAACAAGTTCCCATCATTATCATCATCAGGATGTATCCTTCCCAATCCTTGTGTTGTTTCGGGATATATTTTTCCCTCATCAATAACACTCCCATCATTATCATCATCAAGATGTATCCTTCCCAATCCTTGTGTTGATTCAGGATATATCGTTCCCTCATCAACAACACTCCATCCACCATCAAATCAATCTTTTCTTGTAGCTTTACTAGGGCAACATAATATTTTTCCTTGAATCCATTTGTACTTTCTTTCTTATCATCTTCTCTTTCCATTATCCCTTCCTCCTCCCATCCCACATTCTATCCATCATTTTGCATCATCTTCCCCATCTATGCTTGCATCATCTCATCCATTTTGAGAGCACACCCATGTTGTCTTGAACCTGCATGTCCTCTTAAGGGGGCATCCTCAATCCTAATCTTCATCTTCACTGGACCCACAATATGTCTTCCTAGTAACTCCATTGAATGATTAGGGAATCTTCCCTAATGTAACCATCTTCTCCCTAGTTTTATGTTTTAATCTTCTTTGAAATGATGCTACTTTGTAACACCATCTTAAAGAGTGGAAAAATGTAGACACCTAAATTTAACCACTTATGTTTGGTCAAATTTATCCATTCTTGTCCAAATATCCCCTTTATCCACATTAATTAAATAATATTATTGTTATTTAATTAATATCCCTAAAGTCCTCTAAAATTTGTAAGGTATTTAATTAGATAATTAAATACTTTACCACCTACCCTTTTTCCATTTCCTCAAAGAATTAAATAATAACCTATTTATTTAATTCCTCGCATCTCCCATTCTCCATAATCCATCCTAATATTAACCCCCCTTGCTTAATCCTTGATTAATAATGTGCACATTAGGAAGGTGTTGCATCCTCCATAATTTGCAAGTGGGCCCCTAATTCCCATTAGCCACCTAACCCTCCTCTAATCCTTCATTAATTATCCTAGTCTACCCCTTGGTCAACCCTTCAATCAATGCTTCTCATCCTCCCAAGGAATTTTTAATTCTTTTTTAATATTACCCATCCCCATATGGAATTTTTAATTCCATTTTTATTCCTCCAATGTCCTTTAAGGAATTTTAAATTCCTTCTCTCTTTTCCATAAGTATTAAAAGGGAATTTAATATTCCCTTTTGTCACATCCTTCCCCAAGGGTACTTGCAAGTACCCTTCACATCATCCTCTTCTCTCCCCATGTGATGAAACTTGTCACCACCTTGTGGGTTGAGATGGCTCAAGGCATCTCAACCCTTGATCTTCAACTCTCAATCCTAGCCCTCCATCCAAAATCCTTCAACCTATTTAGCCCAATACTTAGCCATTTTTAATCTCTCTCACCCACTTTTCATTGAAGCATCGTTATGCTACCAGATTTTTAAGTGAGCACACAACCAATCGCACATCATGGGAAAATCAACACAATAGGAGGCTCCTTATGCTAGTTTGAGCGTCCTATTGCCTAATCTGAGTGTCTTTATTTTGTGTTTGTTGGTTTTTTATGAATTTCCTTGCATTTTAAAACTGAAAATACACCACACACAATAGTTTTATTTTCTAAGATAAATTTGATGTGAACTGTTAATGTGGGTACACATTCCTTTCTAGGGCCCTTTTTCCCAAATAGTTCTTCTATGACTACTATCCACAAGGAAAGCATATAAATTAATTGGTCATCATGAACATTACTTGCTTTTCTAATTCCATCTAAATCCTAATCCTACAAAATAACATCACCCTTGACCTATGTATCAGATATTCTATTTATAAAATTCTCAAATGATTCCATTTTTCCAAAAGGAAGTAATATAAGTTAAAACTAAATTTGTATGCGTATTTTAAGAAACCTACGTAGGGGTTTTCTATTTTTATAATAATGTCATTTGGCTCATTAGATTTATTTTTTTAGTTAGTGATTCAAGGAAGATTACCCATCCCTTGGATTTTAAACAACATGGTGTCCCTTATTAATCCCTGGGGATTTATAAGGACGATGCCATAGACTCTGTTGTTGCAGTTGTATTAGGCTATATATGTAGTATCTCAAAGAACAACAATATTACTTATAAACATGAGCTAGAGGCACCATTGATACTAAAAATTGATATTTTCAATTTCAAACATTGTTTAGGTTGTCTACTAAGTTATACATGAAATAATGTGATAGTTAAGCTACCATTAAGAATATTTATAAAAACTAGAAACAAAAATGTAAAAACTATCAACTAGTTGAATTGGTATGATAAATTAAAAAAAATTACTTTATCAACTAGCACAATTATATTTAAATATTGAATTAATTCTATTGGTTCAATTTATGTTTCAAAGTCTAAACAATTAGTTAAATGTTGAAATTATCAATTCATTAAAAGTAATTCTAACCATTAAATGATATAGTAACAATTTACTATTGGAAAATGTGTGGATAATGTGTTGTCATTGATGTCAACATCTATTGATACCATATGCACTTATGTTATATAATTCATGTTTGGATGTCAAATATGTTATAATATTGACTCATCAGTTGGAGTTCATGATTGGATGTCAAAATGTTGTCATTGATACACTGTTATCATTTGAAGTTCATGGTTGGATGTCAAAATTCCCTAATTGATAAGGTTCCAAACTGTCTAAGGAATAAGATTGGCTTCACAAGAACTCTGTCAAATACTCCGCATTTCTCAACAGATGAAGATATGATCTTGCAGTTTGAAGTGTAGCTCTAAAAAACTATAAGGTATGCATATTCCAAGTTTCTATGCATAAGTTTTACTACAAATTGTTTTGGTGTTATCAAAGTATGAAATTATTAACTTCTAGTGAATGGTTGTTAAGGAAAAACTACATATCTTTGCACACTTCATCGCATTGTTGGAAGCTTGAATTGTTTGTGAGTTGTTTAGGTGTTGTCATTGATGTCAACCCCTTGTATGAAGAGATTTTTGGAATACTGATGGTGTTGATGATGTCAATCCTTGATTTGTTGGTATTAGTGTCAACACATTGTACCAGTGTTTTCATTGATGCCTTACTTTAGTATAGTTGGAGAGGTTGTTGGTCTGACATGTGTTGGGGGAGTTTGTTGATGTTGGAGAGCATTGTACTATGTTGTGGTGTTGTCATCAATGTTTTCATTGATGTATGTGATAAGTAATGTTGTTGATGAAGTTGGTTTACTTGGTTTCCAAGTTCTTTTGAGAAAATTTGAATAAAAGAGAGTTTAGTGTGACAAAGTGGTGTTCAATGTTCTCTGCATTCCTTCATGGTTGAAGTTATGCCCATATAGTTTGGATGCATGATGATCAGAGGTGTTCAGAGGTGTTATATCCAAACTTTTAGGTTTTGGATTGTTTTGCAATAGAAGATGTGTTTGACAGTATGTTTGTCTTGTAAAAAAGGATGTATGGGAGAAATGAGATTGCTCTGCACTTCTTCATAGTGAAGTTTCTTGGCTTGTAGATTTGGGAACATGCTTATATTGAATATATCTACCTTCCCTTGAAGTTTCAAGTGTTGTGGTGCTCTACAAGGTTGTTTGGTGTGTTGGATGTCTGTGCCAATGTGTCTGGTTGCACAAAATTAAGGTGTTCTTAAGTTTCAGGTGGTTGCAGTAGTAGTGGCGAATACTCTAATGATGTGGAATATTCTAAGATGTTTTGGAATATTTTTGTGTGCTCTATGATATTTTTCCATATTTGGAGAGGCGTGTTTGAGGTTGCTTGTTAGTGTTACTGCAAGTTTGGCCGACTTGGCGTGCTAGTACTAATTATGATGAATGATTATTGTTTGTGGAGGTGTTGAGAAGTGTGTTAGTGTAGATTTGGGTCCTAGTTAATTTATGGTGTGGTTCACCTTCACTTCTTTATACTATGGAAGTGTTTGGTGCTGACCTATTTGATGTTGCACAATTGAGGTGCATACATTTCCTTAAGGCCAACCTAATTAAGAATGTTTTAGGTTGGAGATGGTATAAATACAAGGTGATTTGTTGTATGAATAGAGGGAAGAGAATGTGTGTGATGCAAAATATGTGAAAGTGATGAAGTGTGGTGATCTGAGTGTGAGATTTAATGCCTATGACTCACAGATGTGGTGAGCAAAATGTGTCCACATTTTAGTCTATTGAATGAGTTGTTTGTGATTCAATGGAATTATACCTTTAGCATAAGAGAGATGCATTATTAACAATTCAAATTGGAAGTGAGCCACCCCTTCTTCTATCTTCTTTCTTATGGAAAATGAGTCCTTTGGCAGTGCGCTCTTCTTTCTTTTGGGTTGTGAGCCCTTTGGCAATGAGCCTATTATATTCGATGTTTCCATTACTTCATATTGTGAGCTAATCCTCACTGTGGTTTTTCCCTTCTTGGTTTTTCCATGTAAATATTGCGTTCTTATGTGTTTGGATGTCTTTTCATTATTGTTTCTCATGTTTACATTCTACTAATGCATGATAAGGGTTTAAGGGCTAATATAGATTTGAATGTTAATGAGGGTTTTAATTTTTTAATGTACAACTGATTCACCCCCCTCTCAGATGTCCTATGCATCTAATAATTGGTATTAGAGGAAGGTTCCTTGCAAGAAGTTTAACCACTTGAGGTAGATCTAGATGGCACACAAGAAGGAGGCTCCCTTGTTTGACAGGAAAAATTATGCATTCTGGAAAACTAGGATGGAAGGTTTTCTTGTTTACCTAGGGTTTCGAGTTTGGAAATCATTTGAAGATGCATATACCATGCCTACTAATGGACCATCAATTGATGATGAGATAAATACATATGAGAACAATGGTAAAGAAAGGAATGCTCTTTTGAGTGGTCTTACTGACTCAAAACTTGTGAAGGTTATGAGTTACAAATCTGCTAAAGAAATCTGGAAGAAGTTGGAAAGTGTTTATGAAGGAGATGATAAGGTGAAGCAAGAAAAGATGTAGAATTTGAAGACTAAGTTTGAAACTGTAAGGATGACAGAGGATGAAGATATTGCAGCCTATATGCATAGAGTGGATGAAGTTGTCAATTCTATCAATGGACTTGGTGGAAATCTACTAGAAGATGAGGTGGTAAAGAAGGTATTAAGAACTCTTCATAAAAATTATAGTCATAAATTTTATGGTATTTTGAAGTTCAGGATTTAGATCATTATTCTAGAGATCAGTTGTTTGGTGCTTTAACTACTTTTGAATTGAGAGAGTTTGGTCAAAATGATTCAAGAAAAGAGAATGGTTTTAAAGGTAGAAAAATAGAGAATGATGATGGATTAAATCCAAATGATCTTGATGAAATAGAAGCAAATTTTTTGAGGAGACTAAAAAAGGGGATTGGAAAATATAGAGGTAAGTTACCTTTCAAATGTTTCAATTGTGGAAAGATAGGTCATTATGCTTCAATATGTCCAACCAAAGTTTCAAATGACAAATATGAGGATAATAAAGGTAAATCTACCAAGAGAAGTTATGTTAAAGAATATGCTAGCTTATATGATGATGGATCTAACTACTTGGATGATGAAAATGATGAAAGCTTGTTCATGACTCTCAATTTTGGAACTAATTCTACTAATTCTGAAAGATGTATGAAGGAAAATACTTAGGAAAAAGGTCACAACATCAAAAGGACTATTGTGACTACTTTTCATGCTAGAGAGGAGAAAAATCACTGGATAATTGACACTAGATGCTCAAATCATATGCTAGGTGATAAGAGTAAGTTTTTTAAACTTGAAAAGTTTGAAGGTGCTCTTGTTAAGCTTGGTGATGATACATATGCTGATATGTGGAAAAAGTTCAATTAGTTTTGATGGCAAGCATAATAAAAATGATCTTCTTTATGTCAAGGGTCTCCAACATAATCTTATGATTGTAGGAAAAATGTGCAAAAAAGGATATAATCTTGTATTTCAGGATGGTGGTTGTGAAATTAGAAAAGAGGGCTCTAGAACTCTAGTTGGTGTAGGAATAAGGACAAATGAGAATGTTTATCAAATCAAAGGTGCTAATGGTAATTGTTTTATGACTCAAATCAATGAAAGTTAGCTATGGCATAAAAGAATGTGTCACATAAATTTTCATAGCCTAGTGAGGATCAACTCTACTCAAGTTGTGAGAGATCTGCCAAGAATTGCAAAGCCTATCAATGCAATTTGCAAGGAATGTCAGGTTGGGAAGAAAATAAGAAAGAGGTTCAATATCAAAGAATATTATACCGCAAGACCTTTGGATTTGGTGCATACATACCTATGAGGACATACAAGAATAGGAAGCTTTCAAGGCACTGACATGTATATTGATAACTACTTTAGAATGACTTGGGTACCTTTTCTTAGAGAAAAATTAGAAGATCTAGACAAGTTTAAAGCATTTAAAGCTATGGTTGAGAAAGAAATGGATATAAAAATCAAGTTCTTAAGGTTTGACAAAAGTGGAGAATTCACCTCCAAATAGTTTAATAATTTATTTGAAGATCATGTAATAAAGGGATATTTATCAGCCCCTAGAACTCCTTAGCATAATGGAGTTGTGGAGAGAAAGAACATGATAGTTCATGGAGTAGCAAGGACAATGATGAAGGAAGAAAATATATCGAATGCCTATTGGAGAGAAGCTATTCATACTATAGTATACATACTCAACAAAGTACAAGCAAAAGTAAACAACTCAAAGAATCCTTATGTATGGAAGAACTCCTACTGTCAAATATTTTAGAGTATTTGGAAGCAAATGTTATATTAGAAGAGATGAAGAAAACTTGGGAAAGTTTGATGCAAGGTCATATGAAGGAATCTTCCTTGGATATTCTACAACAAGCAAGTCTTACCAGTGCTACAACAAGAGGCTGAAAAAGATAGTTGAAAGTGCAAGTGTCAAAGTAGATGAAGAACCAAGTAAAAGCTCAGTATCGATAGAAGGATATGAGTCTTATTAGTCTTCTTGCAGAAAATAAGGAAAATAAGAAGAAAAAGGAGATGTAGTTTGGAGAGGAAGATACTCCAAAATGAGTTCTTACGACCCTTAAGTATGTGCAGAAGAATAATTCTAAAGACCAGATCATTTGTGATAAGAGTAGAGGCATGTTGACAAGAAGAAAAGTTGTTATGACACAAGAATTGTTAAATTTGTGTCTACTTTCCAAAATAGAACCTAAGACAATGATTGAAACATGTAAGGATGAGAGTTGGACCAAATCTATGGAAGACGAATTGATGCAGATTGAGAAGAATCAAACTTGGGAATTAGTCCTAAGATCAACAAACAAGAATGTAATAGGAACTAAATGGGTATTCTAAAACAAGTTGAATGAGAATGGAAAAGTTGTCAAAAATAAAGCTAAACTTGTGTGTAAGGGCTACTCACAAGTGAAAGGAATAGATTTTGAGGAAAAATTTATTCTGGTGGCAAGAATGGAGGCCATTAGAATGTTTTTGGACTTTACAACATATAAGGATTTCAATATTTATCAAATGGATGTGAAGTCTAAATTCTTAAATGGTGAATTAGAAGAAGAGGTATACATTGAAAAATTGGAAGGTTTTTAGTTATCAGATGATCCTAATATGGTTTTTAGATTGAAGAAGGCATTGTATGGACTCAAGCAAGCTCCCTAAGCTTGTTATGCAAGATTGGGTAGGTACTTGTTACAACAAGGATTCAATAAAGGTAATGTAGATAGAAATTTGTATTTCAAAGTTGAAGAAGAACAAATCTTGATTGTGGTACTATATGTAGATGACATAATATTTGGAGGAAACAAAGGTATGTGCAAGAGATTTGTAGAAGAGATGCAAAAAGAGTTTGAGATGTCTATGTTTGGGGAGATGAATTTCTTTCTTGGGCTACAAATCAGTTAGGCAGAAAAGGAATATTCATTTCATAGTCAAAGTATGTCAAGGAAATGTTGAATAAGTTTGGATTGGAAAGCTCTAAACTAGTATGTACTCCTATGGTTATTGGTTGTAAGTTGAGCAAGAATGACATGAATCTCCTAAAGTTGATCAGAGCAAATACAAATCAATGATTGGTGGACTGCTATATATAACTGCTACTAGACCAGTTATCATGCATGTAGTTTTTCTTATGGCTAGATTTCAAGATCCCAGAGAATCACATGTGATAGCTGTAAAAGGATATTCATATATTTACAGGCCACTTCAAACTAGATTTATGGTGTCCAAAGGATATTGATTTCTCTTTAAGTGCCTATATTGATGCAGATTGGGAGGGTTGTGTGGATGATAGAAGAAGTACAAGTGGAGGCTCTTTCTTTTTTGGAAGTAGACTGGTTTCATGGTTGAGTAAGAAGTAGGATTTAGTGTCATTATCTAATACAAAGGTATAATACATTATAGTAGCATCTTGCTGCACACTGGTGTTATGGATGAAGCAAACATTGAAGGATATCAGAATATCATATGATGAACCTATTTCTATCCTGTGTGAAAATACAAGTGCAATCAATATTTCAAAGAATCTTGTGATGCATTCAAGAACAAAACATATCTCAATCTGGTATCACTTTCTAAGAGAAAAGGTTATAGAAAATGAGGTGAAACTAGAGTATGTGCCTACAAAGGATGAAGTCCAAGATATTTTCATGAAGGCTATTCCTAAAGATACTTTTGAGTATCTCTAGCAAAAGTTAGGGGTTATTGCCCCTCCTTTCAACTAGATGCATAAGAGTGTGCATTAGTCTAATGGAGCAGTTCAAGATTTATTCTTTTGTTCTAGACTGATGAAGGATACCTCTCAAGGGGAGTATGTAGTAGTGGTTATCGGTTGGTGTAGTGTATGGAGAATTATTATTTGAAAAGAAAAGGAACAAAGGGGGAGAGAAAGAGAGTTGGATGAGTCTATGGCCCTTTTCCATTGATCTCAAAGGGGGAGAAAGTTAGAGTGATTGAAAAACCATAGTTCAAAAAAGTATTGTAGGAGAGAGTGTTTAGGAGTAAGGGAATATGAGTATGAAGAGTAAAGGGTTTCCCTAATCAGGGGAGTACTGCTTGTTGTAAATTTTATGTTGGTATGCTTTTTTTGTTGATGGTTTTTCAGAAACGGTGTTGCCATCAATGAAAAAGTGGCAGATTGTTGGAAGCTTGAGTTTTTTGTGAGTTGTTTGGGTGTTGTCATTGATGTCAACCCCTTGTGTGAAGAGATTGTTGGAATATTGATGGTGTTGATGATGTCAAGCCTGGATTTGTTGGTATTAGTGTCAACACATTGTACAAGTGTTGTCATTGTTGTCTTACTTCAGTATAGTTGTAGAGGTTGTTGGTATGACTTTTGTTGGGAGAGTTTGTTGATGTTAGAGAGCATTGCGCTATGTTGTGGTGTTGTCATCAATGTTGTCATTGATGTGTTACCTATAAAATTTTCCTTAACTTTTATCTAGGATGCTATCGTCCTTTTCGCCTAAGTCCTATAACTAATCTATGTTCGGGTGGTCTTTTGTTGTTCTTTTCGAACTTGGGCGGGGTTTTTGCAAGTTTTTCAAACCTCTTACTTTACCACCCATCTTATTTGTCCTTCACCAGGTGGTGTTTTTCTACCATGTTTGAACTTCTTTTTTTCTCCCAAGTCAGTGTACCAGTGTTGGGAAACTGATTGATGTGTCATAAGTTGGAATTTAGAAACTTCTCCCACAAGTTATGCCTCAGGCGGTATTCTTGAGATTATCTTGAACCTCGGCAAGGTTTTATTAGGTTCTTCGAACCACCAATTTTTCCACCTAAGAAGAGTTCTTATTGATTAACCCAATTATAGCCAGTTTGGTAATTTAACCAAAGCATTATACAGAAGACAACTAATAATTTCCAAGCATGATATGAACAAGAAATAATAGAGCAATATATGTAAAAACACAAATAGCATCAAAAAGAGATATTTTATTTATATATGTAAAAAAATTTACATTCTACTGGCATAGCCAAAAGCGTTTGGTTCGATTACAAAAATTCAGGTGGTGGGCACAAAAAGAGGCAAAAGAAAAGACATTTCATTTCAGGTGCACAAAGCAAACATCAGAACACAGACACCCTTAGTGACAATTTGCAGATGTTTGATTTGAGTCAGTGACAACAAGTTTTCATGTGACTGGAGGAATTGCACGAATAGTCCCATATCATTCCTCACCACTCTTGTGCGCAACAAAGCCATGACCTCCTCCAGAGTCTCATCCTGGATAGCAGATGCAATGCAAATGGCATTAGCTATCAACCTAGTTTGGGGATAATAGTTGAGTCCATTAATTTCCACCTTGACACGATGATGGAATTCAGGTTTCACCAGGCTCTCCAATGCTCTCATGCCCTAGTCTCAATGGCCATAAGTCCTGATGATTGTGTAGATGAAACTCTCCAACATAGTGGTATAATGCACATGGGCTTGGCTCAGAAATGTCTTGCCAAGGATACTCCGAAGCACTTCTTCCTCTACTCTGCTCTGCACCACAAAGACCTCTTTCAATTGGTCAGAAATGTGCTTGAAAAGCAGACTACACTCGATTTCCTCCAAGATAATGTAGTCATTAGAAAAAAATTCATCACTCTAAGAGCTTTCCATGTTGGATGCAATTGATTGTGGAAGAAAGGTGACACTGGTTGAATTTATAGAGTCTCAATTAGACATGGGTGTATTCTTCTAAGCTTGACAAGATGTTAATTTGATTCACATTTAAGGCTAGCTTGCGTCGATTTGAATTACAATTTCCTATCAGGAAGCTCACACGTGTCATTGCTTGATATTCTTATGTGTTGCATTAAAGGTTGGTGAAATGATTGGTCCTTTGGTGGCTATTTTTGGGGTTATGATAAGATTTCTTTGTTAATATTTATTCCCTTGCAAATTTTTCATTATACTGATCAACTTCCCGAGGGACGTTTGGAATACAAGAAGTTGCTATTTTAGTAACAGCTTTGGTGCCTACCAAAGGTTTTAGCCATACTATAAATTTGAAGTTAAAAATATAGAAAGGACCTTTTTTTAAGATACACCTGGGGGGTGCTATCGAGAAGGAATAACATTTATTGCAGACTGTAATAGCCTGTAATCAGTGTGTTATGAATTAAATGATGCTTAGTATGCTGATATTGGTATTATGCGTATGATATAGTTGCATCTCCTTTGAAAGATGAGCTATATTTCATTTATTTATTGCAGTCTAATTTTTTTTCACTAGTTGGATTTGATGGTCATGAATTTTCAATCTTTGTGTTGATTATAAATGGTTGTGATCTCTGCTACCGCATTAGTTTCATATTTATGAGCTAATGTTTGTCACTTTTTCTACTTTTTGGTTAAAAGCACACATTTTTTTCTTAGGATTAGATTAATTCATTGAAAATCCAGTGAGGGAGTTGTACCTTGACAAAATTCAGAGAAAATCCATAAATGCAATTATGGACTTTTCGGAGCTGTTAGCGGATTTCAATTGGTGTCAAATCTAGGTTTAGAGTCATTGTTTAATTTATCTATCAAGAACCATTCCATTTGCTAACATGATGTATATGATAAGTAATGTTGTTGATGAAGTTGATTTACTTGGTTTCCAAGTGCTTTTAAGAAAAATTGAATAAAGAGAGTTTAGTGCGACAAAGTGGTGTTCAATGTTCTTCTTTGCATTCCTTCATGGTTGAAGTTATGCCCATGCAATTTGGACATGATAAAAAGTGTTTAGAGGTTTTATATCAAAATTTTCAGGTTCTAAATCGTTCTACAGTAGATGTGTTTGACAGTATGTTTGTCTGGTAAAACAAGATGTTTGAGAGAAATGAGATTGCTTCACATTTTTGCGTAGTGAAGGTTCTTGGCTTGTGGATCTAGAAACATGCTTATATTGATTGTATCTACCTTTCCTTGAAGTTTCAAGTCTTGTGGTGCTCTACAAGGTTGTTTGGTGTGTTGGATGTATGTGCTAGTGTCTGGTTGCACATAATTAAGGTATTCTTAAGTTTCAGGTGGTTATAGTAGTAGTGGAAAATAAATTCTAATGATGTGGAATATAATATTTTTTTAGTGTTGCTATGTGGTCTGAGATATGTTTTCTAACCTGAAGAGGCATGTTTGAGGTTGCTTGTTAGTGTTAGCTCAAGTTTGACCATCCTGGCGTGCTAGCGCTAATTGTAGTGAATGCTTGTTGTTTGTGGAGGTGTTGAAAAGCATGTTGATGTAGATTTGGGTCCTATTTAATTTGTGGCATGGTATTCCTTCAATTCTTTATACTATGGAAGTGTTTGGTGTTGACCTATTTGATGCTACAAGGTTGAGGTACATTTGTTTCCTTAAGGTTGACCTAATTAAGATTGTTTTAGGTTGGAGATGGTATAAATACAAGGTGAGTTATTGTATGAATAATGGGTAGAGAATGTGTTTGATGTAAAATATGTGAAAGTGATCAAGTGTGGTGATTTGAGTGCAATCTTTAATGCCTATGACTCACAGATGCAATGAGCAGAAGGTGTCTACATTTTAGTTTGTTGAATGAGTTATTTGTGCTTCAGTGGAACTGTAGCTTTTCCATAAGAGAGATGCATTTTTAGAAGTTTAAATTGTTAGTGAGACAACATTCTTCTAACTTCTTTCTTTGGACAGTGAGTCCTTTGGAAATGACCCTTATTTTTTTTGGGTAGTGAGCCCTCTGATAGTGAGCCTATTGTATTCAGTGTTGCTATTACTTTATATTGTGAGCTAATCCTCATCATGGTTTTCCCCTTCTTGGGTTTTCCATGTAAATCTAGTGTTCTTATGTGTTTGGATGTGTTTGCATTATTGTTTCTCATGTTTACATTCTACTAATGCATGATAAGGGTTTAATGGTTGTTAAGGGTTTAATCTAGCTAATACAAAACTGAATGTTAATGAGTTTTTTAATGCCTTAATGCACAACTAATTCACACCCCCTCTTAGTTGTATTTTCCATCTAACACACACCACACTATTTTTCCTTATGGTTTTAGATTTATGTTTTTGAAGGTGGTATGTCTACTCAATCCAAGTTTCAAATGATTTTGTGCACCATCAATGGTCTTGTAGATGACAGTGTCTTGTCTATGTTTTTGTAACCTAATTTTCTGGTTTGTTGGTGTCTAAATGATCTTCATCACCAAGTACTTGATCAAATTTGTGTACATAGGCTATATAATGCATGATGGAATATCTTTGGACTCTCTAAATACTCCATAAGCTAGTATGTGAACCTCCCTTGTAGAACAATATGTCTATAATTATTATTTTTGGGTATAAGGTGTTTTCACTAGCATGAATTGATTTGAAATAAAAAAGGAGTGCATAGTAGTGTTGTTACAAGCTATATCAATTTTTTGGAATGATCCACACAGAGTTTCTTAGTCTCTTTGGTACCACCTTGGTCTAGAGCTGATGTTTGACAATTTACTTGCTTACCAGGATGACTTGTCAAAGAAGGACCTAATGAGATTCACTCTCAAAGAAGGATACATGAAGATTTAGGAATTACAACATTTTTCAATAATACACTATACTAACTGAGGTGTTAAAGCTCATTTCCCTTTTCTTTTCACAACTCACTACTTCAATTCATCTTCACACATCTCCACTCACTCACACATCTTGCGTCTAATTTGGTCTTGCATTTATATCCTCTACAAGATCTCAAAACAACAGTTAGGACAACCAAAAAAGAATACAAACAATAACATCAATAAGTCAACCACAAAATCATAATGCGGTCCTATCTAGAAGATAGAGAGGATAAAAATTAATCTTATTACATCTTCAATGTGATCTCAAACAACAAATATGCTAGTGCACATCAACCCAAGTTGACAACAAGGAAACATGTAGCACATAACCAGTCGGCCCAAAAACATACATCCAACATAATTTACCTAATGTGGTTTTGAACAAGATAGTTCAAGACCCAAATGCATCTTAACAAAACTTTATATGCTAGCAAAAACCCCCAAGCATACAATGCAAGCAAGATAACAAGCCCTATCAGCCAAATATCCATTAATTTCCTAGAAAATCAACTCAACATAATATACAACATCAAAGGGATCAAAAATTGACTTGTAGATCACAAAGAGATGTTCCATGAACATCCAAAAACACTTACATACACTTATTTCACACCAACATGCCACAAACAACCACCACAACCTAAAAATAAGAAGAACACTTCATCCCAGAAGCACATAATTCACAATCATGAGATAAAACATTAACAAATCAACTTGCGGTAAACACGATTACATGAAAATTGAATTGAGACACTGAACAAGCATTGAGAGTGCGTCCACCAAGCCACAAGAGTAGAAACATAAATGCAAATAAATGTGGAGCATTTTCCATACTAGTCCAAACAACCAACAAAACTGCCAAAATATTGCAAGTAGCAGAAACCTCCTTGGCAATGCTAAATAGTTACTAGACAAAGGAATATAAGCTAAATTATTAGAAATTTAAAACAAACTTAAAAATAAAAAAGGAAAGAATGAAATTAAATTATATAAATAAAATAATATTATTATAAGAAAAAGTATATTGAATAATTATAATTTTAATGTAATATACTAATATGTCATAGAAAAATATTTTACTATAAAAATGTGAAAGGGCTAGAATGAAAGGAGTGCCAAAATAGGAGAGGAAAGGGGAAAAGATGGGGAGAAATGGAAAGGGATAACACAAAAAAATGAAAGGTGGGAGATGGGAGGAAGGCAAGAGATCTCAACACTTAAGGACCAAGGAGGAAAGTAGAAACACAACAGGGGGAGAGAGGAAGGAGAGTGAGAGCAAGGGAAAGGATTGACCACAAAGGGAGGAACAAATTCAAGGAAGGGGGTGATGGAAGTTTCTAAGGCTAGATAACAAGGGTTTCCACAAAAGGTTGAGACTCTAACCATCATCTCTATTAAGGTTAATGGGTTGATTTCTAATTTATATGTCTTCCATAATCTTCCTCTTAAAAATTTGTCTTCTTTGTACAATACCTGCATGTTTTCTAAATAGATATGGTGTTGGTTGATGAGGAGTGATTAGAAAGGGTTGATTTAAGAACCCATTCATGTTTGATGTCAGCACAATTCTCTTTTATTCTTGTGCTAAAATGATATTATTTTTCACCTATATAGGGTGTGTCATAAGAACATACAACCTTGTAGACTCTCGATTCAAGGAATATGTCCCTATAGTCTTAGAGCAAAGGCATACAATTTTTCACTATAAAAAATCGCTTGAAGACACATCAAAGTCATTTTTGAGAAGGATCTTGGAGATTTTGTGGGAAATTCCTTCAATATAGAGAAGGGAAGCACTAGAAAAAATTGTAGGTTTGGCAGATATGGTGTTGGAATAGAACCTTACCTTAGCTTGGTTAAGGGCTTTCAAGATTTTCTTACTTGTGTACCCATTCAACTTGAAGACTTTGTGAAGATGGGACAACTCTTTGTCCAAATTTTCTTCATCACAAATCCAATAGGACCTCATGTCTAGGGTTTTAAGGACACCACTTTTTGGCTAGGGTAGTGATGAGAAGAAGAGTGAGGGTAGAGGTTAGTGTGGGTCACTTTGTGAAAAACACAATGACCTAGAGAGCCATCTAATTTTTAATGAGTAAGATGTCAATGAAAAAAAAGTTTTCCTTTAGATTCAAGTTCCTTGGTGAAGGAGATGCAATGGGCTAAGTTGCTGAGGTGAGCATGTAATTCTTCTAACTTTTCAAGGTTGTGTGGCTAACAAATGTTGGTGTCATCCACATAAAGTTTCCACCATCTCGGTTTAAGGGGAAAGGGGAAAAGTGCCACTTTTTCAAAATGCTCCATGTAAAGGTTAGATATGAGTGGAGAAAGAGGGGAAATCATAGCTACACCATCAAATTGTTCATAGATAACTCCTTGAAAAAATGTTGATCTTAGGCATAATTATACAAGGGTGAAAATCTAATCATTTAACTTCTGCCTAACAATCTCAATCGAGTCAAGGATGGGGACCTTGATGAAAAGGGGTAAAACATCAAATATCACCAAGAGGTCATTATTTTCTAACTATACATCATTTATGAAGTCCACAAATTGGGTGAAAAAATAAATTATTTATTCTATAGCTCTTTATTATCCCAATGATGGATCACAAAGTGTGATATGAAATGTTGATGCAAAAACTCGAACAAAATCGAATCTAGAAATAATATAATTTATCAATATTATGTAATTCATTATTATCACAAGTATATGCTCGGAAAAATCATGTTTTTTCTTAGTAAAAGGTCTCTTATTTTAGACAAATTTTCCTTAAAATGTGGTGCAAAAATTCATTCTTCATACTATAGGAAATAATTTAGAATTCAATGTATTTGGTCTTTAATGTTCTGAAATAGGTCATAAATCAATTAGAGAAAGAATGATCTTCTCTTTCAACCCTCTTACATATTTTTGGTGGTATTGGTCATACTTATGTGCTTAACCTTCTATGCATGGAGTGATGCTATTAAATGATTCTAGTATGATTTATTTATATCTCTTGACCATGAATTTTCTTAGCTAAGGGGTTCTCTTACACCTAGTTTTAAACTATTATGCACATGCTTTTTGATTCAAGAAGGATGAATATAAGAAGGATGAATATAATTTATGAAAAGTGTAAAATTTTACTAATATTATTAGTTAAGTTACAATGCCCCCAAAATAAAGAAATATGTCAATGTTTAATATTTGTATTGAACAAATAATATTAAAAAATATTTATAGTTAGCTCTACAAGTATAAGTATTATGTCTTATTAAGATTTAAAAAACCATTTAATTTTACACTAAACATGTGATTTATCAATAGTTAAAAATTTATTATTTAAAAGGGAAATTCTTTTGTCTTAATGATATAAGGGTTCTAAACTATATATTCAATAGAATCCATTTGAATTCCTTAATATAGATGATTAATTGCTTAAATTTCATCATAAATTCTATAAATAGTGGATCCTTGTGATGTATTCAACTTTCTAAATATTTTAACTATCTTTTTATTACTTTTTGAGCCTTAGATTAGAGTAATTGGCACACCGTTTTCTTGAACTTTTAGTTGAATTTTAGTCCATATAGCCAGTTATAAATCAAAATTAATTTATGGATTAGAATAAATTCAAAGGAGTGTGTTAAATTCTAGGACAATATATTATGGAGCTTATTTGATTGATGAATAATTTTATAAATTTGAATTGTTAAAGAGGATACCAAGTTGATTATCCTTATGGTTGTGGATGATTGTTTTGATCTTGATGGTTTTTTTATCATAAATTATCAAAAAAAAAATCTAAATTAATGTTGCATTTGTTTTTTGTTTCATGAAGGTGTTATCTCAACACTTAATATCAAGGAAACATTGAATTGTAGTTTTAATTTGATGTATAGTTGTGGATCATTGATCTTTATATCAAGGATTTTGAATTTATTATCAATAATTGTTAGAGATATTCAAAATTTTATACTTGAATATATCCTATCATTTGAATATTTTAAGTTTTAATTAGGATAAATCTTTTGTAGATGATCATGCTTATATTGGATTGCCAAATTTTAAGTTGTTATTTAGCATAATTTTTATGTCACATATTTTTTGTTTGAACAAATTTCAAGATACATAGATTATTGGTTGCATGTAGGATTGCATGCACATGTGTGCAGACATACATGTACATGTGCATGTATGCATGCACACACATGGTATTTTAGAATGTAACTACAAAAAGAGCAATATGTTAAAAGAAATTTTACCTCATAATGTTATTTAGATACTAATGATATAGATAGAGATATGTACATTTAGAAAATTATTTTCTCATTCATTAAAGACATAAAATAAGATAATTGCATTTAGATTTTGATTTAGTATAGAAAAATAGCATGCAATATCTACAATTTATAAATAAATTTAGAATTCTCAAGATAAAAAATCTAATAAGGTATAGTTTCCACATATCTAACATGTACCATTCACACTTATAATGAACATATTAGGAATGGAAAAATTAGGAACATCAAACACACAAGTGGAAACCATGTATTACCATCATATTAAGTACCTATAGAGATTTGTAGTACATGCATTTTTTGAATCCTTGCCTAAACATCTTTAGCTACAAAGAACATGACTGGTGGAATTTAAATCGTAGTTAACATGTTCTATTTTTTTATCTAAAGAGAAGGTAGATTGTCATATAGTTAATTATTTCTTTCATATGGTTTTGGTAATTCTAACAATATTGTATGCTAAATATTTAAAAAATGATGAAATAGAAATATACTTCTAGTAAAATTTCTACACATTTCTATATTTTTTTACAAAACTTGAACTAATATAAATAGCTTTTTCTTCTCAATAATATATAGTGAAATTAATTATTTACAATAATAAAAGATTATATTCTGCCTTAAAAATGTCATTTAAAAAAAAAAAAAAAAATTAAAAGTAGGTTGAATTTAGTTTAAATTTTGGTATGTCTATAATATGCTAATTTATAAATAAGTAACCCTTTTACCACTAAGCCACTATAACATGGAGAAAATATATAAAATTAAAAATAAACTAGTTTTATTAGCATGCGCTCAATGTTTAGTGCTTTGGTGGGCATTGATAGCATTTTTGAAACAATCCAAAAGTATGGACTTGTTTTGAAAAGTTTGTCATACTTGCCCAACCTCCAAATCCAAAACCAACTACAAAAACCCAAGATGCCACAAATGTACTTATTCCAAATATCACCTTCCCTTTTCGTTGCATATTTTCACTTTTCATCTGCACATAAATAACATTCACATGAACAAATAATTCAATATCATTGTTTATGCATAGAAAATTTAAATGATCTTAAGAGAAAAATATTTTTACTCTTAATATAATGATATATATTATATCGACACCAATAAATTACTTTTAAAAGTAAAATATATGAGCTTGGTCTAAAAATTATGGAAATTTACTTAAAAAGGGCATCCTCAACTAATGTGGTTACCAATATTAAGTTCATTCATCACTTTTTAAATTAATAATATTACTTCAAAAATAATAAATAATAATGTATGTAATATATCTTTCTCTTCTTACATATTTGTAATTTTTTTTTAATAATTTTAAATTAATGGTGAGATAATTATAAGATTAACAACATAAATCTCATAGAATTCTCTCAATTTACAAGTAATCACACTTCCATTTTAAGAAAATTAAAATAGCATATAATTTTTTAGATGAATATATTTTTTTATTGATAATATAATGACAATTCATAACATTCTTTTATGAGAACTATCAATTTTGGTATACATTTAAAGTCTTTTATCTCTATTGTAAAATGTATCATAAAAGTTACTCTTATTTTTTCTTCCGACTATCTAATCATTCATATTCCATATCCTTTCGTAAATAAAAGTGTTAATCATTATCTTATCAACAATAACATCTTTGTGATTTTTATTGAAACAATGCAATCATTATCTTTCTCCTTAGTACACCACCATTATAGTTGACCTTGAATTAAATATTTTCACTTTAATAGATATGGTCTTAGACGTGAATAAATATAATAATTTTAAATTTTAAAAATAAATATATTTTAAATCTTAATAATATTAAATAATTATACATAAATGATCTAATATTTAATGAGATGTTGACTTAGTGATCAAAAGATTGCATTCTCTTAAGAGTAAATCAATGATGTGAAATTTGAAATAAAATCTCAATTTATACTTGCAAGAGATGAATGAAGAGTTGGATAAAAAAGGAAATTTGATTTATCATTATTTTATGAATAAGAGTGGATATAATCTAAAATTAAAATGTATTGATAATATTTCAATATTAACAATGAGATTAAAGATTATTTTAATTTTGACTATAAATGTCATAGTGGTCCAAGAATCAACTTGTGCCATTTATGAAAATACATGTTTCTTGTTTTTATATGAATATCTCTATATAATATAAGTCTAAAATAATATAGAAGCTAGGTTTGGATTTTGTAGGGCCCTAAAGGAAGAGATTCAGTTAAATTAATATAAATACTTTTCTCCTAGATTCTTGTTTAGTTTATGTATTAGGATTAAGGCTTAACCTTGTGTGGAAAATTAGAAAGAGTTTGAATCCAATATACACTGTTAATAAAAAATTAATTTAAAAATTAATCATTTACGTTTTTAATAATAGCTTTTGCACTTTCTTATGAGCATCGAATGTAGTATCATCAACTATTTAGGTATTTTATTACTCTTAAGATGAATAATTTAAATTGAATAGGTTTAGTCAATTCCTTTTTTAACTTCTCTAGATAATTCAACCTCTTAATAAATAAGTTTTATAATTTTATTATGACAATTGAATAGTTTCTTGTGAGAAATGAGTTACAACTAGTCAAATAATGAGCTTGAACATTATCATAATTTTTTGATAGATCCCTAGGGGTTTCAACTATGATACAATCAACACATTATATTCTAATTTAGTTTTTTTCTCATCTAGGAATACTTGAAGATTATAAAATCAAAATATTCAAATAGATCTCATCTTTTGTGCTCATAAGATTTCATATAATTATTATTCACAATGCATTAAGATCTTACATGTTTAATAATGAATGGGACCTTGAAATGTTACCTTTTTATATTTTTTGTGAGTATGGACTATAAAATTAATTTTAGAGATACAAACTACACCTTCTCACATAGTAAATAACAAGATGCATTTTAGGTTTTATAATTGTGTGTTCATGCTTAAATCTTATAACTTTTTAGGATGAAATGGATAGGATTAATGAGTTCTTAGTAGTGGTGTTTTTTGTGAATTCATACTAACATTAGTTGAATTGCATCTTTTATTTTCATATTCTAGGAAATGTTATATGAAAATTTATATTTTGGTATGAAACTTGACTTGAGTCATTAAAAAAGTTTGTGAAGTTGCTACAAAGTTGTTTCATTTATTACAAAAAAGCATTGTGCTTGCTAGAAATTGATTGGTTGCTATATAATTTATTATATAGAAGATGTTCTATAGTAACATTCTTCTAATATGTTGTGGAAGTTAGAATCTCTATGACTCTAGTTTTCCAATCACCTAATTTCTAAGTAGATGGAGATTTATTTTATTGGTTGATTATCACAACCATATAGAATTTTGTTTGGATTTTACCAAGTTTTGTGTTATTCTATTATTTTTTATTAGAGGTAAAGCAGGTTTTGAAGGGGCCATGAAACCCTTTACAAAAAAGGAAAGCTATTCAAAAGATAACCAAACAGATCAACCAACAACCAACATGCAGTAAAACATCAACAAGACAACTGCCAAAAAGAAGGAACAAAAACAAAAAACTACATATTCTTCAAAATATTAGCAGCTTCCATGTCACTCTCAATTATCTTCTGATGCACATCCATAACTTCATAAATCTCTTTGACAAGGACCCCAACTTGCATCTTAGTCTTGTTGAGAGTTCTAGCATCGAGCCCCAAAACATTAACCTCTTTAATCAAAACATCCTACGAACCAACAACCTTATCAACCGAAGGTTCCTCCACCACCTGCCTATCCCCAATAGCTTCCTTATCACCATGAGCTCCCTCCATCCATTTCTTAGCCTTCTCATTGAGATTAGTAAGGCCCTTAGCTTCATTCCTCATAGCAAATTTAGTCACTTCAACAACCTTGTCCAACTTCATGTGAACTTGGTCCATTTGCTCTTCCAAGGTCACAATTCTTTGTTCAAAAATCTGCTTCAGCTTAAGCATCTCCTCAGCAACAATATTTAAAGCATCATACAACTGGTCAACTTGAGTTTGTAGAGAAGACTGCGAAGATTCCCTAGCTTTTCCCACAACCCCCCGAACCCTCACATTGGTCATATTAAGCCCATGAAAAGCCCATTTGAACAATCTAAACAGGGAAATAGTACCCTCCTTTGCCAGACCCAAAACATTAGGTAGATCCTCCCTATTAAAATTCAACACATATGTGGCCTCCACTTCACTCTCCTGGGAAGTACTATTCATTTCTTGGCACTTAGAAACCTCTTTTCCTTTAGCCTCAGCCACCAACATTTGTATTTTACGAAGAGAGCTCGCAATATCATCAGCCATCGTCCTCCTATTATGCTTCTCCATACCCTCATCAAGGGTTTCCATAGCCTCCTACCCTCCATCAACCTTCGAAGGAGAATCAACTGGGTCCTCCTGCACAGGGCTATCTGACTGCTTAAGCAACTTCTTTTTGCTACCATCCTTCAATCCTTTCTTCCTCTTAGACCCTGAAATAGGGGACGAAGGAGTCACCCCCCAACAACATCAATCATTTCTTTCAAGAGGGTAGAGGGAGAAGCTAACCTTGTTTTACAAGGTTTCATACCAACCCCTTCCTCACTACAAGTCTCATATTCCATCAAATCATAAGCAGATTTACCTTTACCACTCTTACCTAGAGTAGGGGGTTGCAAATAAACTTCCATAGAAGCCACATAATCCTCATCCTCATCCGACCCAAACTCCTCCTCCAAAACCACTTTCTTCTTTTTCCCTTTCAAACTAGTCACAAGTTCCTCCTTCGACACACTCTCATACTCCAAGGCCCACTCCTTTTTCTTTCGTTTAGGAGCCCTTTTAGGCTTCTTAGGAACCACATAAGCCTTGGCATAATCCGTAATTAGAAGAATTAAACCAACATGTAGCACAAGATTTTTAGGGTTTCTTTTATGATCCTTAAGATCACTCTCCAAAGAAGCCAAAAGATAGAAAGGAAAGGAAACTTTCTTCTTATGTCGAAAATGATTCAAAAGAACCAAGTGATAACCATTAATAGTAGAGAACCTACCTTCTAAGGTTATGTACCTCATCAATTCTTCAGCAACATCTCCCCACAAAGCTTTGATGGAGTTGCACAAGTATCCACCACTTTTAGCATGCTCGAGCTTCCTTTGTTCATCCTCTTTAAAGAAAATCTGCAATTTAGCATTATATACCTTCTTATCTCTATACACCTTTTTGCCCTTCGTGGAAAGACTAATAATGGTTGCTATGAAGTCCTCATTGATGTCAAATTCAGTACCACTCAACTTTAGAACCCTATTATTCCATCCCTTGACAAACGACTCCGTAGCCTATGGATCATTCCCATGGAGCTACTCCAAGTATGGTGTTAGCCCACCCCACTATAATCTTCTCCATACTTCAGATTTAGTTTTCAAGGTGTCACAGGAAAATGGCTCTACCCTGTTTCTATCTCCACCCATACATCACAAACTTAGCAAAACCCAAGAGCTTGAGGACTTTATAGACAATTAGGAGAAACCTCGAGAATAAAGGCAAGTAAATACCCACAATCTGTGTGACAATGACATGGTGGTAGAGAGTGATAATTAACCTTGAAGGCCACCCCATATGGAGATTACTCGAATTACGATAAGCCCAGGCACAATCCAACTCACAATCACTCTAAAGGAAAATCTGCCATGTGAATAGGGCCACGTGAACTCAGATCATCATGAAGCCACCATCCAACTTAGCACTTTGATAATTATTATTAAGACAAGCAAGTGCCTCAATAGGAAGGGGATCATCCACATCCCAAAACCTATAGCTGCTAACACCAAAATTAGCAAAGACATCCGCAAGACCATTGTCCTCCTTGAAAATATGAGAAATATAAAATTCATCAAATGAATTTAAAATTTTAATGGCATCCAAAATAAGGGGTTCAACACTCCAAGAGGGGGCTAAAGATTTCTTCAAGTTGTTGATAATATTTAACGAATCTCCCTCAAGCCACACCTTTCTAAAGCCTTTAGATTGAGCCAACTTCAACCCATGATAGGTTGTAGACACTTATTGTGCTATTCTATTGTTACAACCATGTGGAGATTTATTTGGATTATAGCTAGTTTGAAATTGGTTAATTGTTACAACTACATGTAGTGTTTAAAAAAAATAAGCTTATTGTAGATTTTTCTAGTTGATTACTTCAACTATAATAAATATTTGTTTACTCTAGGGTTTGTTGTGAGTACTTCTCTTTATATATCTTTCTTCATTTCACTTACAAGGAGATGAGTTTTTGCAAATGTATTTTATAAATTTTATTAATTCAACAATAAATTATGCTTCTAGTCACTAAATGACATATGCACATGGGAGAGGTCACACACTATTAGATTTATGTCAAAGGGCCTACTTGGGAATACATTTGACCTCTGGGTAGTTAGTTCATTTATATCTCTACTTAAGAATTCTAATGTATGCATAATTTCCTTTTCATTAATTTAATAATATTATTGTTTATATTAATTATAATGTGTAAAATTTTAATGCAATGTTGTTATTTGAATATACTTGTAGTTTTCTTATTTTTCATTATGTGATATTTATCAATGTGGTTTATAGTAATTTTAAATCTTTGTGTCCTCATATGAGTAATTGTAGTTTGATGGAAATGCCTTTTATAGTTTTTGATAATATAAGTTGCATTTATAGGGTGCAGTACCCTTAACACAAGAAGCCCCACGGGCTAGAGTTCACTAGTTCATATCAAAAAAAAAAAAAAAATAGTAACATCAAATAGATAGGACTGCAGACACAACACATAAATAGCAGAACAAAAAACCCTAAGGATCGGACTAGTCCCACACCACTACCTAGCTAGGTTCTCCCATTCCTCCATGAGTAATTTGAACACATCCCCACTAGTTTGGCTGGAGCTAGGATCAAACTTAGTTGTATTCTTCTTAACTTCCTCCTTCAACACAACAGAGAGAGTCATTGTCAAGTGGTGGATAACCTTTATGGTAAAGCAGGTGATCCTATTTAGCTTCCTCTCTAGGGTGCAGGCATTGGCCTGTAGGGCTTTGTAGTCATCTTCTACACCATCATCTAGCTGATTAGTCTCCTCTTTCCCAACTTGATGATTGGAGGAGTCTAGAGTGGACTCCTCCAAAATCATCTTATTAAGTTCAGGAAAGTGGCTCGACCCCTCCACATAGTCCTCAGCTTCCTCTGTGGTGTCATGTTTGTTATTTGTGTGCTCATTTCCCTATTCAAAACTGCTAGAAATTTCATCAATATGGACCTTGAGTTTTTGTTTTGCCACCTGATTGGACCTCCTGACACTAGCAGGTTCCACACTAGTCTCCATACCCATGGCCGCCATACTATCCCCCTCCCCAAATTCTTTGGTTTCAGTATCACCCTCCTCATTCTCCATCTTGGGCTCTTCCACATAAAAGGAAATACCTTTTTTTCTTTTTTCAGTTCAGGTTTGACCTTGCCAACCTATTTTCCCACCTTCTTGATAGGAGTATTTTTCAACTTGCACAACCCTACAACAACATTAGTCTAGGATTTTCTTGGGTTACCCTTTTTCTTTTTTCCAGGTTGCTTGGGTTTAATGTCTCCCTTTTATAGTTATCTTCAATAGATTAAAAAAAAATTACCCTGGTTAATTGACTATTTGAGTACTTAAATTCAATTTCTACTCTTGGACTCCTTTAGGATTAGCTCAATATTCCTCTTTAACTCTATTTTAATAGGCCAACACTATTTGTCTAAAATCACACCATGATTGAAAAATGTATGGGAGGTTCAAAAAACCAATTGTACCAAAATATCTTTGTGAACTATTAGTAGAACTCCATATGAAGAAGCAATAAAGGAATTGTGGTTCCTAATTTTTCTTACTTTAGTGGAACAATTAAAAAAATTGTGTTTTCGTTACCCTCTATTAGTTATGTTTCCCTACACTTGGATTTTCAATAGATCTCTTCACATGCAACTATTTCTTCATGATGAACTAATAACATTTTATGTTGAAATGATTCTCCTTGATACATGTCATCCTTCAATTTCTTGTTGCTTAGATTTTACAAAAAAAAAATCTAACACTTACTTTTTCTTGATGTGGCCTTTGATGTAAATTAATTTCCTTTGAATTTTAACATCTTGATGCTTTATTGTACCTTCGCCTTTTTCCATTATTGTTTAATCTATTCCACAAAGTTCTCATTCTTTTTTTTGATCCGTAAGGTGAGAATTTTATTGATAAAAGAGAGATTTACAGTATCTGCTAAGCAGGAAATTTTCAAGATAATGCCAACAGCCAGCCAAAAAATAACCAAACGAGGAGAACCACAGCTCTGTATAGTTCCAAAAGCAGGAAGTAGAGATGAAAGGAGGAGAGTAGACATAGGATTATCCGCAAAATACAAAAGATATTTAACATAAGTTCGAAGCAACCAAGTGAAGCATGGCTAGAGCAAAAAACCAGACGAGACTCCAACACCACCCTAATTTACCAGAAACCATTTAACTCTGCAAATTGAATGAATCCTTCCAAGCAATCCAGCCCATCCCCCGGCTCCATCTTCAGTTTACGCTTCAGAAAACCCACCGCCACCTCTGCGAGCATTCGATGCCTTGATAAAGCGGGCCCTTTGAGATCTAGGAGAAAAGGAAATACCTTGAATGCTTCATCCGACACCCAAAGAGAAGCAAGATCTGCTGGCCGCGAAATTCCCTTACCAATGAAGGCCGCCTTCAGAGTTGTTTCGATGCCTCCAAGCAGGTCGTCCCGGAAAAGACAAACCATCAAGTCCAATGCCTCCGCCTTCGGGGTTTCAATATCCAGGAGCATGGCAAGAAACCGGGATGAGATACTCGTGTTATCTCGGGTGAACTCATTCCTTTCTAGATGTCCTTTGCCAAGGACCATCTTCACAGCAGCCGTCGTCGCCGGGTCATCCACAAGCAGAATGCGATTTAAACGCAGATCCGAGACCTCACGAAAAGCAATTTGCCTTTCCTTAGCCACTAACGAGATTGGGGTATCGGCGCCGAAGGATTCCAGACCTTCGGCCGAGATGAGGATTGTGAACTTAGACATCGATGGTTTCTCCATTAGCGAACAGATTACAGTCGCTCCCTGCAACAAAACCACAGCACACAAAACAACCAAGCAAAACCCATGTCTTTGAAAAGACATCATTAGCTAAATAAGAGAGCCCGAATTATTATCCGTCAGGCTACCTACGGACCTGAATAATGGCAAAGCAAACAAATGTCTTTGGCATGAGATAAACTGCCGCCACCGTCCAACAACTAGAAATCATGATGAAAGCAATGAATGAAGAACCACACGGCATGACCACGAACATGACGAGGGAAACAAAGCCTGACGTGTCATTAACAACGCCAGGATGACTGGACCCTGCATGCCACCAATCCGAGTCTAGAAGAAACATAGGAACTGAAACAACCATCTGCCAACTCACGTCCACCCTGGCCACCTCAACCCAAGTAAGGGGCGAGGGGGAGCCCACCCAACCTCCCACAAAGAGATACATTCAATGACATACTTTGAAACCAGGACCAACAACACCCAAATTAGACAGAAGATCAGCCTCAGTATTTCCCTCCCTGAGAGTGTGATTTAGCATGACTTGCTCGAAATAGCTTAACTGATCCAGAGCCACCCCCAAAAAAACCCCTAATTTCCAATTGTGAATCTTCCTTAACCTTAGAGCATTAATGACAATTGTTGAATCCCCTTCAATTACCAGGTTTTTGATGCCTAACTCTTTACTTAGATTAAGACCAAGAAGAAGAGCTTGAAATTCTGCTACATTATTTGTGCCAACTACAAGAGGCTGAGCCAGTTCCCCTAAAATCGATCCTGTGCTAGATCTTATTATGCAACCAGCGCCTGATGGACCCCGATTCCCTATGGAGGCGCCATCAAAGTTTAATTTTGCCCAGCCCGGTTCGGGAGGGATCCACTTGATGTTTTTACGTTGTTCAGCAGAGGTTGCAATACCTGAACACACTACAGGAGGAGGTTTGATACCACTCCAATGTTTCATGATCCAGGCATCCCAATTTGAAAAGTTAAGATTCTTTTGTGCCTCCTGCAATTGAGAATTGAACAGTTCAACAATGCATGTCTCTATCTTGCACTGTAGTCTTGGGATAGACAGCTCTTTATCCTGAAAAAGACGTCTGTTTCTTTCCTTCCAAACTTCCCATAAAAGGATTGAGTGGCTCATTTTCCAAATATCTCCAAAGACGGGCTGACCAGGACATGGCCAAGAATTTAAACAATCTAGAAGAGTGACTAGGAGAGTAGAGGACCACCTTAATTTAGATCGTAACCAACACCATATATGTTGAGTATATGTGCAATTCAAGAGAAGATGATTCACGGTCTCCTCTGCCTTATGACACAAAGGACATCTGGTTGGGCCATGGTAACCCAATTTGACAAACCTGTCGCCTGTGAGAATCCTCCCCTGAGCAGCTGCCCAAGTAAAAATCCCTGCTTTCGGTAAGCAAACCTTATTCCAGCAAAGATCCCGAGGTAAATCTGAATTTGATTCGAATGATGCTGAAAGCACCTTGTACCCAATCTTGACTAAATAGACCCCATTTGGGGCAGCATCCCAACGCAGTCTATCTTCCCCCTTTCTGACCCATAATCTATGACTTGCTAGCATTCTCTCAAATAAAATGGTTTCTTGATCACCCAAGTTCAAACATCTCACAGATTTCCATTTCAAAATACCATCCTCCACTAGCCCCGTGAGATCAATGTAATCCCTTACTTTCGAACCCCACATCTGCTTGGTCTTCTCCATTACTCTAGAGAGTTCCGGAATATTTGCTAATACAGAATGACCTTCCCACGAATCCTCCCAGAATAAAGCCTCCTTACCATCCTTCACTTCCCAAGTAAGGAAATCCGTAATCAAATCTCTGCAAATTTTGATAAAATTCCAAATACGAGACCCAGTAGGAAGAGTATTTGCGGTGAAGAAATAATTTGGTTCATTAGTCAGATATTTTGCTCTGATAATCTTTACCCACTTAAGATCCGGTCTGGAGTGGATAAACCAAACAAGTTTAGCCCCCAAAGCCTTATTTTGCCTGGAAGCGTTTCTCAAGCCCGTCCCATCATTCATACGCTGCTCACACACCTTCTGCCACTTTATGAGAGGGATTTTCTTTTGATCTGAATTGCCTTTCCAAAAGAAATCTTTCATTACCTTATTTAAGTCTTTGCACGCTCCACCGGATAATTGAAAGCATGACAACATATATATTGGGAGGGTAGAAATAACAGATTTCAACAAAGTTAACCTGCCTACCCATGAGAGCCATCTATTCTTCCACGAAGAGAGTCTTTCTTTACATCTAGACACCATTGAACTCCATGCACTACTACTTTTGATACCTTTGTCCAAAGGAAGGCCCAGAAATTTACATGGTAGTTGCCCCAATTTGAATCCTACGATGCGTAAAATTTGAACCTCTCTGGAACAATTTGTGTTAAAGAAGAAGACTTTAGATTTTGCCTTACTTACTTCTTGCCCAGAAGCCTTGGAATAATCTTCCAACAGATTTTTATAACTTTGAGCCTCCTTTGCCGATGCTTCACCAAAGAGCATTGTGTCGTCCGCAAATTGTTGATGGGTGATATTTGGAAGGCTGCTAGTTACTTGAAGCCCACGAATCCCATCGACCTTCCTTGCGTTTTCAATTGATCTCCCTAGAGCTTCAGCCATGATTATGAACAGGAAAGGGGATAATGGATCCCCCTGTCTCAAACCTCTTGAGGCTATAAAGTAGCCTTCCGGGGATCCATTAATCAGAATAGAATATCTCGGACTCGCGATCCAGCCAAAGATCCAATTCAACCAGTCCTTCTGAAAGCCAAAGGATTCCATAACTTTGAAGAGAAATCTCCAATTCACTTTATCATAGGCTTTCCTTATATCTAACTTCAACAACATAGCCGATTTATTCATTTTTTGAATTGAATGAATAACTTCTTGGGCAATAATTATACCATCAAAGATTGAGCGATCTGGAACAAAGCTTGTTTGTTCCTCAGATATAATAAATGGAAGAATTTTTTTGAGTCTATTGGCAACCACTTTGGCCAAAATTTTGTAAATTGTGTTGCATAGCGATATTGGGCGGAAGTCTTCCCAATGTTCAGGTTTCTCTTTCTTGGGTATCAAAGCTATCAAAGTGTTGTTCGCTTCCTTTAAGACCCTTCTGTTCAACCGGGAGTCTTCAATGGCTTCCCAAATTTCCTTGCCCAAAAAATGCCAGCAATTCTGAAAGAAGGCGGCCGGGAAGCCGTCCGGACCAGGGGCTTTTTCCGGCTGCATCCCAAAAACAGCCTCTTTCACTTCCCCTTCTGAGAATTTTTCATTCAAAGACCTTACTTGGGTTTGAGAGACCAATTTCGGAATATGTTGCAAAAAGGCATTCTGAGCCTACCCATTTGAACCATCCCAATCATTGAGCAAATTCTAAAAATAGTTTACCGCTGAGACCTTAATGTCTTCCATGTTCTCCAACAAACTACCATCTCCCCCTTTCACACAAGAAATTCTATTAACTTCTCTTCTAGCTCTTGTAGAGTTGTGAAAAAATTTCGAATTTCTGTCCCCTGATTTTAGCCACAATTCCCTGGATTTTTGCCTCCAGAAGATTTCTTCTTTGGAAAGTAAGTCATTGAGCTTTTTATTGAGAGCCTGTTCTTTAATGTAACAAGTTTCGTCCATCCCACTTTTCATTATTTCATCTGCTAAAGAGGCTAACTCTGCCTTAGTTTGCGCTTTCTCTTCAAAGATGTTTTTAAAGCAAACTTTGTTCCAGTGCTTTAAACGTTGCTTGAGGTATTTTAACTTTGAAATCACATTGAATAGGCTTGAACCCTCTCTTGGGCATTCCTTCCACCATTGTTTGAGTAAAACAAGCACATGAGGATCCTTGAACCACATCATTTCAAATTTGAAGGGACATCTTGTTGGACCCTTTTCCCCTTCAATGAGTAACTGTATTGGGAAATGATCGAAGCCAGTTCCAGAATTGATCTTGCTCTCTAAAGAAAAAGGAAACTGGCCCAGATTGCCTTTAAAGAAAAAACGATCTAATTTTTCCGCAATACTACCAAACCCTTTTCTACGGTTCGTCCAGGTGAAAGTGCCATTGTTTATAGGAATTTCCAATAGAGAATTTCTCTCCACAAAACTGCAGAAGTCCTTTTGGGACTGCAAGACTTTACCGAAGCCCCCTTTCTTGTCTTCCATTTTGAGAATGGCATTAAAATCCCCCCCTAAGATACTGGGATCATGCAGCAGGGTTTGCAAAATGCCGTCCAATTCTAGCCAAACTATTCTTTTCTGAACACACAACATGGGGCCATACACATTTATTAGATTAAAATGTAGGTTCGAGATTAAGCTTCTTACCTTGCAAACTATCCAATGGCGACTCAAATTTAGCACTTCTATTGCTACTGACTGAGGTTTCCAAATGATCAACAAACCACCCGAAGCCCCTTCCGCTTCTGAGCCTGTCCATTTCCAAAACTTCAATTTCCTACCAAAAATCTCCAGGGCTGAACCTCCTAGTTTTGTTTCTTGAAGAAGACATATTTCTGCTTGACACGTTTCAATGTGGCGTCTGATGAGACTCCACTTGTTAGGGGCGTGTAAGCCCCTAACATTCCAAGTTAAGATTTTCATTGTTGTTCAGGAAGGGCACCACCCTTCCCTGCTTTAATCATAGTGTCGATTTTTTGCTGGCCATTGGCCTCCCCATCCTGTTTTCTCTTCTCTTGGTTGGGGATTCTGCCTCGCTTTTTTTGATCTCCACAGTCTGGAGTTAGTTTGAGGATATCCCGTCTGTGTATGCCTAAACGCGATTTTGCTTCCTGTAGTTCCTCTGTCAGCTTCCGTTTTTTGCCTGATTGTGGACTTAGCAATTCTGACAAGGCTTGATCATCGAGCTCCCATGTTTCCTCTGCCCCATCCGGACAGAGCCCATCCTCCAAAATTCCTGACTTCAATTTAGCAACCTCCGCTAATTCCACTAATTCCTTCCCAACTTCTATCAAAGAGTCCAGCTCTACATTCAGACAGTTCTCCCCCATGATTTCTAGGGTCTCAGAAATTTTGTCTTCAAGCTCCTCAAACTGTAGTTCCCTCTCCTTTTGAGCTTCTTGGGGCGCCTGGTTGCCATCACTTTCAACCAATGTATGCGGAATAGATGTCCCCTTATGAAAATCTTCATCCTTGGTGGCTGGAGACGGTGAGTCCTCATTAGCTTTAGATGAAGATCGGGTAGCCAAAGAGACCAGCTTATCAAGAGCACCCTTTGGTTGGATTAGGGTTTCAGAGAGGATTCTGGTAGACTTACGAAGATTCACCAAAGGGGTATCCAGTGAGGCTGACTTTTCTGCTTCTTTGTTGCTTGCCCTGCAACCCAGAGTGCGAACCAAGTTGTTACGCATGAAGGAGTAGCATTCTAACTTTTGAACCCAGGTTCCATAGTCCGTTATCAGTTCAATCTCACTCCATATCCTCCTTTCTGCATTGTTTTCCACACAAATGCGCACATACGTTTGGTTTTTCTTTGCTGATCTCCTTTCTTCGACACAGACAAAGGTGCCCAGATGGTTCCCGATTTCTTCAAGAATGGAGGGAGCCCAATATTCTTGAGGAAGATTTGGTAAGCTATACCAATCTTGTTGAGAATCCATCACATGCGTTAATGGGTCAAAACCCACTGACCATTTCCTTAAGTAGAAACCGCAGCCATCTAAGATCCAAACCCCACGGACTATTTGATCTCTGATATCTCTGGAAGGGTAGATTACCATAAAAAAACCATTTTGAAGCATTTTGAGAATCAGATCCGAGCCCCAGCACTCTTTCCACCATTTCTCTAAATAATCCCAGTTAAGAGCTTTCCTGAACCATTTACCAAACAAGCCTAGTTGTTCTAACCGCAAAACTTCCGCATGCATTTTTGAGGAGCTGATGACCACACTGGTTCTTCCATTTTTTGCGTCATTGGGCCAGGGCGAGCCGTGAGTACCCTTTCCTTCCTTCGACCTCTCTTCCCTAACTTCCTCCCATTCCTTAGCCGAGGACGATTTTTGTTTCCATTCCATTCCTCCTCTCCCCAACCTGGCTTTGGAAGACCTTCTTGAGTCAAGTCTGTCCGCATGCGAGCGATCAGTCTGACCCATTTTTGTTTCCTTCTGTTGCCTAGGCCTGCGAAATTCTTCATTGCTGTACTGCCCAAACTTCGTCCTTCCTCTTGCGTGACCAGCCTTATTTGAAAAATGATCGTGTTTTGAACCCTCAGGAAAGCGACCATTCGAAACCGTGGTCTGTGGTCGGGCCCAACGATCCTGTCTCCAGACGTGCTCAAGATTCCCTGAGCTGTTCATATTGGGGCCCTCGCCACCTCTGCCCCCATTCTGAAACCTACCCTGTCGTTGCTTTCCGCCATGACCGTTGCAGAGCTCCATATTAACCGCAATACAAAGTTCTCATTCTTAAACTACGCCTTTTCTCACCATTATTTAATCTATTCCACAATGTTTTCATTCTTAAACCACACTTGTTTAATATGGATGATGATACAAAAACATGTCCAAATGTTTTGTAATATTGCTAAAACCCATGCATCTATTGGTCCATGTGAAAGTTCTAATTTTTGGGATGACATCAACTGGACCCATTTTGATTATGAAGGTCATAAAGTCATTGTGTAGTTTGGTTGCTTTGGAAACACCCTCCTTTTCATCATCATTACTTATGATGATTTGGAAAAAGCAAGTGGGTTATGATATTTTTGCTGCTGCTATGTAGTTCTTGATGTAATAATTTGTAATGACTTTTTTTTTCCCAATTAAAAAAAAGTCATGATAAAAAGGACTTTATTAAGATAGAATTATTAGACCCATTTGCAAATGCACTTCGATAGGTTTTGATTTCCATTCTATCTCATCATGAACAGTCGTTTGTGTCCATTGTGAGAGCAAACATAATATTCTCCATTATTTTCCTTTTGTCTTGTTGCCTCCTAAGAAATTTGTACTACCATCTTCCTCTGATTTGGTAGTTTGCTAATGGAGAGGCCCCTCAACATATCTATTTCACTCCAAAACTTGTGCCCTACTTTTCTCTTTGTTCATATTCACCTTTTCTCCTTTTTCCTTTGTTATCTAGTGATTTTTTTGGTCAATTTTATTTAATTTATGTATAACTTAGTAATTATATAACTAATATAACATTAAATAATAGAACATAATTAATAAATAGAAGACTAACAAAATAGAATAGATATTTTTGTAATAGTAAAGATTGTAGTTTTATTTGAGATAGTGTCTTAATGAATTTATATAATTATATATGGCATGTTACATCTAGTCTTATGTTTATTATTTATCACTATGTTATGCATAGGCAATACTAGTCTAATTAGTTTATTTTCCTAAATTTGATCATTAATCCAATTATTATCCATAATCCAATTCTTTTGGACATAGATCCAAACTAGTGGTTGATCCAAGTCATGTCCATGGATGTAAGGTCAATTTGGACCTAGTTCAACTTTGCACTGTTCATTCTTCAATTACAAAGCCAAGCAATCACTCTCTTCATTTGTTAGATCAAATCAGACCTGATATTAGATGAAAATGCATACACTTTCTTTAGTTACAAAGATAAGCAATCACTATCTTCATTTATTATTATTTATAGCATGATTGTGATTTCTATCTATGGCTTGATTTGATCTATTCCACTCTATTTAGAAACATTTGCATTCAATTCTTAGGTTAATTTATACTTGGTTGTGTTTATTTAACTAATTAGCCTAAAGAACCTTATATTTCTTTTCTATTTTGGTGAACCTAACAAACTTACCCAACCTTAATGCCCTATATAGGTTTTCGTATCTACAATTTAATTTTGTTTTCTTTATTTTCTAGATCCAATTTGTCTTTGATCTCTAGAGCTTGACTAATTTATCTTTATTTTGGGAGTTTAGTGACTAAATTTGTTGCATATCTTTCTACCCACCTCACACACCCTTGAATTGATCTAGGGTTTATAATTTTTTTATATTTCAAAATTGCTTTAACTTTGATCTCATCCATATTATTGGTTATTCTAAAGGCTCCACAAAATCATTGTTTTCCATTGATAATGATTTATTTTTTTACCCCTAATATGGCCACCCATTCCAATGTTAATAAAGTATGAAATGATGGTCAAATTAAGATAAACATAGGTGATGATTGTAATCATGAAGCACATATTCAAAAATAAGACTTTTCTATACAACTTGCTAGTTTGGCTAATGTGGATAGTCATGAAAATTTAGCAACTATCACTCACACATTGTTTGCAAGTCATGAGTATGGAAAAGAAACACTAGAGGTAATTTATGTGAAGCTTGTGTCATCTCTTAAGGTGCATTTATACTTGCTTCTTGGCATCAACCCTATATCTACATTACTTCATCCACTACATGTATACCACTTAGTAACATTGCAACCAATCCTTGTCCATACCTCATTCATCCTCCACTACCAATCATATCACTCCATTCCTTAGTTGAGAATCATCCACCTACATTGTTTCTTAATCCTATGGTACACTTATAAACTTCTAGTATTTCATTCATTTGGCCAAGACAATTACATTCTCTATCCCTCTCACATATTATGCCTATACCCATCATAGCCTCGAACCATCCCAAATTACTATCCCATCCTCTACCTTAGATGCATTAATCCAAAATATTGATTTAGTGTATAAGAAAGTGGATGATAAGAATAATGGGCAAGATGATGAATTTGTAGATCCTAGACAAACACCACTTTCTTTTGAGATTGTGATGTTTTCATTGCCAATGGGTTTTGTAGCACCAATGATTTATATGTATAGCATAAATGGAGATCCTAATACACCTCACACGTGCTATATAGTTGCTAGTGTAGATTTTATATATGAGGATATAAAGCTATCAATATCATTGCCAATAACACTTAAATATTATGTTATTAAATTTTTTATACGTATTGCCTCATGGCTTTATTCATATATTTAGGGATTTAGCAAAATGATTTCTACGCTGTTGAATTTTTTTATATTTTTCTATTGTCTATGGGTTTTGTAGCACCAAGTATTTTTATGTGTAATGACAAAGGATATCCTAATTCACATCATAAGTGTTAAATAGTTGCATGTGCAAATTTTTTATATGAAGAAAGAATGTGAGAAAAATTATTACCAAGAACACTTAAATATTATTCTATTGAATATTTTTATATGTATTTTCAAGTGTATTCATAGTGGGGATTTTAGATATAAATATTTTTAAACAAAATTTTAGCTAAGGGTCATCACATACATGGTTACATTTATTGTCACACTTTATCATATGGATCCTATATTAGGGTCCAATCATTATTTCTCTCTTATTCTATTAATCTCCATTAACACACTTGATTATCTAGATCTATATCATTTATCTTATGATCATACTTTCTATATTCATATATTTGTACCCTTATTAGACTTCATGATAATAATTATTTGATCCTATCAAGCTTCATGCATTTGATCCTACTTATCCTATTGATATTACCCTATGTGTGATCATGCTTACGGATGCCATGTAAGGCCATTTATTGCACTTTCATGCCCATGTTTGTAGTCATTGAGGGCCACATCACCATTATTGTGCCCATGTTGGGGATAGTGATTATATCTATAATCCCATCTCTAGCACATTGCTATGCTTCTCATGATGTACTCTTCTAGCTATGATTCCTATATTTTGTGCTTGGATGATTATATGTGCTTACATTATTATTATTTTTTATGAATTTATTACATGATTATGATTATCTTATGATGTACTCTATTATCAATCTATTGTACTATATGCTCATGTTTATTAAATTGATATATCTAATAATATCTTCCTTTAGTCAGTTGCACCCTATTTGGAAATCAATTTAATGGAGGACAATTGATCACTAAAGTTCTTGATTTTTTTATTTGATCTATGTTGCGAGTTAGAAGCTACTCATGTCCAATCTTTTACCCTCTATCTTGTAGAAATTATTAGAACACATGCAAAATAAAAGAACATGGAAAGAGAATCCTCATCCCATAGGTTTGTTCATTTATTGCATTTAATTTATGCATGTTTGACAATGTTGCATACTTAGATATGCATGATACTTAAATATTCACATGTATTAATTTGAATTCATTTGATAATTTAGGTAACAATACCTGGTGTGACAAACTTGCAGTATTATGAGAATACAAATGGACAATATGGCAATCCCTTGAAGGGATATGTATGCCTCCAAAAGTTGTTTGTATTTATTTTCAATGATATTTATACATTTACATAGAATATAAACAATCAACATATCCTTTGGAATTCAAAATGAACAACTCAATATGGAAAAATAACCAACAAAATAAAAAATAATAATAAATATTTGTATTTCAGTACCCCAACTTGGTAGGATCATAACTTCTAGTGCATGTTGGTTAGAATATGGACTTCTTTACAACATTTGAAATATCTCCAAGAGATCTAATTTTAATCCCTTGAAAAACATGCCTTTGATCATCCATTTCAAAGGATTGATGATAGTTTTTGTTGATGTTTATGGCAGCGTCATGGTCTTCTTCCAACAATCTTCCTTTTATTTGTGATAAATTAAATATAGCCAAGGGGCTATTTAATTTATAAAGAAAATAATTTATTGAAGAGTCATGAATTTCTAAAGATGGTCGACCTTCCTTGTAATCAATATTCATTATTTGTAATTATGTTTTTGGTGGCTGACCTAGTTATTATTTGGGATTATATTTTCTTTTGGTGGCCGACCTCCTTCTTGAAGAGGTGCGACCTCTCTTGTAACAATATATATATAGAAGGTCATTTTCTCATATTCATGCATCAAGCAAGTTCGATCTCCTTCTTCATTCAAGTGTGAACTCTTCAAGAGAGAAGTGTGAATTCTTCTAAGTGCAGATTGTGAAGTTTCTAAGTGCAGATTGGAGATCAAGTAAGAGCAGATTACTTGATTGTTCTACAACCATTGTTGGTGTTGAATATTGGCCTTGTGTGTGGCCTCATTGTAAAGAGACTTATTGCCATTACTTAAATATATAAGAGATATATTTGTTGCTGGGTTTTTCTCCCTCAAGAGGAGGGTTTTCCCAGGGTATCTGTTTTGTTATTGTGTGTGATTTTAAATTAATTTTTTGTGCATTAAATCTGATCATAAAACTAACATGGTATCAGAGTGGGTTTGAAGAAGATCTTGATCAGATTTTGTATTACAACGATAATATTTATTCTCTTTGTCATCGTTGTTTACTTCTATCTCTTCGTCAAGATGGTGATCGGTCTTAAGCTTGAGGATAGACTTGAGGGAGCATCAAATTTCACATCTTGGAGATTCAGAATTTTGCTCACCTTGGAAGAAAGTGAATTGGTCAAATTTGTGGAGAGAAAAGTCCCCGAGCCTACGGATGAGGAACTGAAGGTATAGTGGAAAAAGAAAGATATCAAGGCAAAGAAGATGTTAGTTGATTATGTGAAGGATCATATTGTTCCTATTGTCTCCAAGTTGAAGATAGCAAGAGAGATGTTTAAAACTTTGGAGGAGTTGTACGAAATCAACAACACAAGTCAAGCACTTGCATTAAAGCAACAACTTCATCATGTGAAGATGGCGGAAGGAGAATCTGTCATCGCTTACTTCATGAAGATTTCTGAATTGAGAGATCAACTCTCTACTATCGGTCATTTTGTTGATGTCAAGGATTTGACCATGCTTTCCCTTAATGGTCTTCCTTCATCTTGGGAGTCTTACATTCAAGGAATTAGTGCAAGATCGAGACTTCCCAAGTTTGATCATTTGAGGGTAGATTGTATTCAAGAAGAATCTAGGTTGGTTGTGAGAGGTATTGGTCGAAGCTCTACAAATGAAGACATTCATGTTCTTTCCACTCAATCCTCGAAGAAGAAAGGTGGAAAGAAAGGATATTTCAAGAGGAATAGAGATAAAGAAATTGATGGTGTTCTCACATTCAAGAAGAAGTGGGACCTCTCCAAAGTCCAATGTTTTCATTGTGACAAGTTTGGTCATTATGCAAAGGATTTCCCCACCAGGCCTAATCAACATGCTTCATTTGTGGATGTGGATGAGATCTCTCCTCAGAAGGATTCTAGGGAATTTCTATTCTAAGTCATGGGCATGTGTTCAATTCGTAAAGGTTGTTTGTTGAACTATGCGCAAGAGCAACGTATCTTACTACGTCCAGTATTTGCATCCATCAGAATATTTAAAGAGATAAGTATTCTTTGTTTGTTGAGTTATATCATTTAGTTGGATCTTGTAATTAGTAAAGAGAGATAGTGATTTCTCTTGAATTGTGTTCACTAGCATAAGATCCTTTGAAAATTTCATTTATTGCAAGTTATTTCATGCTGATTGTGAAGATTTCTGAGTGTGACTCTGAAATAAAAAGAGAATTGCAATTTTGAGGGTGATTAGTTGGTCACATCGATATCATTCTCTAATGCATGAACTGTGATAGAGCCTTGAACTCTTGGAGAGAGTTGGTTCTTCATGCTAATTGCATAATGCATTTAAGAAATTTGTAGGTTTTCAGATTGTCTTTTGTTGTGTTGAGTTTAGCACTCTCGAGAGGAGTAAAAGATGGAAGAAAGAGTTATATCAAAATTCAATAAAGATAAGTTTCTTTATTCCTTCATTCTGATTCTTTGATATATTTCTTTTATAGGTTGATTTACTTATTCATGTTTTAATATTGTTCATAAATTCTTATGTATTCATGCTATAACTTGAAATGGTGAACCTTGTATGATTCTAGCCTTGATATTTCTTTGGATAGCTATAAACTGTTACTAATCTCTCTCTAAAATACTTTCAGGACAGTTCTAGGAGCAAGAAGGTGATGAGAGATTACTTAGTGATGAAAAGCTTGAGGCATCTTGTGAGGAAGTCATGCTAACCAAAGAAATGATCAAGTGTGAAGTCACAACTTGCAGCCATGGGACTAAGTTGGTGGCTAGAGGGAGCTCACTTCCAGAAATCTTCTTTGCAATCTCTAAAGCAGGGATCAAGAGGGAGTTTTGTAACTCACTGAGAAGAAGTGAAGATTACTGTATTACAAGGCTAAGTGTTAAATCCTTGAAAGACTTCTTCAGCTGTTGATATCAAAATTGCACAAGACAGTCATCTAGATTTGACATTGGTAGCTTCGCAAACCTATTCAGAATAGTGTGATCTAGGATGAGGTCGAGGAGGACAATCTTGAATTCTCTACAGTACCAGAGGTGTGCGCTGGAAAACATTTATCTAAGGAAAGTGTTGTAGGCAATCTTGGATGAAGAAGTCAGAAGGTTGATGCAAGTACTTGAAGATTCAGAGGGAACCCACTGAACCTAAAGAAGATGGAAGTATACTATTGATATTTGTTATGATGGATTGCAAATCCATGTCTACGCCTATGGAGACCAACTTGCACAAGTTGAAAGAGGCTGCAACTAGTTCAAATCTAGTGGATCCCATGATGTATAGGCATGTGTTTGGATCATTGATGGATATTTTCTATGTAGTGAGTGCACTTAGTTAGTTCATGTGTGAACCAAGGAAAATACATCTAGTTGCAGTGAAGCATATCCTGAGATGTACTTGCGTGGCACAATTGGATATGGGTTGAGATATTCTTCAGATGTGGACTTGGAGCTGCATGGTTATACTAATTCTAATTGGGTAGGGAGTATCACTGATCGGAAGAGCACCTCTGGATGTTGCTTCAGTTTGGGATCTGCTATGATATCCTAGTGCAGCAGGAAGTAGTCATCTGTAGCATTGAGTACAACAGAGGAAGAGTACTTTACAGCTTGTGTGGCAACTCGAGAAGCAGTGTGGCTTCATAAGCTCCTTGCAGGATTGTTTAGACAAACAATGGGGCCTACTATCATTCATTGTGATAATCAGAGTTGTGTGAAGCTTTCTGTCAATCATGTGTTTCATGACAAAACCAAGCATGTTAAGATCAAATACCATTATATCAGAGATATGGTATTGAGGAAAGCTATACAGTTGAGGTATATCAACACTGATGAACAGATGACAGACATTCTCACCAAGCCTCTCTCTAGGATAAAGTTTGTGTACTTTTGAGATAAGCTTGGTATGGTGGAGAATACAACCCTAGCTAAGAAGGAGTCTCAGTATCAGTGATCCTCTTTAATGAGTTCTTCTCTGTAAGAGAAGTTCAAGGTGAAATCCCTTGTTAATGAGTTCTTCTCTGTGAGAGAAGTTCGAGGTGAAATCCCTTGTGAATGCATTCTTCTCTATAAGAGAAGTTTGAGGTGAAAGCCCTTGTTTCCACCCTTTGGGAGAGCCATGGTGGATGGCATGTGTGTGGCTCCATGACAACATCACGTGAGAGATTCTATGATGATTTTCTTGTACTTGTGTTTCATCCTCCGGGAGAGCCATGGTGAACGTCACGTTGAGGTGACAACATCACGTAAGTGATGAACACTTGTGCATACCATACATGGTTGTAGCCATTATGGTTGATATCATGATGAGGTGATATCTTTCTTTTCCATACATGGTTGTATCCATTATGGTTGATATCACGATGAGGTGATATATTTCTTTTCCACATGTGGTTGTAGCCATTGTGGTAGACATCATGATGAGGTGATATGTCTTGTGCAACTGGAAGAATCCTCCCTAGCTGAGAGGGAGTGTTGATGTTTATGGCAGCGTCGTGGTCTTCTTCCAACAATCTTCCTTTTACTTGTGATAAATTAAATATAGCCAAGGGGCTATTTAATTTATAAAGAAAACAATTTATTGAAGAGTCATGAATTTCTAAAGATGACCGACCTTCCTTGTAATCAATATGCATTATTTGTAATTATGTTTTTGGTGGCCGACCTAGTTATTATTTGGGATTATATTTTCTTTTGGTGGCCGACCTCCTTCTTGAAGAAGTGTGACCTCTCTTGTAACAATGTATATATATATATAGAAGGTCATTTTCTCATATTTATGCATCAAGCAAGTTCGATCTCCTTCTTCATTCAAATGTGAACTCTTCAAGAGAGAAGTGTGAATTCTTCTAAGTGCAAATTGGAGATCAAGTAAGAGCAGATTACTTGATTGTTCTACAACCATTGTTGGTGTTGAATATTGGCCTTGTGTGTGGCCTCATTGTAAAGAGACTTGTTGCCATTACTTAAATATATAAGAGATATATTTTTTGTTGGATTTTTCTCCCTCAAGAGGAGGGTTTTCCCAGGGTATCTGTTTTGTTATTGTGTGTGATTCTAAATTAAATTTCTGTGCATTAAATCTGATTATAAAACTAATAGTTTTGAGGCCAAATTTCACTCTAAAAGCATTTGAAAATGTAATTTAAAACTAAACTATAGAAAATATCAAAAAATTGGATTTTCAATATTTTCCATCTCTAATTGTGCCAATGTTGCCCAAGTGCTTATAGATTGCCACATGATCATGCACTTCAAAGTGGGGGAAAAATGTAATGGTGAAAAATACATCCTTGTTTTTTTCATCTAGCTTTTTTCCTGGTTTGAGGCAATGTTTTAATGCATTTATAAACCTATAAATGACACATTTTTTTGCATCATTGGGCTTGTGTACCTAGCCTTGATTACACCTAGCCCTATGCTTATGTCATATCCCTATGGTTATGTGCACACAATCTTAGTCTGAATGGTTTATCTATCTAATTTTGGTCATTAATCCAATCCTTATCCATAATCCAATTATATTGGACACATATATCCAGTGTGGATCTTCTAACCCAAGTGTTGTTTGCAGGTGTAAGTCATGATTTTGATCTTTTTGATTGCAAAATCAAAATCAAACATGTAATTGACTAGCCACATTCTACGCTTTAGTTCCAAGTTGACTTTGCACAAATCTTCACAATTTGGTGTTTTGTTAATGTATACAAGGGTAAACCCACAAAACTGGTTTACAATTCCAATGAGAAAGGAAAAGTTGCAAAAAATGCCCCCATAAAAAAAAAATTGGTTTTTGGGGGTTCGAACGAACATCAGGTTCGAGTGAACCCGAACCCCCCTTCGAGCGAACCCATTAAATGTTGGGTCCCACATTTTCCGAGAAAAAAAGCAAAGGAACGGGTTGTGGAAAGGGGGTTCACTCAAAACCCCCCTTTCCCCCTTCTCCCTCTCTCACACCAAAAAACTCCATAATTTTTCCCTTTGAAGTTTGAATTGAGGATGAAAATGGAGGAGACTTCACAAACCAACTGGATAATGGTAGTCCTCAAAACAAGCTATCCAACAAATATAATTTTAATATGTTTTGGTTTTATTATGTATTTGTTTTTTTAGTTTGATTAAACATAAATTTTTTTCACTAAAATCAAGCTCTATGTTTTGTACATGTGGAAAAATAGCAGATTATCAAAAAAAAAATTAAAAATATGAGTGCACTAGATATTGAAGTCCTTGATCCAACAAAAACAAATTGAATTTCGATACATACAAAAAAAATTATGTTGTATACGGTCCCTATGTCTGAATTGTAATTGGTTTGACTTGAAACTTGATTAAGGAAAGAATATTCAATAAAACACTATGAAACCAATTAAGCACTAGATATCGTAGTTACAAATCTAAATTCTAATTTTATCCTTCATGGAAAAAAAGTTATGTTGTATATGGTGAGTGTCACTCCTTAAAATGGTGTTCTTGAAAAAACTAGTTTTGAAGGAGATGGAAAAAAGTGTAATCGATTCAAATTTTTTGAAAAAAATATATTTAGAATCTATAGACAAAATGTCACAAATCACTAGTTTGCATCATCTTCAAATTCTTTATGGTTTAACCGCTATAGGTGCCCGAAAGTGAATATTTAGTTAGAAAAAATCAGTTCAGTGTTTAGTTTGGCCAAAAATTGTAAACCAATATTGTGGGATCACCCACAAGGACATCAATTTGTACTCATTTAGATACATCATAGATCTATTTATTTATAGAGAGAGAATTATCAATTGTCACTAGAACATCATTCACATTTTCTTTCAAATCAAGTAAGGATTTAGCATACATATTCATTGTCATCCTAGCACATGCAAATCACCTAGCAATCATCCTATAATTCGTGTGAAAGTTCGAAGCTTGTTGTTTGTTAAGATATTTTTATATGCCACCAACTTTAAAAAAATTGAGAGTGTGAAAGATTTTGTATAGCATTCTACTTTTAAGAGTTTATAGGGCAAGATTTGGAGGTCATAAGAGGTCAAATTCATAAATACAAAGTGAGTTCACATCAACGAACTAGATCTAGAATTGCCAAGTCAATTGAGCACAAAGAAAAAAGGAATATTTTGATTTTGATCTGTATACATAACTATCTAGAGCATTTCCACATTAAAGCATGCAGATCTCATTGTCTTTAGCAAACAACAATCATTCTTCAATTCAAAAGCTAAACAATCTATCCCCTCATTTATTACTATTATAGCATGATTATATTTTTTGTCTCATATTCTTCAATATGTTCTATTCCACTTCATCTAACCAACACTCTACATTCAATCTTTAAGTCAATGTGTACTTAATTTGTTTCTTTACCCTATTAGCCTAAGGAACCATCATCTGAACTCTTTTCAATTTTAATCATATATAAAATGCGAGATATTAATATTAGATATTTGTATTAAATTTGTGAAACAAATTAGATAAATACCTCAACATAGATATATCTTCACATTTTATGAATAAATTTAAAATATATATCTATACTTATACCCATACTAATAAATATATCTATACTTATAACTATACTAACTTATTTAGTCAAAGTGAGTGTATTGGTGAACTCTACATCTATACTAATTTATTTAATTAAAACTATCAAGTTGATTTGCAGAGTCTTCTAGGTAAACTTCACATCTAAATTACTTTATTTGGTTAAATTCTATCAAAGTTGTGTAAAGTCAACAAATTTGACCAATAATATTATTAATTAGACAATAACTTGATTGAATTGGTGACCTACTGATGGTGACCTGTGACGACATTGACACATCAAGAGCAATTATCTATGGAAGATATGAACATTATTCTAGCGTGTTTACATTACACAAGCCTTTGTTTTATGAAAAATTGAACTAAGCACTATGATAGAACATTCTGCAGTTTAAGACTTAATTGCAAATTTGATGAAATTTTTGGCATGAAAGATGTACTTACCTCTTGAATTTCTCGCTTGATGTAAGCCCGCATGAAGGCAATGCTGGGTATGATGTAAACTGAAAATGAAATGAGGAAAGCCCCCATGACCGAGTTGATAGGACCAAAAAATGGAATAGCCAATGCAAAGAACCATATGACCAGTATCACTGGTATCCTCGCCACTGCCTTCACAGCAAATCTCTTAGATGTGTGAATACCCCATGCTTTCTCCCATGCCAGAAACAATGGATTTACATTCAACATCAACGCCACATACTGTTCAAAACCCATACCCACTTGTTACACAAGGTTTATAGAATGAAACACAACCTAAACAGTCATACATTTGGGTCATGGCAATCAGATAGAGCTTACAGAATTTGTTTTGAATGAAACATTTATGCATGAAGTAAGTACACTTTTAATTATCATTTTCAGGATATACTAATGTCATTTTTTGAATGACCCTTGTATAGTGAGTGGTTTTACAGGATTGCATCTTCCATCAGTTTGTGTCAAATCATAGGGATTAGGACATCGGAGCTCTTCACCTTTGTGGCAAATGCCATGTGAACCACTTCAATCAATGAGAGATGGGTTCTTGTGAATGATTATGTATGTAAGATGGTCAGCTTTTGGATTCAACTCTGTATATTTTTTTTTGTTGACATTTTGGATTTTTTCCTCTTTCTGATGATGGATCACTGAGTGTGATCCCAAACATCAACAAAAAAATATACACAGTTGAATCCAAAAGCTGAATATCACAACTTCATGGACTGTAGAAAACTCATACCAAGATGGGTTTTAAAGGAATGATTCAAAGTATTGGATGAAGGATAATATGTAAAAATGTGTAATGGGGAAACCCAGTGTACAAAGGTAAACTTGACAGACTTTACAGATAAGCTTAATGAAGGTAAGATTCAACTCATCTCATTTGATTATCTTTAGGTTTTTGGGTCCAATTCATCTAAGATGTACTGAGGTCTGAAAGGGTTCATACCTGGTGTAGAATCATGGCGATGATAGCAACATTTTTCATCTTGGAGGGGGGTAGGACACCAAATGCATTGGAGTTGTGCAAGAGTGTATCTCCATAGGCCCAGTAAACAGAAATTGAGTCAGGAACTGTCAGCAAATAAGTATACAATACTGCAGTCACATAGGCATATTTGTAATTCCTAGGCTTCCACATGGCCTCCATCAGCTCTCTGTAGAAACAGAGCAGTAAGGGATTTCATTTCAGCAGCAGGTATACAGTTTCAGAGAATCTGAAAGATCAATTTTTAAGAGATACAAAAGCAGAAAAAGGTTACAGAGATTTACATGCACAGTCCATGGCTGCCAAAAGAGAATAGAATGTTGGTAGCCCCTGAGAAAAATTGCACCATGCTCTTTGGACCTTGGTGTTTTACATTCTCAATCTACAAATGCAAATTCCATTTAGAATAAGCTTCCAACTCCTAGGATGAGGACTAATGAAACATTAAACCAAGGCCTGTTTACCGACCTGGCCATGTTGAACAGCAGCAACTGTCATGTAAGCTGAGGTCAGTGTGGTTGTGGCAATTCCCAGAATTGACACCAGACGGAAATTATGAAGAGATGGTAACATAACAGTTGGTATTGCCAAAAACCCAAATAAATAAAGCCATTCTCTCTTGTTCCAGTTAGAGTTCATGTAATACACATCACTGCATCAACAGAATGTTAGTGTAACTGTAAGCTATATGATTAAGAAGTAGAGGATAACTAATTGTATTTAACTGCCTCAGGTAAGAGCAAATAATGTTGAAACACTCAATTAAGCACAACTAGTTGAACAATTTCCACAAATTGTTGATCTCCCCTCCTATGCAACTGGGTAGTCACATTTATATGCATGCCACTTAACAATGTCTCTTTATCCCTGTAAGTCCCTAGAACAAACTGGGAAGCCTTGTGAATATACCTGGAACATGCTATCAATTGTAGCACACAGGCAAAAGTAAGGGCTGTCATATTGAACCCGAAAACGACGCGTCCAAGCCATTTTCCAGCTACTATGCCTATTACTTCATGGTACTGCAAAAAATAAACTTTTACAGCTGAGAACAGAAGTACTGTAATCTAAAACCAACAAAATTCCCTATTTCATTATTCAAAATACTGCAAGAGTTTAAGACACCTATCGATTCTAACAAATGTAGGTCCAGTCACGATACTTCCATATAGAATTTCTTAAGGCGGGTTTATTTTTCAAGATTTACAGTAAAAAACCATCACGATGTACCTGAAGTATGTGTTTTTGGTGAAGCAGTCCAGTCGTCCTAGTTCGAGCAGAAGCTTCTGCATACAGGTAACTAAGTAGATAAACAGTCCAACATCCAAAGGCACCATAAAGAATCTGGAATCCGATGCCCAAACCATAACCCATTTGAGATAGAGTGTATGGCAGAGTCAAAATCACTGATCCAACCTGATTACACAGACAGAACACTTAGTATCTACACAACAAAACTTTCCATTAGTCTGCCCTGTTCGAGGCCAAAACATGTTAAACCAACTAGAAAGAGGTTACAGATTCGAATCAATCTAAGTGCCTCGCCAACACCCATATTTGGTCTTTTCTCAGACACCCATGGAAACAATCTTCTAAACAAGCAAACCCAGTTTAATGGGGTCTGCTGACCATTTGGCCTAAAGAGAATCAACATTCATCTTATCTCATCTTATATGTACAAGTAAAATAAGTATTTAAAACGCGAGAGGGAAAATCATGACAGACCTGAGCAGAAACAGCATTGAGCCAGGCATCAAAAACAGAACCTCCATGCCATACAAGAGCATTCCAGGTCTGCCTCAGGTTCCATTCTTTCTGTGGCATTACAGGTCCCTGCACTTGCAATTCACTTTTCTGTACTGAATCTAATTCTACACCACCCTCTGAGGCCATTCCATTGCCTGCTGGTATCTCTGTTTCCATGGCCTCTATCTTTCTATCTGCCATGGATCCTCCTTTCAAACCAAACTATGTTGTGCTTCTACTAATCACAACTTATGATGGCTTCAGAAGCTACAACCTGAGAGAGTCTTAGCCGAAAAATTCAGAATTCTATCTTCAGGGATCCTAAAATCACTTTCAACACACATAACGAAGTATATACGCTTTCATCTAAACCAAGATACACTTCAGAAGTCTGACAGGGATCGTCAATTGGGTATCAGTGTCCGATTTAATACCTGGATACCAGTGAACGACTGAAATAGATCAGTCTTCAAGGATGATGTATATGCCAAGAAATTATAGTGCAAGTGGACATAGAGACAAAAACATGTGGGCCATCTATAACAATAACTAAAAGTTAAGGAATATGAGAATCCGGGCTACATTGAATCTAAGGAAGCCATAAAAGTACTATTCGCCCTGTGAACTACTTTACATGTACAACAAAAGTTTGAGAAGACATCACTCGAGTTTGAATCAAGTTAGAATTACTGGATGGATCTTCACTGACTTTCTAACTGTATTCATCACACATTTCGCCCCCCTCGCCTACTTATGTAGAACTATTTCCATTTGATTGGTTGTTCTGAACATGTACGTTGGATGTTGTTCACATGCACGTTGAATGTTGTTCACAAGTTCAATATCCGGCCAAACATTTTAGGCATGTAAATCAAGGACACATTCAAGATGCAGAAGGATTTTTAAATTGTTTAAGGAGATCAAATCACATCAAATCAGAAAGATAAATAAATCTACCTTAAGATAAAGAGTTGAAATCAGAATAATAAATTTTGAATTGGTCTTGTGAAATTTAAATAAATTAAAAGTATATTTAGTTTGAATTTTAATGGTGGAATATGTTGTTGAAAGATGTATAGAATCAATTCACTAATATGTTAAAAATTAGGATCTTGATAGGTGAATGTCATAGAATTTATAAGTTAAATGTGTTATGTTCGAGTTTAGATAACACCTACAAATTTGTTCTTTGTTCTTGTGAAACTGATCTAGTGTGTGGAGTTGAGCCTATAGTTATGAAAGTGAACTAGCAAGGCATGGCTGACTATTGCAAATGTACCTTAGTGTGTTGCAACTATGTTTGAAGTAGGGTGATGTCTACAAACATCATATGGGAACTTGTTAAGTAAGGGTTATGTTTTCCTTAGACAAGCCCCTAGGTGGACCAATTCAACTATGATGAATTGAGATTGAAGGAAGCATACAAGTATGCATTCTGTGTAGGATGTCAATGCAATTAGGATGTTATATGATATTATAATTCACTCATAAAAATGCTCTTTTGATGATTCCTCGAAGCGGTTTCAAAATGAATGATGAATGTCTTTAAATGTCACAACATAGAACACAAATCCATATAAAAATGCACTAGGTATGCCCTTAATAGCTAATTCAAATTTTAAGTTTTAAGAGTTTGAGGTTCAAATCTACAACTACAAAAATATGGCATGGTGGCAAATGGGGGATCTAAGGATCATAACTAATTCCTATGGATGTGTGATTACATCTAATCATGTTGGGATAATATCATGAGCCAGTTTTTGTATAAGAACATGCTAATTGTAGACTTGTTATTGCATAAAGGACACTATATTTGAAGTGAGCCCAAAACATAAAGGAAAAGGACTTAAAAATGAAATTTTCACCATTACATTTCCCCCCACTTTGATGTGCATGGGGACAACTATGAGGATGCATGTCAAAGTAAAACAAGAAGTCAACATGGAAATTAAATATTTTTTAAATACTCAAAGGATATATATAATGTTGATTCTTTGTTGATCTAAGCATATATTTGCATGTCAATTTAATTAACACTCCATTGACACACTTGACATTTTGCAACACACATATCACATATCATAAACATCCAAAGGAAAGACAATGCAAATGAATTGAAATATCCTTGATTCATTTCATTCATAACTAATGGGAAATATACAAAAGGAGAACATTGGCTTTAGAAGTATGCAATTATAAATTTAGGAATGATAGTACTATCATACAATTCTTTCAAAATTTACAAAGGCTAGACTCAACAACCTAGAAAATGACTCAAAATTTCTTTGCATCTATATTAAAAAACTCTCCAAACTTAATCAATCATCCCATGTAAATGACTTTGAATTCCCTTTTATAAGACAAGGGAGCAACAAGCTTCAGGTCATTTACACATGTCACATTTTCATTTGAAATTCATTTACATTTCAAAAATACAAATACAACTACTTGCTCATGGATGGAATATGCCAAGGACAAAAATAGTTGTATCTACTCTTAGTAACCAATTGTCCCTCCAAAAGTGCCTTTGACGTAAATTGTTAGTTCTTTTATGCTCCTTTTCTTCATTCTTCATAATGTGGACTTAGGAAAGTCGAGCTGGCAGGTGAAAGCAAAAACCTTGTTGTGCAAGAAGACAAAACCCCTTTGTTGTCGCTGTTGAATTTTTTTTGAAATGTTGATTATGCAAAAATACAAAAATATGTCCACTTCACCAAGATACTTTACAAGTCAAGTATTTGATTATACTTTTTATCCCAGGCCTCATAATCTTCTTGAGATGGCCAATTGAATGTCATGAATTCATCCAATTTAGTCTTGTATGGGCCATATTTCCTCATCACCTGATTTGAATCCTTATCAAAATCAAATTATTCCAAGAATGTAAGCATATCTCTATTGACATCTCCACCTTCACATATCAAAGAAGCCTCTACAACAATGGCAATGCCCATTTGAGCTCTCCACTGTTCAGATGTTTTTACAGCTCCATTGCTATCCAGAATGTCTGGCAAGAGGCCAAGATCATTCTCATCGAACTGTTGGAGAAAGTCCCTAATTCTCTTTTCAATTGGATCCACTAACCCCTGACAATCAACAATTCCTTTCACTACCTTGTATGTGGGGGAAATTTGTGGTGGCTTATTAAGCTCGTGAGTAGATCCTACAACCATGATAGTCAATGCACCAAGCCTAGGTACCCATATTTGCATCAATGAGATAGTTATTGATCTATCCCCTTCAACCATTCTTGTTGAATCAAACATTAAAGAATATTTTGAATGAACGTTGTTCACTCTTTTTGTTGCCTTTCCCAAATAATGCTCAAGCACATTAGAAATAATAAGTATATTTTTCTATGGGGTGGGAGGCCTAGCTCGATTGGCTAAAGCATCCTGTTGCAGGCAAGAGGTCACGAGGTCTAGTCTCCCCCCAAACCCGTGGTACCGAAGGGTGTGTTGCACCAATTCCACCAGTCACGTGAAATTTTTTTACTAGGTGCGTGTTGTAGTCTAAAAAAAATAAGTACATTTTTCTCCTCATATAATTCAAAAAATTCCTCATGCACCCTTAGTTAATGAATCAGCTCCCTTCTGCTCACTCTTGTTCTAGGAGGAGGTGTCACTGATGTGGTTGGAGCAATTTATGTAATTGGTCTATTCTCATCATATACAACCATCTCCAAAGATGGTGGAGGAGGTGACTGAGCTAGAGGTGGTGCAAAAGAAGAAGAAGATGGAGTAGTTAGTTGCATTGGTGACACTTGTTGATTCTGCAACATCTCAACTCTTAGCTCCAACTCTGTCAACCTCTGCTTGTCCTTATTATATTCAATCAATAATTCATTGTATTTTTTGATCTCTGCATCATACTTCTCCTACAAGGATTCCACAGTTGCCTTGGTGAAATGTGTAACATTGATTGTCAATATTGTTGCCTCTACTGCCAGGGTGTCAGAAACCCTTTTGATTATGAGACCTCCTCTTAGGTCTACTGCATTTTTTTCCACCTGAGGCTTATTTGTGTTGGGGGATAAATCCCATATTGCTAATGTATCCCACTATGTGTTGAATTCAAACCCTTGTAGTGCACACACGACATCCTCATCGGTGGTAAATACTTGTGAGTTTTGCTTCCATAGTGTCAAAGGAAATGGTTGATGCTAAGTCCCATTCCGATAAGAGAAGTAAACCACTTTCTCTCACAATCCTTCTACCTTCCACAAGGGTTAGCTCCTTTTGTTTAGCTTTCATGTCTGCAACCACTCTTGAAGCAATAACCTCCCTCGGCAATTTTGGGTACTTACCCATTTTCTCCTTTACCTTATCCTCAAACTCATCTCTCTTTGTTCTCTCACACATATTATTTGAATACATCTATCTAAGCTTAGTTGTGAAGATTTAATTGTTAAAAGCCTCCCCTATAGAATATCCCGATATACTATTTGTCTCTCTTCAAAATCTCAACCTTCATTAGGGAAAAACTAGAACAAATGAGAAAAACAGACTATCACTCGTTAGTTGGGAGAAAGTGTGCACTCCTAAAAATTTTGGAGGGTTGGGGATAAGGAGAATAAAATTGCTTAACAAATCCCTAACTGCTAAGGTGGGATGGAACCTTTTAGAGGGGTCTAAGGATTGGATGAAGCTTTTCCAAGCTAAATATCTGAAGAACAAAAATCCTGGCTGCTTCCTCTCTGCTACTGATCTACCCAGTGGGTTTGTTCTTTGGAACCATCTTATCAAAACAAAAAATGTGTTGAAATTGGGGGTTAGAAAGAGGATTGGTAACGGAAAAAACATTGATTTTTGGAAAGACCCTTGGACTGAGGCTTCCCCTCTCTCCTCCATAGATGGCTTCAATCTCCTTAAACAAAGCTTGACAAGGATATGTGGTAAAAAGTTGTTGGACTATATCAATTGGGAGGTGGAAGATCCTAAATGGAAGGAGTTCAACATGTTAAGTAGTGTCAACTTGAGAGGTCAGAGACATCTCTATTGGGAGTCAATTTTGCAAAGGTTACACAACCTCATTGGGGAGGTGAATTGGTTTTCTATTAAAATGGAAGATGAATGGGTGTGGAAGGGGAGCTCTTCAGGTTGTTTCTCTGTTAAACATGCTTATAATGAATTTTTGAAAACCCCTAACTGACTGCAAAGACCCTCACTAGGATAAAGTGTGGATTAAAAACCTTGTGCCAAAAGTTAACTGTTTCTGGTGGGATGCTTCACATGGAATAATTCTAACTATTGATAATTTGGTAAGGAAAGGATTTCAACTTGTTAATAGATGCATTCTATGCAAGCATGATGAAGAATTTGTGATGCATCTTTTCTTCCATTGCTACTTCTCTAGAGAAGTGTGGTCATTCTTCCTTCCTTTGTTGTTCACTAACTAAGTGTTTCCCCCAACTATGAAGTCTTTTGTTGAAAGCTGGTCCAACTGTCCTTTCTCCCATAAGGTCATTATGGATCTTTGGAACCAAATTCCCCTCTTCTTAACTTGGGGAATTTGGAAGGAAAGGAATAATAGGATCTTCAAGGAGGCAGAGAGAAGCAACTATGAGGTTTGCATGATCATAAAAGCTTAGGTTAAGGAAAATATGGATGTGGGAGGATACAACTTATCAAAAGTATGGTCGAACTATAAAGAGATTATAATTAAGTAGGTAAGGGGCCTAGAGAAAGACCTAACTAATCTTAATTGGATCACGATTCTAGCTAGGAAGGCTACTGTGTGGGTTCCCCCTGAGAGAGAGTGGATTAAATGTAATTTTGACAAATGTTCAAAAGGTAATCCGAGCATGGTTGGGGCAAGAGGTCTGCTGAGAAACCACTTGGGAGACTACATTGTGATTTATGGTATAAATTTGGAAGTTTTGTCCAATAATAAAATAAAGGCTATGGTTGTTTAGGAGGGTATAAAGACTCTAAGAGATCATGGTTTTAAGAAGGTTATTCTAGAAGGAGATTCTAAATTAATTGTGGATATATTGAATGGAGGTGTTGTGACCCCTTGGGAGTTAAAAGACATCACTGAAAAATGTAAACTTCCCTAATGAGTTTCTTTACTCATTGTCGAGTGCAACATGTGTTTAGAGAAGGGAATATATTTATTGACTGTGCAGCCAACAAAGAGCTTAAGTGTAATGGGTGGACCCGTTGGGATAACAATCATTTGTCTTTGTCATTGAAAGACAAGGTACTCAATGAAAAATATGAATATGTGTACAACTTACAAAGATGATTTTTGGGAGTGGCATAGGAAGTATATGTGATCTTGTGAAATAAAGAGCTTGTAGAATAATGATGATAAAAGTGGTACGGCTTCGAGCATGAAGATCTCCTTGGGAGAAGAAAGGTAATTATTATTTCATTCCTGAGAATGTTATGGATCACATGGCTTTAATCAACACAAAGAATGGTGTCAAATCCAAGTGTGGTGAAGTGCCTTATGTCAATTCCATCTGCCATTGTGAAGATTTTATTGGAACGAATAATAAAGAGATTAATTATTTGTAATAATAATAATTAAGTCTTAGGCTAGGGAAATGTGATTTTGGCTATCTCTAAAAGAAATTTCTCGAACTACATCTCTCTAAGAGATTATTTCCAAATTATTTGTAATAGTGTATTCTGCAAGTTAGGAAGGAAGCCAAAGTGGAGTGGGGTTATGAAGAAGAGCTCCCAAAATCCTAAGAGATTATAGTGCACAAAAATGGGTGGGTCGTGGAAGCATACTAAACCACCAAATTGACAAGTGCTAAGACAAAATGCAGACCTGTGGAGGCTTTTTAGTAGAGCAGGTATGGTCCCTTTCTTTGAAGCCATGAAAGGGTACAATGAAAGCCTAACTGCAAAAGTTACCAATTCATGGAGAAAGGGGAATGTGGCTATTGGTGCAGTTAGATTTGAGGTGATGGTGTAGTTCATAGTGGAGATTGTACTGGCCTGCAAAACTAGGGAATCAAGGTGGCTAAAAAGAGTGGTGTCGATTACCAGTCCTTTGTTGACAAGTTCCTCCATGATGACAAAAATCTAACTAGATTTCAAAATGGGTATGCATGGCTTGAGCTCTCAACTCCCTATGCCCTAGTTAGTATGTTTGTGATGTGGTATTTTACACTTGAAGGTAGATATACGACAGTTCACACATACCACTTTCCATTGTTGAATCATATTCGCCATAATGAGTGTATCAATTTGCCTTTTTATTTTCTCTCCTCTTTGCAACTTAATATTGAAAAGAGTATGAATCATCCCCTACATCAAGGATTAATGCTTTCCCTTTATAAGCATGCCTTAGCTTTGAAACCACATGGAAATATTTTATTTTCTAGACAAGAAATTGAGAATCGTAATGTAGGGGAAAATACATAACCTTTAGCAGAGGCTAACCCCATTTAGGAGCCTAACCCCTGACCCCCTCCCATTATTGCTGAAAGAAATGAGAATATCCCTGCTAAAAGCTCTTCTTCTACTACTAAAATATCCAACCCTTCTACCCCTATGGGTATGAAGCATTCTTCTAAAAGCTCCCTAGACCTCGAGTTGGTTAAAGATACCCCTGAGAAACACAAGCATTCCCCACTTCTCCTTGAACTGCCTAAGCCAAAGAAAATGAAAAAAGAATTGAAAATCCAAAATGAGGTTATCACCATAAGTGAAGAAAAAGAGGGTATTCAAATTGAAGATTTGGAGGATAGGAATCCAAGTCAGGGCAGTGGAGGTCATAGATCTACTTGCCTTTCTAAGGTTGCCTCCTAGCACAAGAAGGGGAAATAGAAAGCCACTTTTCATGAGGAGGAAGATTTGGAGGTGGAAGAGTTTGAAGACCAGGTTGATGAAGAAAGTGATGGGATGGAATTTGAAGAAAATTCCTATGACATGGGAGAGGAGGAAACTGAGGAGGATAAATAATAAAATGAGAAGGAAGATACCCAAATTGAAGAAGAGCAAAGGAATGAAACTTTGATAGCCCCTAAAATCGGAAACATTGCCAATGAAACTAATACTGTTGATGATTCTAGCACTAACTATCTGAAAAGTAGGCTGACCTACATGTAGGTTCAAATGGATGACATGGAAAAATCCATTATCACGTTGATGAAGGTGATGAATGGCCTCATGTGCAGAGCTATGGTAGGTGTAGTCTTTGGTTAGATCAAGATTACAAGGAAGCTGAAGAAAATGGGAAAGTTGGATGATTTGAAGGACTTGGATGAGATCAAGGGACCTGATTGGAGAGAGCATATCTCCCTCATAGGAGATTATTGGGACCTAATTGGAAAAGCCAAATAATGGCTTTTTTTCTTTCTTATTGTTATGGTTGCCTTGCTTTTTTTGTTGCTTTGTTTCAATATTCCAGACTGCTATTTCCATATAGCTCTGTTATGGTTAAGAACTTGTTGGTCTATAGTCGACCTGATAAATGATCTTCATAGTTTAAATTGTTTTAGTAGTATTTTTTTTCAGTTTTTGATTAATTATCATGGTTCTATGGATATTGTTTTGTTAATTGGCCTACATGCCACCCTGGACATGCATTTCTCATTACGGGCAGGTGGTGTTGTTTTATCCAGCTTGTTTCCTTCTTTTAAATCTTGGTTGTAACCATGGGATTAGTGCCCTTCCCCTGCTAATCTAATAAAAAAAATGCATCATCTAAACTTTGTGTAGGCCCTCTCCCTTATATCATCAACATTATCAATGTTAGTCAAGACTACCTTAGTTACCCTGCCTTGTGGAGTTGGAAAATCTATTTCCATTGGAGGTGATGGAATGTTCTACATGATTTCATTGATTGGTAACTACAACCTCATCATCAAAATCCACTAGATAATCAAAAAAATCTATAGCTTCAACTTTCCTCCTCTTTGGAGAGCGCTCCCTAGGAGGTGAATCCAAATCAATTACCTGTTGTGGGGGTGACAATGGAGGTGGGGATTGTGGTGCCTATTGCACAAGGGAAGAAGCTCTAGACTCCTTTGACTGAGTAGGAGTAGCTATTTCTTGTTCTTTCCTTATTTTCCCCTTTGGTCTTCTAGTGAAGAAAAAAAATTTCTTGGGCAGTTGGTAGGTAGGCCTCTCTTCTAGCTTAGGGGGGGCCTTCCCATTATCCTATTCTATTCTTTGCTCCTTGAGATGCCCAACAACTTTATCAAAGTTTTTCAAAATTGCTTCAATCCTCAATATTTCATCCTCAACATCCATAAAAGTGCCACTAAATTTGGGATCCTTTTTCTTCTTTACCTTTTCTAATTTTGCAAATTCCAACCATTTTACCTTCCTATCTTCAACATTTTTGTCTCATCCATGATAATATCCTCAAGATAGTAAAAATTGTGCTAGAACTTTCCTCCTTTGGTTCTTACCTTTAATATCACCATGAAACCCTCAAGATCATAGTTTTTGGCTCTGTAGTTCTTCATTTTTATAGGTTTAATCATGTCAAGGATATTCTTACATCCATCCTTTGTCATAAAAAATCTGAAAATATAGTATATTGAGGGAAAAGAGATCACTTAATCTGACCTGCCAAATGTCTATCTTCAACTCTTCCTAGCTACCACATAACCTCTAGGAAACCAAGTTTGAGTGGCACACATCTTGGGAACACATGTGGAGAAATATTTGTTCCATATACCCTAAGGATTGTGCAATATGCATGTGGGATGATGTCTCCCCAGTTGTGGTCAATCCCTAGTTCAAGCCTCCTTTCCTTAGGCCTCAAGAAGTCATGTGATTCCTTAGGGATCATGGGTATATTCCTCACCAAAAATCCTTTCAACTTTGCAGCAAATAAGTTGGTGAATGTGACAAAGCTTGATATCTAACAATGCATCACCAAGTGATGAGTCCACATCTAGACTGAAAGGCATTCTTTATTCTCATCCCTCAATTTGAGTGCTAAATCAGGGCCAAACTCATTTATTCCATTGAGTAAAAACATGTGGCACAACAAAGAATACCACCAAAATCTAACCCCACCTTCACCAACATTCATGGCTATCAATGCTTTATGAATAGAATGAGATAAGCTTGTTGTAAAATCATGATCATCATTGACCCATATATTTTTGAATATTCACAACCATAAACATGAGAGCTACAAGCATGTGTTGAATAGTGTCTAACCCTAAAATCTAGCACAAGGTTTGATAAGTTCTCACAAAATAGAATTCAAAACTATCAACCCTATAGGGCTTCTTGTCTGTAGATGTTAATGTCATTGTAGTTCTTCCCTTCCCCTTTTCCATGAATGTTGGTAGCATTGTTACCCTGTATGTGCTCTTGTTTTGTTCATATTCCTTTTTTAGGGCTTCTAAGTTAATCTCCTTTGTGGCATTAGGGTTAAGGTTAAAAACACCAATTATCCATTCGCTAGTTAACTTAACCATTTCAACCCTAGCATGTGATCTTACAACCCTAATATTCCAATCATAGTTAGCAACATTTCTTTCAATAGGTCAATATCCATATTTATGTTTGGAACTACTAACTTCCCCATATCCGAAGTCCAGCCATTGTAGCTCAAAACCTTGGCATCCATTTTCCAAACCAGTATTTGAACAACTCCCAACCAGAAACCTTCCCTAAATTAGCATCCCTAACAAGATAATACTTGTCAACAATTCTCTTCATTTCCCTCAGGCCTTGAATCATCAATTTTCTTGCGATTTTATCCATTGTTGAGCCTAGTAATTGGGCTAACAAATCGTCATGAAGACCTCTTTTGGGGATGGAACTAGAGGTTTGAAGTTTAGGCGGTGCCATTTTTAACAATTATGTAACCTATGGTTTTCTACAATGCAACTTAGGGTTTCTTGCAAGGTGGCTAGGTTTTTCAAGACTACATGCATGAGAACTAGGGAAAATTCAAAGTAATTCAACCAAAATTTATGAACGTCAAACCTTAAAAGAACTTCTAGATAGTAATTCAAAAAATTCAGCTAGAAATTTCACACAAATTCACTGGAAGTTGAACGCAAAGGAGGGGGTGATCCCACAATAGTGGTTTACACTTTTTGGCCAAACTAGACATTGAACTGATTTCTTTAACTAAATCTTCACTTTCGGCCACCAATAGTTGTTAAACCATGAGGAATTTGAAGATGATGCAAACTAGTGATTTGTGGCATTATATTTGTAGATTCTAAATATACATTTTTTAAAAAAATTGGTCATTTCTTTTTCCATCTCCTTCGAAAACTAGTTTTTAATAGTAAACACCATTTTTAAAGAGTGATGTGTACTTGCTAACACAACTTTTATTCTATGAAGGATTAAATTCTATTTTTTTCAAATTCTGATTCATAACTACGATATCTAGTGCAAGCAATTAGTTTCATAGTGTTTTATTGAATATTGTTTTCTTAATTAAGTTTTGAAGTCAAACCAGTTACAATTTAGACATAGGTTTACTTGCTAACACATAACTTCTTTTGTATGTATCAAAATTCATTTTTTTGTTGGATTGAGGACATCAATATCTAGTGCATAGATTTTATTTTTTTTATAAAATGATAATCTACTAATTTTCCACATGTGCTAAACAAAGAGCTTGATTTTTCAGTGAAAAACCTAAGTTTAATTAAACTAGAAAAAACATAATAAAACCAAAATATATTAAAATTATATTTGATGGATAACTCGTTTTGAGGACTACCATCATCTAGTTGGGTTTGTCAAGTTTCCTCCATTTTCATCCTCAACTTGAGCCTGGAGACACAAAAATCTATAGTACAGTGAGAAAGGAGGGGGAGAAGGGAAAAAATGGGGGTTCGAGCGAACCCCCCTATGCTCGAACCCCCCTTGACCCATTCACTTGAATGGGGGTTCGAGCAAATGGGGGTTCACTTGAACCCCATTGAAATAATATTAAAAAAATGTGGTCGGGGTGGTTAGAGTGAACCCTTGGCCAACGTTCGCTCGAACCCTTGGCCAACTGGGTTATTATTATTATTATTTTATTTTATATTAAACATAAGGAGAACAGTACAAATCATATCAAATATGAATCATCACAGCATCATATTAGAGCATCCAGATAGCCCTGCAATCATAGAAAAAAAGCAGCCTAACCTAGACCACAGAAGATACACGCTTAGAGCATTATGACCAAATCAGCACAAAATTAAGCCTACTAAATAGAATACCAAGAACCCAAATACATAGAACCAAATCAAAAGGAATACCAACGACTAGAAATTAACCCTGTTGAACAGAGCTATCATCATCACTAAGAGCTAGCAGAGTCTGGGCTGCATTGATCTCTTCAACAGAAAAGTCAGGGACATTATGCTTTTGCTGCTCCATCAGAAGAAAAACTACTTCTTTACCTTTATACAGACTGGAGTTAGCATTCTGATCAACTTTGAGTTCATCTCTGAATGTCTGCAAGTCCCTCAAAAAAACCTCAGGACCAGGGTGTCCCTCCTGCCACATATGACCATATCTGGCATCCATGACATCAATAGAAGTTTCCCTATTCTCCAAGTATTTCCAGAACTTATCCTTTGACATCTCCATAGTAATGAACACCTGCATAGCAACATTATAGAATATGAGTCCCTTGTAGGACTCAGTAAGTAATCTTCTTCTACTTTGAAATCGGTCCTCATTCCAGGATTTCCAAATTGTCCACAAAATCTCAGTAGAAAGGATATGCCAAAATAAAGAACTATTTTTGCTTAACTTGTAGCTTGGTGAGAAAAGAAAATTCACAGCATTTAGACCTCCATTAAATCCCCAGATATTATGAGAAAAGCAAAACATATTCTAGATTTCCTTTGCAAAAATACAATCAAAGAAAATATGAGACAAGGTTTCCGGTTTTCTACATAAAGAACACATCTCAATACCATCTGTGATGGTTTTATAAGGGAGCTTCTATAAAAGCAAAAGCCATCTGAAGTAGGCCTTTTTGGCCTCAATTTCCTTCTGCCAATTCTTCAAAAAGATTATGTGCCAATGCTCAATGCTAAAGTTTATTTGCCAAACTTTATTCATATGATCAGAAATATCAACCTTCTCAGTAAGCATAGAATAAAAATATTTAGCCTTAACATTCATTATTTTATTACCATTTTTCCACACAAAGTCTTTATAATGGAGGGGTTCATTTATAACTTTAACCGGGAACTTGAGATGGCCACATGCCTCTCTCAACACCGAGTAAGTTCTCCAATTACTTTGAGGAATGTTAAACTCAGTGCTAAGGGTATTCCATTCCTTCAAATTACCATTAATTAAGATATCCTTAAAACAAAGGATTCCTTTAATCGCCCAACCTTTAGCAGAGCACCCCTGAATAAGGGCCAAGGGCTTCCCGTTACGTTTCAGGTTCCACCAAATAGACCAGTTGGAAAAGATTTCCCTACTATCACCCTTGGTGAATTGATAGTCGGATAGGAGCTTCTTAACAATTTCCCATGCCTTCCATAAAGTTTTAAAAACATTGGACCCTGCAGGAGACATAGGCATTTCACAGCTAAGAATATCACTGAAGGGGAGAAGTTTCCAGAATTTAGCATGCTTAGGGACAACATTAGCGATATTATGATGCACCAACACCTTCCAAGGTTCCTCCCCATCCAAAGCCCCAACCACCCATTTAGAAGCCAAAGAAATACCTTGGATCCTCAGATCCTTAAGCCCCAACCCACCTCTCATTCTAGAGATAGTACACCATTCCCATTTGACAGAATGCTTCTTCTTCTTCCCCTTACCATCAGACCACAAAAAACCTCTAATCTGCTTCTGAATGGCAGTGATTTGATATGAGCAAAAAAACCAAACAGAGGCAAAGTAAATGCTATAAGAAGACAAAATTTTCTGACAGATCTGAAACCTCCCAGCAAAGGAGAGGTAATGTTTATTCCATTTAGCAAGTTTATTCTCAATCTTATCTCGAATCCAACACCACATATCTTTTAAGTTGGGCTCGATAGCAAACGGGATACCAAGGTATCTCACCAATTTATGAGGACCACCCCATTGGATACCAAAACTGCACACCCAATCGGGGGGCCTATCATTCCACCCAAGAAGGTAAGACTTAGTAGGGGCAATTTTTTCCCCTGAAGCGAAGAAAAAAAACTCAAGCTTCTTCATAAGAATTACAAAGTTGTCCTCATCAAGTTGAACAAAAATAGAAGTATCATCAAAAAACTGCAAATTGATAAGTTCCTTGGAGTCCGGCAACCTAATACCTCTTACCCCAGGGTTCAAGGATCTATCCCTCAAAATATAATGAAGAGCATCAGAGGAAATGACAAACAGAGCTGGTGCCAGGGGGCACCCTTGCCAGATAGATCTCCCCAAAACAATTTCCTGTGAAAGAACTCCATTAACATCCACTTGAGCAGAAGCATCATGGAACAGAGTCTTGACCATAGAACAAAACACACCTGGAAAACCAAATGCTTCAAGGACCAAAAGGACAAAGTCCCATTCAATTTTGTCATAGGCTTTCTCAAAGTCTAGCAGGAGCATTGCAGCATCCTGCCCTGAATTCTTGGCCCAATTCATGGCCTCCCAACTTGTCACCAGATTCTCCAAGATGTACCTCCCTTTAATGAAGCCAATTTGAGATGAATTAATGATGGTAGGAAGAATACTATCCAACCTCTCAACCAGAACTTTTGCTAAGATTTTATAACATTCAGGAGAGTAATGGGTCTCCAATTCCTAACAAGGGTTTGGTCCCCCTCTTTGGGAATCAACTTAATAATTCCTCTATTAATGTTTTTACCAAGGGATCCTCTTTCAAAGGCCTCCTTATAGACCATGTAAAGATCATCACAAGCCCAATCAATGAAAGATTTGTAAAATTCTACAAATAAACCATCAGGTCCTGGAGATTTATCATTTTTGAGGGAGAGAATAGATCTCCTTATCTCCTCCTTAGAAATTTCTCTGCTCAATTCAAGGGCTGATTCATTACCAACCCGACTAGGCAATATCCCCTTAATATAGTCCCTAGCTTGAAAGGAAGACTCATTACTCCCCTCAGAAGTGAATAGATTCTGGTAAAAGAGGAAAAACTACTGCCTTATTTCATCCTGATTCAAAAGGATGTTACCATCTGCATTAATCTAATCAATTAATTCTCTAGCCTGCTTCTCCTTTAAATATCTGAAGAAAAATTTTGTACCCTTATCACCATTTTCTAGCCAATTCATCTTGGCTCTAACTTTCAGTCCCTTGACCATGATAGTTTGAAACCTCCTGAGATTGTCTCATGCCACAGTGAGGTTATCAACCCGAGAGCTATCATTAGGGCAATTTTGCACTTCAAATTCTGCCTTGTAATGATTATCCCACAGAAAAGACTCCTTTCTCCTTCTATCCTTTGCCTTTTTCCTACCAATGGTCTGGAAAAGAACCTTCCAGCCTTGCACATTCAAGTCCCATCTCTCAATGGGGGTTAGGGACCCATGTAACCATTTATTAATGGCACAGAGAGAGGTTATGGCACATTTGCAATCATCATCCTTAAGAAGGCTAGAGTTAAGAGAAAATCCATTTTTGAGACCACCATTGGGGACAACACCATTCTTAAACACAAATTTTGCGCTTATTGGGTGGTGATCAGAGAGTGAGAATGGAGTAACCTCCACCTTGCACCCATCCTTAAGGAGAGTAGCAGAAAAGAAAGTTGTATTTATGTAAAATCTATCCAACCGACACAGCACCCTCCTCCCATTTTTTTTGAAATTGGACGAAGTGAACCATGTCTTTACAATCCTTTTTCTGGCCTTCAATGGGATCCTCAAGACTTAACTTAGACTTAAGTCTAGACCAATGGAATTTCTCATAGCCTTTCCAAACATGGCCAACACCTCCATACTTGTCCTCATCCCTTTCCACAAAATTAAAGTCACGCCCCAGAACTCAAGGTATGTCTTGGAGGTTAAACAACCACTTCCACAACAAAACCCTATCTCTGTAGTCATTAGGATCATAGATCGAGCAGATACCAAAGCCATCTTCCTTCTTCTTTACAATAGCCCAAACTGCCCTGTTATAGGGAGAAACACCAGATTGCACCACATACGGGCTCCACTTGTTAGCCATCATAATGATAGCCCCACCCTTCCCCTGTTCATGCTTGGTCACAAACTGAGAAGCATCCTTCCAAATTACCTTCAGGCTGGTTTCTAAGGCAAAACCAACAGATTTGACTTCTTGGAGAAGGACAAAATCCATTTTCTATTTTTGGGCAACCCACCTTCTGACAAGGTGTTTTCTATCAGGGGACTCAAGGCCCCTTACATTCCAAGAAAGAAAATTAAGCTCCATCCTTGAACTCAGTGGAGGAAGGGCCCTTATCAGTCCTAAAGTTATCAAAGCACTTAGGCAGTTTATTCTATACCTCAATTCTCTTAGCATTGGGGGGAAGGATCACCCCACTATGCTTCTTTCTTTTGTCCTTCAAAAGGGGGTTACCCTCTTTAACATCCTGCAACTTGGTGCCATCCAAATTTTTCTTCTTCCTATACCTTCTGGTTTTTTTAACAAGCATCTCAATGGGCACACCCTCCCCATCAGTGGTTTCCCTAGTAGAGAGAATCCCTAAGTCATATGTAGAGTCCATGCTAGATTGAGAAGCAAAACCATCCATACTGACCAATCCATCAAGGGGGCTAGAAGATACAATTGCCAAGTTTGACTGAGTCACATTCTCTTCATCAAATTCAGAGTTAAGGTTTAGATTGTTATACTCAAGATTTGTTCTTGGTCAATCCCATCCCCCTTAGGGTGGATAGTCACTTCCAGGTTGATATCCTTGTTAAGGCATAAAGATGCATCGATATCAGCAACTTGAGTGGAGTAGACCCCACCCATATTAGGGTTCAAATCCCCTTCAATATTATGGTCTTTTGTTAATTGTGAATTCTTTGTTAAGCCAACAAGTTTTAAATCTCTGAAAATTTTATCATTAAAAGAATAAATCTCTTTCACTGTAATAGATACATTATCTTCGGGTTTCCTTAATTGTCTTATTTTCTGAAGGGCCA